>JAAGEH010000032.1:17515150-17537261 GCA_011751065.1 Lasiurus cinereus
AGAAGAGGAAGAAGAAAAACGTAAAAGACAAAAAATTATGAACAACAAATACATATCTATCAATAAGTGAATCTAAAAATTAGTGAATTAAAAATTTGATGAACAGAATGAACTGGTGAATAGAATAGAATCAGGAACACAGAAAGGGAATGGACCGATAATTCTCAGGGGGAAAGGGGTGAGGGGTGTACAGGGAGAGACTGGACAAAAATCATACACCTATGGATGAGATCAATGGGAGGGAGCTAAGGGCAGAGGGAGGGATGGGAGCTGGGTGGAGGGGTGCTATTGAGGGGAAAAAAGAGACAAATATAATAATCTGAATAATAAAGATTTAATTAAAAAAACAAAAAAAACAGATTTAAGTTTGATTAATTTAGAGTTGTTACCATAAAATATGTCTTCCCTAGATTTGCTAAGAGCTTATGATATAATCTTTGGTTAAGTATATTTGACAATATTTCCCAAGTTTTAATTTTAAGACTTTTTAACCGAGAGATGACTTTGAGTCATTCCAATGGGCCCTCAAATAACTCAAGGATTTATTCTTTCTTCTTAAGAGAAATATTTTTAAACTAAATTAAGCTAATTTAATATATGTATTTGAAATTACGTGAAAAGTTTTATTAAATAAAAATGAATAATAATTATGTTCTATTTATATACATATATTTTGTTAAAATGAATGTTATAGAAATTTCAGTCTGTCAAAAAGGAACTTGCAAAGATTCAGAACCAAGTTCAAAAAGAGGTAGCAGGTGTCCAATTAGGGACACCAGGAAAGCTAAAAGTAAGTCCTTGTTGGGGAGGGTATCTGTCAGTGATACTTTGGGTATTTGTGTTTCACATATTGAGGGTTTCAATGCGCAACACACACACCCCTTGCAATAAGCCATATGACACATTTTAAAATCTTACATATTGTTTGTTCTTTATATGCTGAAATTATGTATTGAATCTAAATATAAGACAGATTTTATATTACTCTCTATGTCATTTTACAGTAATTATCATTTACCAAACAATTGTTGTCTTGGAATGTTATATTTTGTAGAAAAGCAGTTTTTTTTTATCAATTGCATTATAATAAAATCTATAACCATGCCACTTTTAAATGTTGTCATTCATGTATTGTCATTACTTTACTCTGATGCATTTGCTGATATATCTTTAGAAAAATCCATGAAAAGGACTCTGACTTAGTCTAATTTGCAGGCTTCTAAGCAGGTCATATCTTTAAACTAGATGAAGATTTACAGAACTTCAAGGAATAACTCTTAAAAAATATTGGCCAATAATCAGGATAAACAAAAGTAGTTATGGGACTAAATGAACTGAGAATAATTATTATTATGACTCTGTTAAAAATATTTTTGATTTTAAATCTTTTGTTTCCCAAACATAAGGAAAACTAAAAGACAGACATTTTGCATTATAGGAACTGGTAAATTAGTAACATTCATTTCACAGTACTCCCAGGTGACAAAGATTCAAAACCTCAACAACCAGATTTTTGACCATTGGGAAACACATTAATTAAAGACTATCCAACAGTGTTAAAGGAACCTTACCTTATTAGGTACCTAACTAGGAAGTGGACATCTGCCCATTTCTTACACTTGCTTTCATCTCAAGGATGAGAGGCCATTGACTATGGAGGAAATAGACAGTTATCCCAAGACATCAACAAGGCCTGTATGCTCACAAATTGATGCTGCTCAAACCTTGTTCTTATTTTACCTAATTGTTATTAATTAAATGTATATAAAATAATTTTAATATTATCATTTTTATGGCTTCTTAGTGGAAACAATACCTGTTTCCCCAGACCTCTACCTTTTATTAGAAAAAAAAATTTTAACTTGCGTAGCTGCTAATCTTTCCCACCTACTAGACAATGATATTCTGATTATCAGCTATGATAATGAAGCTAATGTTTTGCCACACACTGGTGGTCTTTGACTATCAATATAAGCTTTGATACATTTTTTAGGCTATATCTATTATAAAGGATCTATCTTGGACAAACACTTCCCTAATAATTCCCCTGGTAGAATTATATATGGATCTAATATAAGAAGAATATTTTAGATGAGTATTGTCTAAATATAGCAATGGATGAAATTAACTGCCCAGAACTTCTGGATAATAGTAGATACTTGTTCCCCTCTGACCATACCTTGTCTAGTATTAGACATTTTCTGTTCCTAATTGGTGCTACTGGTATAATATTGTTACTTTTGTTCTGGGTAAGTAAATGTTATATTAGATGCAGAAAAACCAAACTTAACACAAATAGCAAAAAGACTTGAATAAAAATGGCTCAAAAATGAGAAATATCTAGAATACTTTTTAACAAGGATCTATAGGATCTGACTGCCTCTCATTTACCTGCCTTTTATCTTGAATAATTCTACTTTTGAATGCCAGCTAACGTTATGGTCTTGCTCTATCCCCAGTGGTCCACCCTGTTCAGCAAGACAAATGCTGACACTGAGACTTCCTAGGAATCAGCCTTCCTAGCATCACGGAACTCCATCATCCAGCCAAAAAGTTGGTCATCAATACATCATTTGGATTTATTTATGGTCAAAAGGGGAAGTGTGGATGAAAATAAGGCCACATGCTAACCTGATTAGTTCAGGGAAAGCCTGCAGAGCAATCTTGAAAACTCAAAGACCTAAAGTAACCACAAAGGATGGTCTAAAATTAAACTGTAATTAAAGCAGTTACGGTGGGTAGTCACGTCCTATGCCATTATCTTCCCTGACAAGGTCAATCTTTACCTTAACTGAATGTATTGTCTTTTTGCATCTAAGATAACATATCCTTGAAATGTCAGATTAACTTGTAACTACCTCTTTTTTTGGACCCCTCAGGGCACAATTTAAATGCCCTGAGCACCAGAACAGATACCACAAATTCCTTCATAATTATTGTTATAATCTTTGACTATTTACTATCCTGTAAAATAAGTATGTGTCTATCATTTCACTTTTTATTCAATCCCAGAGGCTTCCCAGCTTTTCTTTCTCCCACCTTTCTAATCTATCACCAATGAATTTCATGTAACCCACCCTATGTCTCTTCTTCTGATTGCAATGTATAAAAATAGGTGAAAAACTGCCATTCTTGGAGCAGGGATCACCAACCAGTGGTGCGTGGGTCACTGGTGGTCCTGAGGTCCGAAAAGTTGGCAACCACTGCTCTGGAGCATTATCCCAATCCATTGAAATTCTGCTTTCCGGCAATTGTCGACAGTTTGGCTCAAATAAACTAACAAAAACTCTTTACAGGTTTGAATGTTTTTAGGTTAACATTACTTAGTGTTGTCAGCATGATTCTATAGAAGCTCACGCAGGACCAACCTGCAGACCCAGACATGGTATTCGGATCCAGCCCATTGAGCCTGCCGGTA
Organism: Lasiurus cinereus; assembly: GCA_011751065.1. Taxonomy (NCBI): domain Eukaryota; kingdom Metazoa; phylum Chordata; class Mammalia; order Chiroptera; family Vespertilionidae; genus Lasiurus; species Lasiurus cinereus. The sequence continues at coordinate 17,518,569 of JAAGEH010000032.1, forward strand.
CCCTGGCTAATGAGTGAACTTGGGTGAATTGTTTCTCAGATCCAGATTCTTCCTTGCTTTTGGTAGAGAGTTTGACTTAATTTGACCTGTATTTTAAAATCCTCAAGGTGGGACTAAAGTTAAGGGTTGACAGAACCCAGGGTATAAGGCGAGACTGGAGAAAAAGAAAATGGGTGGCTGGTTTTGATTTTGGCTTTTCAATTGGAATTGCGTTTTGAGAGTCTGAGCAAAAAACTTATGCCATATAAATGAGAGCTGAACTCATTCAACTCTGAAAATAAAGGAGCATATCCTACCACCAGTCCGATTTTTGGGTATTCTGAGGTGACTAAGAATCTTTGTAGAAGTGTCAGACATGGACAGGTAAAATTTTAGCAGGTAGGTTCAGAAAATTAGTGAGAAAATAGAGTGAAAAAGAATGGAAAATGTAACCTAGGGCTAATGATACAGAACTGAGTATTCTCAGAAATACATTTTTAACAATAAAAATTCAACTTTTCTTTCTCTTTTGTAAAATCTAGGGTTTTGCATGGCTTTTTCATGGTTTGCAAACTCTAAGATCCTTGAATAAATTTTTATCATTTATGTCTAGCAAAACCTCCCAGACTCTTTTGAGTTTGTTTGACATGTTGCTGATCATAATGTTAAGGTAAAAACATTCAAACCTGGAAAGAATTTTTGTGTGTTTATTTGAGCCAAACTGTCAACAATTGCTTGGAAGCAGAATCTCAACTTATTGAGATAGTGCTCCAGAGAATGGTGGGTTTCATCTATTTTTATACATTGCAATCAGAGGAGATGTAGGTGGATTACATGAAACCCATTGGTGATAGATTAAACAGACAGGAGGAAGCAAAGGGGGAGGGAAACATCTGGGATTGAATAAAAAGCAAAATGATAGATACATATTTATTTTACTTAGGTGGGTATAGTATAGTTAATAGTCAACAATTAATATGATAACTGTAACAAAGAAGGAATTTGTGGTATCTGTTCCGGTGCTCAGGGCATTTAAATTGTGCCCTGAGGGGTCCAGAAAAAAGGGCAATTACAAGTTAACCTGACATTTCAAGGATATGTTATCTTAGATGTAAAAAGACAATAAACTCAGTTTAGGTAAAGATTGCCCTTGTAAGGGAAGATAATGGCCTAGGATGTGACTACCCGCCATAACTGCTTTAATTGCAGTTTAATTTTAGACCATCCTTTGTGGTTACTTTAGGTCAGTGGTTCTCAACCTTCCTAATGCCGCGACCCTTTAAGACAGCTCCTCATGTGGTGGTGACCCCCAACCATAAAATTATTTCCGTTGCTACTTCATAACTGTAATTTTGCTACTGTTATGAACTGTAATGTAAATATCTGATATGCAGAATGTATTTTCATTGTTACAAATTGAACATAATTAAAGCATAGTGATTAATCACAAAAACAATATGTAATTATATATTGTGAAATATTTATTTCTAATTACAAATAAATGAAATTTTGTCTTGAATCATGGTGTAGCATGGGTAACAGTCTTAATATGACAACAGTAAACTACATTGCTACATTTTGCTACACTGAGGAGTGGTGTGTTGGTTCCTAAGACCATGGGAAATAGGTGTTTTCCAAGTCTTAGGTGACCCTTGTGAAAGGGTCATTCCACCCCCAAAGGGGTCATGACCCACAGGTTGAGAACCACTGCTTTAGGTCTTTGCGTTTGCAAGACTGCCAAGCAAGCCTTCCCTGAGATTGTCAGGTTAGCATGTTGCTCCTTTTGTCTACAATACAAAATAAGAATACTCTATAAACATACTGTTAGGGCAGAAATAGAATATTGGGAACTAGCTATAATTATCCTAATAATAAAAGCCTAATATGCAAATAGACTGAACAGCCGAACAACCAGTGGCTATGATGTGCACTAACCACCATGGGGCAGACACTAAATGCAGGAGCTGCCCGCTGGTTGTTTGTTCACTCCCACAGTGGGAGCGCTCAACCAGAAGGTAGCCTCAGGGACAGTGAGTGCAGCAGCAGTGGCGGGAGCCTCTCCTGCCTCTGCAGCAGCGCTAAGGATGTCCTACTGGGAGCGGGTCTCAGCTGTCAGTTGGACATCCCCCAAGGGCTTCTGGACTGCAAGAGGGTGCAGGCCTGGCTGAGGGACTCCCCCCCTGAGTGCACAAATTTCAAGCACTGGGCCTCTAGTCTATATAATAAAAGCCCAAGCGACAATTACGGTGGAACGACCAGAACAATTGGTCACTATGATGTGCACTGATCACCAGGGGCAGACGCTTAATGCAAGAGCTGCCCCCTAGTGGTCAGTGCGCTCCCACAGGCGAGCGGCCACTCAGCCAGAAGTGAGTCTCATGGCTGGTGAGCACAGCGGCGGTGGTGGGAGCCTCTCCCGCCTCCATGGCAGCACTAAGGAGCAGTGAGCCAAGTGATAAGGAGCAAGCAGGCAGGTGGTAAGGAGTGAGGGATCCTGGACTGCAAGAGGAATGTTTGCCTGAGGGCTTAAGGACATCCCGAGGGGTGCTGGACTGGGAGAGGACGCAGGCCAGGCTGAGGGATACCTTCCCCTCCCACACCATCCGTGCATAAATTCATGCACCAGGCCTCTAGTAAGAAGTATTAATCATGCTGTTTAACATGATTGTTCTGTTCTGATTAGAGAATGCACATGCTAACCTGGCTGAGAGTTGTATGCCCTCTGACATACGAGCTAACAGCGGAATGCAGTCCATCCTCCTTTTCCAAGAACTGCCTGTCATTATGGAAAGATTTATAACATTGTGGTTAAAACAATCTAGTCCTGGAGGTACCCACCCTTTGCAAATCCCTAGCCTCTACTGACTATTATCTAGTCCTGGAGGCACCAGCCCTCTGTGATCCCCCAGCCTGAATTGCTTGTAACCATTGTACTTTCCTACTTTCCCATGTGCGTATTTCTTACTTTCCCATGTGATTTTTGTCCCTCTACCCAATATAAGCAGCTGACTTATAGGGAGGGGCAGAGCAGATTTTTGTGGGTGACCTACTGCTCTATCATAATGCTGGGCATTATTGGAATAAATGACTCATGTATGATTTAACCCTCTCTCTGCTTAATTGGCTCGAGTAGTGACAGGCACATTGATTGTTCAGTTACAATAGTGCTCTTCTTTATCCCTGCTATATCATTTTAAAGTTTACTATACATTTTACAATAAGTGTAAGTATTAGAAACCAAAAAATCAGTTATTGTCATTTCTTATTAAGTGCCTGGATTATTCGGAAGGTCTTGACAGCAGTTTCAAGCATGACACTTTTCTGATTTCATTTTTTCTGAATGTAAAGAGGCTTATTTGCCCAAAACGGTTTGGCTCAGTGGATAGAGCATCCATCAGCCTGTGGACTGAAAGGTCCCAGGCTCGATTCCGGTCAGGGGCATGCACCTTGGTTGCAGGCACATCCCCAGTGGGAGGTGTGCAGGAGGCAGCTGACTGATGTTTCTAACTCTCTATCCCACTCCCTTCCTCTCTGTAAAAAAATCAATAAAACATATATATATATTTTTAAAAGAGGCTTATTGTTAGGCTAAAAGCACTGCGTTTTGAGGGCCTACTCTGCCGAAAGATAACTTAGTATATTCTGAGTACACATACTAATAAATGGGTTCCTAGTTTACAAGTTTACACTCATTTACAGTCCCAGGTTTCCAGCTGATGAAAACAAAACTCTCCCCCCTTACAGGCAGAGGGTTTTCCTTGCTACCACCGTCTTCCGCTCCACTGGCGCATCTCCAAGTAGGAGCCATGGCTGTTTCTCAGCCACACGGATACAAAGACAAGGCCACTACGGGGGTGGGTGGTGGCAGCAGCGGACTGAGCATACGGGAGCGTTTCTCAGGAGGGCGCACGCCGCTGAACTGTGGGAGAGAGGAGGCTCTTGAGATTCCGCTTTAAGTGCGTCCAGGCAGGAGACCGACGACACTCGCGGACCTCGGCTTGGGATCAGCAACCACGGACAGGTTTGTGTCCAAGTGACCGGCTTTTGGGCACGCGCGTGAACGCTTCCGGGTCCCAGCCTCGCCCGCGACGTGGTCTTTCTCCTCAGTCTCACACCGGCCTCTCTACTTGCTCCGCCCCCTTGCCAGGTCCGCCTTTCCACCCTGAGGCCCCGCCCCCGGGCCGTTCCTCCTCTCCAGCCTGAGGCTCCGCCCCTTGGCGCTGCTCCCTACCCCGTTCCATTTAATTGTTGGATTGTCAGCGCCGCACTCCCGCAGGCGGCCGGCAGGGGGCGGAGTTCGAGCTTGGATTTTTCCGCCGGGCGTCCCCTGGGAGGCGGTCGCGGAGCTGGGGAAGGGAGGGCGGGGCGAGCGCGCGCTCGGACGCAGTTCGTGCGGCTGCCGCGCTACTTTGGGTCGGGATCAGTGGGGAGACCGCGGCTGCCGCATCAGAGCTGACGTGGACGACGTGGGGCCGCCGCCGGCGCCGCGTTGCTGGTTTGCGGTCCCCACCTCCTCGCGTCCGTAAGCAGTGACGAGGCCGCTACGTAAATCCCTTCGCGGTGGGTAAGTGGCGCGCCGGTGCGGACAGAGACCCAGGAGCTGGGACGCGGCGGCGGAGGCGGAGGCAGAGGGAGGAGGCGGGGCCGAGCCGCGGCTGGGGCGGCGGTGCGGGGCAGCGGGCTTTTCGGGCTGCCCCCCCGCCGGCCCGCTTCCGGCCCCGGCCCGCCGCCCTCGTCCGCTCTCGTTCGCCTCTGCGTTGGCGGCACAGCGGCCCAAAGCGTGGGGCCGGCTGCTCGCCCGCGGTCAGCCTGGCCCCTTTGAACTTGGTACACGTTGGAAAAGTCTTCCTGGAAAAAAGCCTTCTTGCTCTGAGCGGTCCTCGCTCTGAAAAGAAAGGGGAAGCAAGAAGTCAGGACGACGGTTTTGTCGGAGCTGACCATGAGCAGCACCCATGTTTTCTGTGCTCAGTTGGCATGTAAATTAAAGTTAACCCGTTTCTCCACCGAAACTTGAATCTGAGGGACATCGCCTTTGACTCCTTTTGAGCCCCAGACGTGATCCGATGAGATAATGCGAACAAAGAGCAAATCCGCCTTAATTAAGTCGCGGTTTTTCTTAGTGTTTACTTTTGGTTTTTTTTTATGGCCAACTAATAAGGCTCCCAGAATATGCTGAACAGGGAATAATCCACCTACCATAGCTCCTTATTGTACTGCTATTTCCAGTCTGCCGAAGCCCTGAATTTGAGATCACCTGCCTGTTTCTGCACTGTCCGTCCCCGGTCAGATTCTGACCGGCAGGATCAGCCGGAAAACCGGACCAAAACTGAGAGCCCCTCCTACACTGCGGTGTACCTACGTGGCTTGCATAGAATTTCGTTTTTGCTTAATATGTGGGGCCTGGAAGAGCGGGGCCACCTTCCCGTGACATGCGTATATAAAAATCTAGGTGCACAGCAAAGGAGGTGCAGTTTGAAAACTGTATTAGAACACGTTAATGACTCACGTTCTCTTTTAGGTGCTGCAGTTTCCTCAGTCTTTATGCTCTTTGGGTGACAAGCCGCTTTCCCTTCATAAGTCAGAGTAGTCTTTAAACCTTTGCCTTAAACTAACTTTTCTTTCTCCAAAGGAAGGCAAATTGCAAACAATGCGTTTTGACCAGTGAATACTGTGTATTAAAAACTAATGTTTACGGAACTAGTACTTACTGATCCAAAGATAACTTTCAAAGAGGTATTTAAAGGATGTGATCCTGGATGAGTGAACACTGAAAGCATTGTCAACGAAAGTGTTGATTATTACTTAAAACGTTTTCCGTGAATTTGTAAAGAGATCAATGTTAAGCAGATGTTTTCCCAGCGACTTTCTGGTCAATCTTGAATTGTTTTGGCGAGTGTGAAGCTGTAACTACTCTGTTTTGTGACCATATTTTTGTAAGAGTATATGAATAAATTTTTATTGGATGTGGAAACGCAGAGGAGCTCTTTAATCATTTTGTTTTGCATTGTCCTGAAAGGGTAATGAAATTTACACCTGATGAATTTAACAAACTCTCCAGACTCCATAAATTACTCTAGTTTCCTACTGAGTCGATTCATTCCATGATTAAAATATGAGATATTGTTTAGAGTTGTGGCCATTTCATAGAAAGTAGGGAAGAGTTTCAGATTATTAACACGTATGTATAAGGAATCCTGACTAAATCTTCACCAGTGTACACATATATTTCTGATTCTCTTTACCGCATCTTGATATTTTCTGCAAGTAAGTACAATCAAACCTCAGTTCTCAAAGGTCTCCTACCTCAAACAATTCAATTCTTAACCAAGTTATTCATGAAAAAATGCCAGGTTAATTTTGATTCTTGACATGACCACTCTTTCATGTGGTTGTATCAGCATGACAAAAAGCATCTCTCGGGCCACAAAGGAAAGAATGTGCTACTGTGAGGCACTTTTACAGCTAAATCGTGCCTTGTTAATATCTCAGGAAATTGTGCTGTGAACATTTTTTTTTTGCTTTTGTTTTGGTGAAATGGATGATTAGCATAATTTTAAAACATAAAGAGGCCATCAAGAGTGCTAATGTTGCTAAGGATGTGAAAGAAAAAAATGATGACAATGATCACAGGCAATTGAAGAGGTAGAAAAACTGTTGGTGATTTAGATAAACCAAAAATAGCTGTTGTCAGCTTTTCTGAGGCAGTTGATACATAAAAAAGTGAAGATACTATCTCTGACTTCCTAAAAGACACCCCTTGACCCAGTGCAGAAAGTGATTTGGTTAAGGCTAGTAGGGTAGTTGGATAAATTTAAGAAAATAAGTGTTTGTTTATAGACTGAACTGTACATTACACATGTACTGTATATAAGAAAGGTTAAAAACAATCATTTAGGGGGTCTGGAAGGAATTCAATTTACATTATTTATTTATTTATTTATTTTTAAATACGTAATCTTTTTTTAAATATATTTATTGATTTCAGAGAGGAAGGGAGAAGGAGAGACAGAAACATCAGTGATGAGAGTCATGGATTGGCTGCCTCCTGCACGCCCCCCACTGGGGATGGAGCCCGCAACCCAGGCATGTGCCCTTGGCCGGAATCAAACCCGGGAACCTTCAGTTCACAGGCTGACGCTCTATCCACTGAGTCAAGCCGGCGAGGGCTACATTATTTCTAATGGGAAACGATTATTCGATTTTTTAACAAATTGCTTCTTGAATAGCCTCCTAGAAGGGATTACGTTTGAAAACCGAGTTTCTACTGTATTGGGCCTAAAAATTAAGCCAGGTTTATTGCTGAAGTGGGTAAAACACTCAAATGTCCTGTTCCATTTAAATATAGACTTAAAGACAAAAACAAAAAAACCCTTAACCATGCAAACACTTAACACCTGAACCATTAATATTTGACATCAAGGAAATAAGCCTGAAATGTTGCCTTCTGTCAAGTATTTCTACTTTGTTGAACTGATGGATTCCATATATAAAAGTCAACTTTGAGAAGAGTTATTGTGAATTGAATGTTTTTCAATATTGTTAATACAAATATATAGATTATAAAAATGTAGATTTCAGGGAAAGTGTCTCACATAGGTAGATATAAACATTTAAAATCATTTTATTAATTTCCTATTAAGGAATACATAAGGTATTTAAAATATTTTTTACCATAGGAACTTCTCAATAAACAGTGCTGTTAAAAGTAAACACTTTAACCTCATGGGTTTTCTTTTCCTCTAGGAAGTGGTAGTCAAACGAGCTGCGGTTTGCCGCTCTGTTTGCCGACCACTGGGTTAGAGGGAGAGAGAAATATTGACATCAGAGAGACATCAAGTGGTTGCCTCCTGCACCCACCTGACTGAGGATGGGATCTAACAATGGAAGTATGTGTCCTTGACCAGGAATCAAAAACCGGTGACTCTTGGGTCCTCGGACTGATGCTCTAACCACTGAACAAAGTGGCTAGGGCTGTTTTGTTTTGGTTTGGGTTTTTTGGTTGAGAAATGTTTTAAGCAGGATTATTTATGGTATCCTTGGTTATGAAAGCTTCTGGTTCTGCAATTGGGGCAACTATATCTTGCATTAAGACCAATGTTACTGTATATAGATGCATGACAAAAAACAAAAACAAAACACCATTCAAACCTATAAAGAATTTTTGTGAGTTTATTTGAGCCAAACTGTCAACAATTGCCTGGAAGCAGAATCTCAATTTATTGAGATAGTGTTCTGGAGAATGCATTGGGTTACATGAAATCTCTTGGTAATAGATCAGTGAGGTGGGAGAAAGCTAAGTGGGGAAACCTCTGGGATTAGATAAAAAGTAAAATGATAGACACATACTTCTTTTTACGCAGGTGGGTACAGGATAGCTAACAGTCAACAATTAACACGGTAACTAATAGTGAGGGAATTGGTGGTCTGCACACTGGTGCCATTTGTTGTACCCTGAAGAGTCCAAAAAAAGAGAAGTTACCAGTTATCCTAACATTTCATAGGTATGTTATCTTAGATGCAAAAAGACAATAGGCTCAGTAAAGATTGAAACTGATCTTTGTCAGGGAAGATACTGACCTAGGACATGACTGCCATTATAAACTGCTTTTTAATTATAAGATTTTAATTTCAGACCATCCTTTGTGGTTACTTTAGGTCTCTTGAGTTTGCAAGGCCATTATGCAGGCCTTCCCTGAGTTAAGTTAGCATATGGCCCTTTTCTTCTATATGCTACTCTTAAAATTGCTGGAGGAGTTACATTTAACTTATTTAGGCATGTTTCTGCATCTAGAAAGATACCAGTATTGTTCAAATACACAAGATAGGCTCAATCTAGGTAAGTATAATAATATTGTAATTAGTTTCTGAACTTTAAGGTGATTCAAGTATCTTATCTATTCTTTCCCAGCTTTACTGGTTAGTAGTCAATACAGTGGTACATAATGTATAGATAAATGTTTTGGAATGTACTTAAAATGCAATAATGAAGCATGCCATTGAAACATAAAATTATACAATGACTCTAGTCCAGCAAATAGCTCTCACTAGAGATTTTTAAATTTTATTGCCCTTCATGAAGTTAGTGGTAGTAGTGGGGGGTGGTATTGGGAGTGTAGACCAGGATTATTTTGATTTATTTACTTTAAAAAATATGTTTTTATTGGCTTCAGAGAGAAAGAGAGAGGGAGAGAGATAAAAACATCAATGATAAGAATCATTGATCAGCTGCTGCCCACACATCCCCTATTGGGGATTGAGCCTACAACCTAGGCATGTGTCCTGACCAGGAATTGAACTGTGATCTTCTGGTTTATAGGTGAACACTCAACCACTGAACTACACAGGCTGGGCTGAATTTATTTTTCATTTTCTTCTTTATCTGCCTATTCTGGTATTTGACTGTGAAAAAGCCAAAAGCAGGCACCAAGTGGGAAATGGATTGAAAAGAAAGAGATGTAATTGAAGGAGGGGAGGTTGTGGGTTACATGAAATCCAAAAGCAGGCACCAAGTGGGGAAACTCTGGGATTGAATAAAGAGTAAAATGATAGACTAGACACAACCATCAACAATTAACATGATAACAATAGTAATGAAGGAATTTGTGGTATCTCTCCTGGTGCCCAGGCACATTAGGTTGTACTCCAATGGGTCCAGAAAAAGGGAGGTTACTACCTAGATATTTCAAGGGTATGTTATCATAGATGCACAAAGACATATAGGCTTAGTTAAAGTAAAGGTTGATCTTGTCAGTGAAGATACCGGCCTAGGAAGTGACCACCCATTATAAACTGCTTTTTAGTTAAAAAGTTTAATTTTAGACTAGTCTTTCTGGTTACTTTAGATCTCTGAGTTTGCAAGGCTGCCATGCAGGCCTTCCCTAATCTAGTCAGGTTAGCATGTGGTCCTTTCATCTACAATAGAATAGAAGGAAAGATAGAAATTAGAGATATGCAAGAAAAAAAAAAAGAAGGAAAAACAAGAAACAAAAGATCTTCTCACATACAAACACACCAAAAAGACAAAACAAAAAAAACAAAATCCAAACAAACTCACACACTCAAAAAGACTTATGGGTCCACAGTTTGTAGGGCTCACTGGATTTTGTGCCAATGTTGTCTTAGGCTGGCATCTTTCCTGATAAGGTCAATTTTTACCTTAAAAAAGTCTATATCTATATATCTATAAAAATCTATACCTATATATTTATACATATCCTACCTAATAAAAGTGGAAATATGCAAATTGACCTTCACACCATCACAGATATGGCGGCACAGAGTTCCCCAGTCCTTTCAGTCCAGCCAGGAGGGTTGAGGTGGATTCATGCACCCCCGGACCTGCCCTTAGTCCCCTAGCCGCCCAGGGCCAGCCCAAGGTGCAGACAAGGCTCAGATGGTGGCTGCCCAGCCACCCAAGGCTGCCTGAGGCTCAGGTAACTAGGGCCAGGCAAGGCTTGTGCTGCCAGCAGTAGCAACAACAGAGGTGTGATGGGGGCATTGCCTTCACTGATCACCAGGTCGCCTCCCGCCCCTGAGGGCTCCTGGACTGTGCAAAGGCTCAGGCCAGGCTGAGGGAGCCCCTCTCTCCAGTGCTTGAATTTTCATTCACTGGGCCTCTAATCTATATACAGTGGTACCTTGAGATACGAGTGCCCTAACATACGAGATTTTTGAGATACGAGCCGTTGATCGAGCGATTTTTGCTTTGAAATACGAGCAGCAGTTGAGATACGAGTAATTGCGCGGATCGGCTGGCTGCACATGACCCACCAGTTTACCGTGATTCGAGCGTCTCATAGTTTCCCATGCCTCAAGGTTACGGAAGGAATTAAACTCGTATCTCGAGGTACCACTGTATATATACATTGATTTGAGAGAGAAAGGGAGAGGGAAAGAGAGACAGAAACATCAATGATGAGAGATAATCATTGATTAGCTGCCTCCCTGTGCACGGCCTGACCAGAAACCAGAAATTGAACCATGACCTCCTGGTTCATTGGTTGACACTCAGCTACTGAGCCACACCAGCCAGATGGGAATACCAACCTTTTAAAGTGTGGACCAAAGAAGACAGAACAAAGGACTGGATAATCTAAAAGACAAAGATTAAAGTGGTGCCATTAAGAGGTCAAGAAGAGAGAACCAGAGAGATGGCAGCATGAGAAAAACAGCCTAATGTTATTGACCTTAAAGATGGATGAAGGGGCCAAGGAATACAGGCAGCCTCTAGAATCTAGCAAAGGCAAGGAAATGGATTCTCCCCTGGAGCCTCCAGAGAAACAACCCTGCCAACATCTTGACTTAAGCCTAGTGAGACCCATTTCAGACTCCAACCTCCAGAATTGTAGAGTAATAAATTTGTATTATTTTAAGACAATAACAATAAAAGATTAAAGGAGAATGAAATTTGGAGAGCAGGAAATGCTGTAAGGATGTTAAGAAAGATAGGGACTGAGAAGTATACTTTAGATTTGGCAAGCAGGCATTCAGTGATGAATTTTCAGTATTTGGGATGAAACAATTCTCTGATAAGCCTGAGTCAGGGTCAGGTTTACATGATGGTCATTATTCTGTTAATGTCATACTATGTCTGTGGTATCAGGAAGCGGATATTTCTCACTTCCTTTTTCTCTCTCAAAATCAATAAGAATTCTTTTAAAAAATGCAGTTATTTCTTATATGGTGTCCTGATCATCATTAATATTACAATACGATCATTATTTTTTGTTTAATAATTTCTCTTCCCTCATTAGATTGCAAGCTCCTCCTGGAGAACAGGAACATTTTAATTTAATTTAATTTATTTATCTGCAGGGACATTTTATTATCTGTGTATCTGATGCCAAGCACAAGGGCCTGATATATGCCAAATACTATTTTTTTTTTTAATCCTCACCCAAGGATATTTTCCCATTGATTTTTAAATAACAGAGAGAAATATCAATGTGAGGGAAACACATAGATTGGTTACCTCCTGCATGCGCCCCAAGGAGGGCCTGGGCCAGGGAGGAGCCTGCAACTTAGGTATGGGCCCTTGAACCTGGGACCTTTCAGTCAGTGAGCTAACATTCTATCCAGTGAGCTAAACTGGCGAAGGCCCCATTACTCTAATAAATAAGTGGTCCTTGGCCACAATTTTTATGGAAGATGAAATATCCCCATGTGATATGTCAGCATAATAAAATGGCAACAATTGAATCTAAAACTCAAAATAAATGAACAAGAAATCTAATGAGCAAAATAAATTGGTGAATAAAATAGGATCAGAAGCATGGTTTAATCTGAAGGAGTAGTACCATGTATGCTTTTTGGTCATGTAGGTAATGTGGTTCATGCCCTACCATCTATTGTCCCTGTACTAGAGTAGGGGGATGGGTATGGCAAAAATAACCATTGCCATAATGCCCTTAGTTAAGTTTCAGAATTGACTGGGATGGTGTAATACCACTCTATAGGGGACCACTCTGGAGGGAACTCTGAAGGAACATGTTTGACTAAGCATCGCTATGGCTGGATAGATGCCTAAAAGGTACTTCTGGATGTGCATATTTGTCCTTTGCAACTCTAAAATAAGGGCCCCAGATATCTTTTATCTTTTTTCTTTAATATTTTTAACTCATTCAGCACCCCAAAGGCATATTTTAAATATATATTAGTCCTAGTTGGTTTGGTTCAGTGGATAGAGCATCAGCCTGCCTACTGAAGGGTCCCAGGTTTGATTCTGGTTGAGGGCACATGCTGGGTGGTGGGCTTGATCCCCATTAGGAGATATGCTGGAGGCAGCCAATCAGTGATTTTCTCTCATCATTGATGTTTCTATCTCTTTCCCTCTCCCTTTCTCTTTGAAATCAGTAAAGATATATTTTAAAAATATATATTAGTAAAAAATGGGTTTAATTGCTGGAATTAAATAGCTTTTTTAATAGGTTGAAGGAGATTTAAATTTTTTTATTAAAAATATTGTGGATGGGCTGGAGGGGATTAATGGGGATGAGGGGGGGAGGGAACATATATAATACTTTAAACAATAAAGATTGAAAAAAATTCTATTGAGAATTTTATAGATGTCTCTTTTTTCCCCCACCATTGTCCCCCTCCAACCAGTTCCTGCCCCACCACCGGCCTTCAGCACCCTACTGTCTGTGTCCAGTAAGAGCTTTGGTTAATCTCTTCCTGCCCACCCACCCCTTTCTTTCTTTCAATATATATTTTATTGATTTTTTTTACAGAGGAAGGGAGAGGGATAGAGAGTTAGAAACATCGATGAGAGGAAGACATCGATCAGCTGCCTCCTGCACGCCCCCTACTGGAGATGTGCCCGCAACCAAAGTACATGCCCTTGACTGGAATCGAACCTGGGACCTTTCAGTCCGTAGGCAGATGCTCTATCACTGAGCCAAACCGGTTTCGGCCCCCTTTCTTCCCTCTGAGATTTGTCATTGTGTTCCATGCTTCAAGCCTCTCATTCTATTTTATTCACCAGTTTATTTTGTCCATTCGCTTTCTTGTTTGTTTATTTTTATTTTTAGATTCAATTGTTGATAGATATGTATTTGTTGCCATTTTATTGTTCATATTTTTTCTCCTCCTCCTCTTCCTCTTCTTAAATAATAACCTTCAACATTTCGTATAATACTGGTTTGGTGATGATGAACTCCTTTAACTTTCTCTTATTTGTGACACTCTTTATCTGACCCTCAATTCTAAGTGAGAGCTTTGCTGGGTAGAATAATCTTGGTTGTAGGTCCTTACTATTCATCACTGAATATTTATAGCCTGCAAAGTTTCTGTTGAGAAATCAGCTGACAGTCATATGGGTGCTCCCTTGTAGTAACTAACTGCTTTTTCTCTTGGTGCTTTTAAGATTCTCTATTTGTCTTTAATCCTTGGCATTTTAATTATGATGTATCTTGGTATGGCTTCCTTGGGTTCCTCTTGTTTGGGATTCTCTGTGCTTCTTGGACTTGTAAGTCTACTTCTTTCACCAGATTGGGGAAGTTTTCTATCGTTATTTTTTCATATAGGTTTTCAATATCTTGCTTTTTCTCTTCTTCTGGCAACCTCATAATGCAAATGTTAGTATGCTTGAAGTTATCACAGAAGCTCCTTACACTATCTTCATATTTTTGTATTCTTTTTTCTTTTTACTCTCCTGATTTGGGTGCTTTTTGCTTCCTCATATTCCAAATTGTTGATTTGATTCTAGGAATTCTCTACTCTACTATTGAAAATGGGTAAACTATTCTTTATTTCAGTTATTGTATACTTAATTTCTGACTGGTCCTTTTTCATGTCTCTGACATTCTCATGAAGATCCTTGAAAGTCTCATTAAGATCCTTGGGTAACCTTATAATCATTGTTTTGAACTATGTATCCAGTAATTTGCTTGCTTCCCTTTCTTTAATTTGTGACATGTTTCTTTGTCTCTTCATTTTGACTTTTTCCCTGTGTTTGTTTCTATGTATTGGGTAGAGCTGCTATGTCTCCTGGAGTTGGTAGAGTGGCCTGTAGGGCCTAGTGGCTCAGCCTCCCCCATCACCCAAGCTAGGCACTCTAGATGCACCCCAGTATGGTCTGTGTGCATAGTCATGTAGTTGAGCCTTTTCTTTTTAATCTTTATTATTCAGATTATTACATTTGTTTCTCTTTTTTTCCTCTCCATAGCTCCCCTCCATCCGGCTTCCACCCCCTCCCTCTACCTTTACCTCCCCCTCATTGACCTCATCCACAGGTGTATGATTTTTATCCAGTCTCTCCCTGCACCCGCCTCACCACTTTCCCCCTGAGAATTATCAGTCCACTCCCTTTCTGTGCTCCTTATTCTATTATATTCAACAGTTTATTCTGTTGATCAAATTTTTAATTCCCTTAATTTATAGATTCACTTGTTGATAGATATGAATTTGTTGTTCATAATTTTTTATCTTTTACCTTTTTCTTCTTCCTCTTCTTAAAGAGTACTTTTCAGCATTTCATATAATACTGGTTTGGAGTTGATGAACTCCTTTAGCTTTTTCTTATCTGTGAAGCTCTTTATCTGCCCTTCAATTCTGAATGATAGCTTTGCTGGGTAGAGTATTCTTCGTTGTAGGTTCTTCCTATTCATCACATTGAATATTTCTTGCCACTCCCATCTGGCCTGTATAGTTTTTGTTGAGAAATCAACTGACAATCGTATGGGTGCTCCCTTGTGGGTAATTAACTGTTTTTCTCATGCTGCTTTCAATATTCTCTCTTTGTCTTTTGCTCTTGGTATTTTAATTATGATGTGTCTTGGTGTAGTCCTCTTTGGATTCCTTTTATATGGGTTCTGTGTGCTTCCTGGACTTGTAAGTCTATTTCTTTCACCAGATGTGGGAAGTTTTCAGTCATTATTTCTTTAAATAGGTTTTTAGTATCTTGTTCTCTGTCTTCTTCTGGCACCCCCACAATTCTGATGTTGGTACGCTTAAAGCTGTCCCAGAGGCTCCTTACATTATCTTCACATTTTTGGATTCTTTTTTCTTCTTGCTTTTCCAGTTGAGTGTTTTCTGATTCTTTATATTTCACATTTTTTACTTGACTCTTGCCTTTCTCTAGTCTGTGGTTAGGTCTCTGTATAATGTTTTTTATTTCAGTCAGTGTATGTTTAATTTCTAGTTTGTCCTTCTCCATCTCTAGTTGGACCTTTTCCATCTCTAGTTGGTCCTTTTTCATCTCCTCTTGGGTCTCGCTAAATTTATCCATCTTTTCTAGGATATTCTTGAAAAACCTTATAAGTGTGGTTTTGAACTCTTTATCCAGTTGTTTGTTTTCCTCCATTTCTTTTGTCTGTGATCTCTTCCTTTGTCTCCACATTTTCACTATGCCGGGAGAACTTCTGTGTTGGATTCAGCCTTATGGTACAAGACTTGCAAAACTGCCGAGACCGGTTTGGCTCAGTGGATAGAGCATCGGCCTGCGGACTGAAAGGTCCCAGATTCGATTCCAGTCGGGGGCATGTACCTTGCTTGCGGGCACATCTCCACTGTGGGCCGTGCAGGAGGTGGTTGATCGATGTCTCTCTCTCATCGATGTTTCTGACTTTCTATCTCTCTCCCTTCCTCTCTGTAAAAAAAAAATCAATAAAATATATTAAAAAAAAAACACAACTTCATGAGGCAGTTATCATTAAAAAAAAAAAAGACTTGCAAAACAGCAAAAGCCTCTCTGTTGAGCTTGGGATGGGTAGAGTCTCATGGCTTAACGGACCGTCTTGCCTGAGTTGGCCCCACCCTCCACGACCCCTGGGTCTCACGTGAGTGGGTAATTGCTGGAGTGGTCCCTGTGTGCACGCACAGTGCCTCTAGACCGCTATCTTTCCAGCTCCCCTGTGCTCCGGCACCATATGAGTCTGGATCCCCAGGGTTTCGCCCAAAACTGGGGTTTAGTGGAGTTAGAAGTGGCGCAGTTGGGTGACTCTTTTTCCCGCCCACTCATGAAAGCCAGTGGCACAATCAGCAGTTGGTCTTCTGTGCGCAATGCTCTGCGCACCACCAGACTTCTGCCTTTTCACAACTCCCCAAAATTTCTATGCACTTCTCCCTTTTCACAGTGCAAACTTCCCCGGTATGAGTCTCGTCTGGACCCGGGGTTCAGTGTCGTAGGATAAGGGGTTCAATGTAGTTGGAAGTGTCCCATCTCCCTCCTGCCAGAAGTAGCCAGCCAGACAATCCGGCACCCACTCTCTGGACGCGCGTGTGTCTCTGTACCTCAGCTTTTTGCAGCTCCTCTGGGTCTCCGTGAGCCCCTCTCTTTCCTTCTAGTTGTAGAATTTCCACACAGCCAGCTTTCCTGTGGTTCTGGATGATTTCCATTCTGTCTTTTAGTTGTAGTTTTGAAATTGTTGCGTGAGGCCGCAGTGTAGGTGTTTACCTATGCTGCCATCTTGGATTCCTCCTCTTGTAGTTGATCCTTGATTGCTGTTGATGTCACTGGGAGGAGTTGACCTTCAGGCTAACGGCTGTTTGGAACAAGGATGACTCCAGCTGGAGAGTTGCTCTGCAGGGAACACCCCTACGGAGCAGGACTTGCTTTAGTGGGGTTTCGGTGTTCATTGAGTCTGCTCCTTGAAATTGTTGCTTATGGGTGTGTAGAGATGTACACTGCTATGGTCTGAAGCAGCCCACCAAATGCATTGGCTCTGGGGCCTCCAGGGAAATGCAAAGTTAGTCACTGCCTGGGGCCACACAGTAGGAACTAAAACAGAGGGACCTGCAATTTGCTATTTGTGTTGAGCTTGGAGGTGCCCAGGTGAACTACAAGGAGGCTGCTGGAATCTGTGGTGAAGCAAAGTAGGCTAATGCTAGCTGTGCCTTTTATTGATGGATTTGGGGCATGCTGTAACTTTTTGAGAGATTTCAGCAAAGTCTGAAGTCTGGGCCAGGACAGGCCATTCATATGGAAAAGCTGCTGCAAACAGCTTGGGTGGGGCTGCAAATGTGATGGAGCAGGGTTTCAGGGAATCCCCAAGGTGGAGCAAACAATGAGCTCCAGGCTGATGGAGCCTCAGATTTGCCTGCCAGTCAGCCCTGCAAGAGGGGAGGTCAGAGCACAAGTACAATGCCCCCTGTCTAGGAGAAAGCTGTCCCCAAGTTCCTGCCCCAATGCCAGACAATCCAGTTCCTCCCTGTATGTTTCTGGGTTTCCAGGCGCTGGAGGTCAGAAGAAGCCGGATTGTGTAAATTTGAGCTCAGGCTCTTTTAGAGGAACATCAAGGATTCCAGCAGCCTCCTTGTCACTCAGCCACAATCCCCATTGGTTTTTACAGTCTATAGTTTTGGGGACTTCTTTTCCCAGCTCTGGAACCTTGGTCTGGTGGTCTGGTGTGCAACTGGGACCCTTTGCTTTTCACAGGCAGCATCTGTAGCAGAGATAACCCCATTAAAAAACCAGCACATAAGAGTATTGGACTAGCTCATTCGTGCTTCCACTCCTCCTACCAGTCTGAATGTGTTTTTTCTTTAGTTGTAAGACTTCCATTCAGCCAGCTTTCAGGCAGTTCTGAATGATGGTTTTTTTTTTTTTGTATTTTAATTGTAATTTTGATGTGGTTGTAAAGACAAGTATAGGCATTTAACTATGCCGCTATCTTACTTCCTCTCAAAGGAGATTTTAAATAAAGTTAAAAATCTTCTTTGAGAGGAAGTATTTTGTTTGTAATTAAAATTCTTTGCCAAAATCCAGTTTCAGATTTAAGGTAAATGTAAAATGGTTGACAGATTTGTTGCATTGGAGTGAAATTTAAGAAAATGATTTGTCCTGGCTGTATAGCACTGGTTAGAGTGTCGTCCCAATACACCAAGATTATAGGTTCGATTCCTGGTTAGGACACATGCAAGAATGAACTAATGAATGCATAAATAAGTGAAACAACAAATTCTTTCTATCCCTCTCTCACCCACACTCCCTCCCTCTGTCTCCTTCCTCTCTCTCTAAAAATCAATAAAGGGGAAAAAAGGAAAATGATTTATTCAGTGTATTAAGTGATTATTACCATTTAAACATAGCCTTGGCCAGGTTTTCTCAGTGGTTAGAGTGTTGTTCCAGGGACTGAGGGCTCTCAGGTTGGATTCCTAGTCAAGGGCACATCTCTTCGTTGCAGGTTCAATCTCCAGCCCTGTTCAGGGTTAGTTCAGGAGGCAACCAGTTGATCTCTCTCTCTCTCTCTCTCTCTCTCTCTCTCTCTCTCTCTC
>JAAGEH010000032.1:17546711-17577130 GCA_011751065.1 Lasiurus cinereus
ATATATATATATTTTCAGAGAAGAAGGAAGAAGGAGAGAGAGAATCATCAATGATGATAGAGAATCAATGATTGGCTGCCTCCTGCATGCCCCCCACTGGAGATCCAGTCTGCAACCTGGGCATGTGCCCTTGACTGGAATCAAACCTGGGACCTCTCAGTCCCCAGGCCAATCCTCTATCCATCCAGCCAAACCATCTAGGGCCTCAAATTATTAAGATTTGAGAGGTTGGTAATTCCAAATAGCTATAGTTTTATACTCTTATTTATAAACTAAGGGGCCCAGTGAAGAAATTTGTGTACCTTGAAAGGACCTGTGGGTCACAAGGCTGTGGTTGGCATCCTCCGTGCCTCTGCCCTAGCCCCTTCTGCTGCAGCCCCCAGTCCCCTGTCTGCTGGCAGCCCTGCTCCTGCCACCACTGCTCCCACTCACTGACAGTGCGGAGTGATTGGGGCCAGCGCCAGCAACAGGTGCGAATGGGGCCAGCACCATCAGTGAGTGCGAGTGGTGGCTCTGGCGCCAGCAGTGGGTGTAAGCAGGGCCGGTGCTGTAAT
The DNA here is from genome assembly GCA_011751065.1 of Lasiurus cinereus. Classification (NCBI taxonomy): domain Eukaryota; kingdom Metazoa; phylum Chordata; class Mammalia; order Chiroptera; family Vespertilionidae; genus Lasiurus; species Lasiurus cinereus. The sequence continues at coordinate 17,547,266 of JAAGEH010000032.1, forward strand.
GGGTGCAAGCAGTGGCTCTGGCACTGGCAGTGGGTGTGAGAGGTGGCTGGTGGCTCTGATAGCTCCTAAAAAGCAGGGGGAGGTGGAAAAGCCCTGAAGGGCAATCAGGGCCAGGAGCCAGGAGTGGGTGCTAGTGGGACTGACACCAGCAGCAGGTGCAAATGCCAGATGGGATAGCAGCGCGTTGGAGCAAAGAATTTTTAGTAACCACCAGAGGCTCGCCCCAATGACAATGACCAGCGTCCTACCTTGGTCTGGCACCCCCGCTCCACCATTCCGCTGTGGCCGATGCCTGTCATGCTTTGTGCGCACCCCCTGGTGGTCAGCATATGTCATAGCGACTGGTTATTTGGTCTCTCTGCATGTTAGCTTTTTATTATATAGGCTATGTCAGTAGTCTTACCATTTGCCCAGTATATATTTGGTTTCATCTTTTTTTTTTTTTTAAAGTTAGGTCTTAAACTTTGTTTTCTCCCATCTAAAATTTATTTTTGAGATACCTATGAAAATATAGATATTTATAGTAAAAACAGACTCATGTATTTATTTAGTTAATGGAATATTTATTGAGTACCCCTAGTATCTAGGCACTCTTCTAGATACATGGACATATAGTTCTTGGCCTTAAATATGGTTTAGTGAGATAGACAGGTATTTAAAAAAAATTTTTTTATTGATTTCAGAGAGGAAGGGAGTGGGAGAGAGAGACAGAAACGTCAATGATGAGAGAGAATCATTGATTGGCTGCCTCCTGCATACCCTCTACTTGGGATTATGCCTGCAACCCAGGCATGTACCCTTGACCTGGACCCTTCAGTTCACAGGCTGACTTTTTATCCAGTAAGCCAAACTAGATAGGGCTAGACAGGTATTTAAAAGATAGCAAGAAGATGTACAAAACCGCTGAAACATAGAAGAGGGAGAAGTCAGTTGACTAGGAGTGCTTTGCAGAGGGATTGACTTTGGAGCTAGATATAAAGGGTGTGTAGGAGTTTGCCATCTTGGTAGGGATAGGGAAGAAAATTCTAGTCCAGGGAAGACTATGCAGACAGAGAACTGCAGGTATCGAGTCCAGTGTCTGGGTTGGGAATTGGAGCTGGGCAAGGTCAGCAGAAGGTTGTATACATTTGAGAATGTAGAGTATCCTGTATTTGAAATATGCTTGAAATACGTTTCAGTGTTCACTGTGTTAAGAACACTTAGCAGGTTTGTGGACGTTGTATTGGAAGTCAGCGAGCCAGCAGGGGGTAATCATTCGATGGAGTCATGGTAGTGTGGGGACAGACAGAGCAGCAGTGAGATTATTACTGTATCTTGAAAGGAGAATATAAGGGGCCTGATGGCCGACTAGATGGCGTCATACCAGGCATTCCTGGGTTGTCTCATGCCAGACTGGTTCCCTTGCATTCTCTTCTGAAACTAGGTGGGCCCCATGCACCCAGCCTACTAACTCTTTTAAGCTCCTGACACCCACTCACCCCACAGAGGTTTCTCCTCCCAAGTATTCTGTGGGGCTGCATCTCCCTGGCAACATCCTTCTTTGTTATCTTGGAAGACAGGCATGCAGATACCATTGCTATTTAAGGGGGAAAAAATAGCACCCTTTTTCTTACTTAAAAAATAATAATGCATGTTCAGTGAATAAAATTAAGTAAATATACTAGTATCTATCTTATATAATAAAGAGGTAATATGCAAATTGACCTTCATGCCCTGGCACAAGATGGCCGCCCCATGTGGTCAAAGATGGCTGCCACAAGATGGCTGGCAGGGAAGGGTAGTTGTGGGTGACCAATCCAGCAGGGGAGGGCAGTTGGGGGCAACCAGGTTGGCAGGGGAGGGCAATTGGGGGTTACTGGGCCAGCAGAGGCGGGCAGTTGGGGGCGATCAGGCTGGCAGGGGAATGGTTAGGGGATGATCAGGCTGGCAGCCAGAAGCAGTTAGGGGCAGTCAGACAGGCAGGCAGGTGAGAGGCTGGGAGCCTGTAGTCCTGGATTGTGAGAGGTATGTCCCAGATTGGAGAGGGTGCAGACTGGGCTGAGGGACACCCATCCAGTGCATGAATTTCATACACTGGACTCCTAGTATATATATAAAAACCTAAGTGACCATTGCAACCAAAACAACTGAATGGATGACAACACACGCTGCATGGGGTGGTCAGGAAGATGAGGGTTACTGAGGGCCGACCAAACAACTGAGCAGCAGTCTGCATGTGGCAACCAGACTGGCAGGGCAGTTAGTGAGGGATGACCAAGTGACTGAACAAGCAGGCTGCATGGGGTGACCAGGCCGGGTTAGTGAGGGACAACCAAATGATTGAACAGCAGGCTGTGTGGGGTGACCATGCCAGCAGAGGAGGCAGTGAGAGACGACCAAACGACTGAATAGCAGGCTGTGTGTGACAACCAGGCTGGCAATGGGGGCAGTTAGTGGTGACCAGATTGGCAGCAGTGGGCAGTGAGGAACATACAATCCGGCAGAGGGGGACATTGAGGGGCAACCAGACTGGCGGGGTCAGGCAGTTGGCGGTGACCAGGCCAGTGAGGGGGACAGTAAGGGGCGACCAGGCTGGCAGTGGGGGCAGTTAGAGGTGACCAGGCCGGCAGGGGGGGAACCAGTTGGCAGTGACCAGGCCATTATGGGGGGCAGTTAGGTGAGCCAGTGGTCCCAGATTGTTAGAGAGGGATGTCCGACTGCCAGTTTAGTCATACATCCCCTGAATTGGAGAGGGTGCAGGTTGGGCTGAGAACATCCCCCTCCCCCTGTCCCGCATGCACGAATTTTGTGCACCAGGCTACTAGTCCTATATAATAAAGAGGTAATATGCAAATTGACCCTCATGCCGTAATGCCATCACAAGATGTTGGCATGCACAGCAGGTGGGGGGCCAGCAGCCAGTCCACATGGCTGCCATTGGGGTTCCTGCAGCCCCGCAGGGGTGCAGGGGGTCTTGGCAGCCACTCCATGCGTCCTGGAGAGGAGCATCAGGGTGGCACTCCAAGATTTGGGGCTGTCTCGATGCATGCCGGCCACAATGGGCAGGGCTCTGGGACTTGAGGTGGTCCTATGGCAACAGGGGTGGGGGAGGTCCTGGGTCTCGTGCGATTTCGTGCAACGGATCACTAATATTATTATAAATAAGAAAACAAATGTTCTTCTTAAGGTTGAGAAATATAATAATTGTTAGCATTTTGGTGTATATTCTTTAATCATCTGTGTGTGAATATCATAGAGTATACATATATTCTTTTATGAATTTGGTATCTTCTAGAGTTTTTATGATTTCTGGGCTGAAATTCTGTCCTTCATTACCTAAGTGGTAGTCTAAAGCAAAGTTTCCTTCTGCTTCCTCTTCCCTCCCTTTAGGAACTGGCTCACTGACCTCCACACAGGCCTTTTTCTTAGCATTCTGGTCCTGCACAGTCAAAATAATAGATCTCCATTGTCTATAGATAATAATTTGCAATTCTGAGGACCTTCAGCCTGGGTGAATCTCAGAAGTTGCTAAAGAGGTCAAATAATATGAAGCCTCCAAAGTAACCTTGGATTTATGAGATTTTGGAATTGGAGTCCAATTAACAAAAACTAGGTTTTAGTAGGTTAGAGAATAAATAAGAGGAAGAGGAAGTAGAAATTGCAAGTATAGATTCCTCATGAAGTGTTTTTGTGAAATAACAGAGAAAAATGGGTCTGTGAGACAAAGAAGAGATCTGAGGTGTAGGAAAGTTAGTGTATTTTGAACAAAATAGAAGGGGGAGATAGAGACTTGTGAAGGCTGTATCACAGAACTAGAAAAAACCCGTGGTTTACATTTATAGTCCTTCTTTCAAATCTCAAATCTAACAACTGTTGGTATTCATTAAATCTAGATAGCAAGTTTATGGACTTGCTATATTATTCTGTTTTTTAAATATTTAATAAAAAATAAATTATTGACCTACCTGGTTTGCAGACTGAAGGGTCCAGGTTCGATTTCAGTCAAGGGCACATGCCCAGGTTGCAGGCTAGATCCCCAGTTGGGGGCGTGCAGAAGGCAGTGGATGAATGATGCTTTCTCATCATTGATGTTTCTATCTCTCTCTCCTTCTCCCTTTCTCTGAAATCAATAAAAATATATTAAAAAATAAATAAATGATGGTTTTATCTTTCACCTAGTAGGATTGTTAAGAGATTAAGAAATAATCTGTGAGTTCATTGATTATTTTGGTTAAATAAGAGTTATCCTCACCCTAGATCAGTGGTCGACAAACTCATTAGTCAACAGAGTGGCAAACAAGCCGCAGTTTGCTGACCACTGGCTCAGTGGATAGTGTTAGCCCACTGACTGAAGAGTCCCGGGTTCAATTCTGGTGAAGGGCACGTACCTCAGTTGTAGGCTTGATCACATCCAGACCATGGTTGAGGCACACATGTGGGAAGCAACCAATCAATGTGTCTCTCACATATTGATGTTTCTCTCTCTGTCTCTCCTCCTCCTTTCTACTCTCTAAAAATCAATGGAAAATTATCCTCGGGTGAGGATTAACAACAACAATGAAAGAGTTATCCTTGATGTTATGCATAGATTATGATTTTTTGAAGAATTAAGACACAATTCTCAGCAGTCAAAATTTTCTAAACATGATTACCAACTTAGACTTTTATGATGTATGAATTTGTTCATTTATGACTAGTCTTTTTTTTTGCATATTTTAACACATTTCAACTACTTCATCTTTATTAATGAACATATTAAGTCCAGACATAGTCTAAAATAAAGGATTGCAAACACACTGTATTGCTTGGGTTTAAATACACATTATAAGCATTCAAAGAATCATGAAATGAGTTGAGATATAAATCACACTAACACTTTTGTTTCAAAAAGCCACAAATAACTGTTCTAATACAAATGGATTCAGTGGAGACAATTACATTTGTCCTAATATTCATCCCCTTGGTATTTTGATTTTACTAAAAAATCATGTAACTTTCCTTACTAGATTCTCTAAAATAAGTATTCTGATTTAAAGTCATATTTGAAGTGTTACTGACTTACTGCTTTTTACTGTGAATTCTCTGATATTGTACATTTAATTTTATTAAAATCACTTTCAAGCACAAATTCTGTGGGATTTTCTGAAATACATATTTTGAGAAAATGACTAGTCTTTATTATTATTATGCAGTATTATATAATAGAAGGATTAGAAAATCAAAGTGAAATCTTTATTATTAATTCTATAATATATGCTTAAAGTGATTGACTCTCTGAATAATTCCAGATATTATTAAATTTACTTATTTCATTTTATTCAAACTGAAGGACTGTAAATTCTCAGAAATTTTAAATGATATTTAGTTTTGTATAGAGAGAAATTTTTAATATTTTCCTTTTTACATGCTAAAATTATCATTAAATAGTGTAGAAACAAAAGGTGTGATCAAAAGATTTAGTCATTTTGATCCTTTGCATTTGGTCATTTACTAGTAATAATAGTGTTGCTGGTGGAAATGAGGTTCTTTCACAGAGTTACAAGAAAAGCATTTTGGAAGACTCATGCATCGAAAGATGAGATGTAGTGGTAAGTTTTATTAGAATAGAAATAGCCCTCATTGGTTTGGCTCAGTGGATAGAGTGCTGGCCTGTGGATTAAATGGTCCCGGATTCGATTCCAGTCAAGGGCATGTATCTCAGTTGCAGGCTCCTCCCCCACCTGGGCTCTGATCAGGGCATGTGCAGTAGGCAACTAATTGATGTGTTTCTCTTGCATAGATATTTCTCTTTGTCTTTCCCTCTCTCTTCCACTCTCTCTAAAATCAATGGAAAAATATCCTCGGGTGAAGATTAAAAGAAAAAAAAAGAATAGAAATAGAAGGCTGCCCCAGTTTCCCAGGGTCTCATCTCCTTTGGTCCTATTGTCTTCATCAAGCCCAGAGGAAGGCCAGGGTCCACAAATTCTGTGCCTTTGATTCAGTTCATACCAAAACTTAGTCTAGTTCAGCCTTCGTTCCTCCAGTTAGGGTCTGGTGTCATTCCTATCCTTGAAACCTCCCTGTTGCACTCCAGCTGGAGCTACATTGCTGTTATCAGGCAGCTGCTAGGCCCACATGATTGCTACTGAGAGAGAACATGTGAACAAACGCTTGTTACAGGACCATAGAGAGAGCTTGCCTTTGTTAAGATTGGATTATATTATCCTGGGTTTGGAAAGGACTATACAATCAATTTCCCAATCCTGCTCGGGCTGATGTTGGGGGCCCTCTCCTTCACCAACCCCATTTCCTAGATCTTTTGGGTTCTGGATCCGTTATCCAATCTGATCTTTTCCCTAGGCTAGACAGACAGGTTTTATGGTTGCCATCTTGGCTCCGACTCCATATGTTTCAGGGCAGAAGCACTTCCCCCTATGCTGTCTTGTCTTTTACTGGGCATGTGCCCAATAGAGGAATTTCCTCTTTATTGTTTTTTCTTGCACCCTCCCCTCCCATTTCCAGCCCAGCCAGTGGACCAGTTGTACTCTGGGGAGATTAGAAAGCCTGTCCTTCCTTCCCACAGGGTGACGGGCCGGGTGTTAATCCCCTTGGTGGCATAATGCTGTGACCTCTGAGGTGTCAGAAGTTGTAACTTCCACACTTAATTAGGCTTTAATGTCTGATTTAGCTCCCTAGTTTATTATATTTAATAGTGTCTGATTCCCTTTGCTTCCTTACTTTATTTATACCTAGTTACTTACACTAACAGTAGTGGTTTTGAGTACCCTGGCCTTCCCAAAGCGTCTGCTAGTCAAGTTTACTCTTCACATAATCACAAGATCTGAAAATTTGAGCTTGCTCTTGGCTGACAGACCTCTGTTCTGCTAACTGATTATGGGAGGCAGTAGTGCTCCAAGAAAAGCTGGAGTTTTCAGTTTTAAAACTTTGCAGTTATAAATGGAGCCTTTCCCTTCTATTTGTATTCAAAAGTAAATAGAAGTCACCGTGATGATAATATGAAAGAGCTGGAATTAGGAGTTTCCATTGTAGGGACCAAAGTTCTTCCACCCAGAAGCTGCTTTTTGTGATATTGATTTTAAACTGATTATTATGAAACTAGAGGCCCAGTGTACAAAATTTGTGCATGCAGGGGGAGGGTGTCCCTCAGCCCAGTCTGCACCCTCTCCAATCTGGGACCCCTTGAGGGATGTCCAACTGCCTGTTCAGACCCGATCCAGTGGGCAGTCAGACATACGTCTCACAATCCAGGACTGTTGGCTCTGAACCACTTGCCTGCCTGCCTGCCTTCCTTATCGCCCTTAATCGCTTCTACCTGCCAGCCTGATCACCCCCAACTGCCCTCACTGCTGGCCTGGTTGTCCCAAACGGCCCTCCCCTGCAGGCCTGATCATCCCCAACTGCCCTCTCTTGCAGGCCTGGTCCCTCCTAACTGCCCTCCCCTGCCAGCTATCTTGTGTCCACATGGGGGCGGCCATCTTTGATCACATGGGGGGTGGCCATCTTATGTGCTGGAGTGAAGGCCAATTTGCATATTGCCTCTATTATATAGAATAAGACTCAGAAAGAAACTTACACCCTTCCCCCTTTCCTGCTCAAGAAAATTAAGGAAGAGAAACCTGCTTAGGATGCTGACTCAGCCTGATTTGAATTAAATTTGGTAAACTGGGCGGCTTAAGGCAAGCACTTGTTAGCTAGATACTCTCTTATGTCCCATTGTTAGAGAATTAGGAAGGATTTTCTGCCCTGTGTGTTCTGCATTTCCTCAACTGTAAGTCACCCATTCTCACTTCTGAAATCTAGTACCCATTCATTCCCCTCCCCTTTTCTCCTTTGTCCAAAATGTTTATATACCCAAGTTGCTTCACTGCCACAGGTGTATGATTTTTGTCTGGTCTCTTCCCATAACCCTCACAACCTTTTCCCCCCAAGAATTGTCAGTCCACTCCCTTTCTATGCCCCAAATTCTATTATACTCACCAGTTTATTCTGTTCACCTGATTTTTTAATCACTTGATTTTTAGATTCACTTGTTGATAGATATGTATTTGTTGTTCATAATTTTAATCTTTACCTTTTTCTTCTTCTTCCTCTTCTTAAAGAGTACCTTTTAGAATTTTATGTAATACTGGTTTGGTGTTGATGAACTCCTTTAGTTTTTTCTTATCTGTGAAGCTCTTTATCTGCCCTTCAATTCTGAATGATAGCTTTGCTGGGTAGAGTAATCTTGGTTGTACATTCTTGCTGTTCATCACATTGAATATTTCTTGCCGCTCCCATCTGGCCTGCATAGTTTCTGTTGAAAAATCAGCTGACAATTGGATAGGTGCTCCCTTGTAGGAAATTAACTGTTTTTCTCTTGCTACCTTTTTTTTTTTAATACCATATTTAAAAAAATATATTTTATTGATTTTTTACAGAGAGGACAGGAGAGGGATAAAAAGTTAGAAACATTGATGAGAGAGACACCGATCACCTGCCTGCTGCATGCCCCCCACTGGGGATGTGCCCAAAGTCTTGATTGTTGTTGGTATCACTGGGAGGAATTGACTTCCAAGCCAATTGGCTGTGAGGATCAACTGTGTCTATGCTGGGAAAACTTCTGTGTTTGGAGACACCCCTATGAGATAAGACTTGCAAAAGCCTCTGTACTCAGCTTGGATGGGGCAGAGTCTAAGGGTGCAGCAGACAGCATTGGTTTCCCATCAGCCTTGCCCTAATAGGCCCCTAATAGGTGCTTGCAGCGATTACCATAGTGTCCAGAAAGCCGCCCTCAAATTCTGCTCACTGCCAGAGAGTCTAGTTTCTCCCGGATGAGTCTGGGTCCCCAGAGTTTTGCCCGTAACTGGAGATCAGTGCAGTTGGGAGTTTCTGTTTCCTCCTGCTAGAGGAAGCGAGCCAGGCCCTCAGCCGCCCGTCCTCTCCACGTACGTGTCTCTGTACCTCAGCTTTTTGCAGCTCCTTTGAGTCTTCATGAGCTCCTCTCTTTCCTTCTAGTTGTAGAATTTCCACTCAGCCAGCCTTCCTGTGGTTCTGGATGATGTCCGTTTTGTCTTTTAGTTGTAGTTTTGAAATTGTTGTGCAAGGCAGCAGTTTAGGTGTTTACCTATGCGGCCATCTTGGTTTCTCTCTGGAATTTTTATGTATTAATCATGAATTCCCCATGTGAGTGTATTAAACTTTGATTTTTTTTCCTGTTAATTTAATTATGGTTCAACCAGAAGAACTTAGAAGGTAGGAAAAGTATTAATTTTTTTTTAGCCCCTACATTATAAATAAACCCTGGGGTGGCAAATAATTGAGGTTAAATATTGTGATAGCTTTTTTAGAAAAAAATATGTTTTTATTGATTTCAGAGAAGAAGGAAGAGGGAGATAGAGATAGAAACATCAATGATGAGAGAGATTAATTGATCAGCTGCCTTTTGCATGCCCCAGCCTCAGGATCAAGTGTGCAACCTGGGCATGTGCCCTGACTGGGAATCAAATACTGACCTCCTGGTTCATAGGTTGATGCTCAACTGCTATGCAGGACTGTGATAGCTTTCTTTCCTCAGTTTTTTTTATGTTGATATACTTTTAATTAAGTTGGTATCTTATTTTTTAAGTATTGATATATTAAAAGTAGATTCCATTCCTCTACCCCTTGGAAAAACTCTTGGTAATAATTTGGAGAGTCTATTTTAAATAACCAAACCAGGAGGAAACCCTTTCCAAAAGATAAAATGGTGAAAAGCAAAATTACTACATATAAGCAGTTTTAAAATAGTCATACATATTCTTTATATATATAATGTTTAAATGGATAATGAAGGATTAAAATTTCTTTTGTGATGTCCTAGCCAGTTTTGCTCAGTGGATAGTGTTGGCCTGCAGACTGAAGGGGCTTACTTACAGTAAGACTGTGCACACAGGGCACATGTCCCAAGTTGTGAGCTTGAACCCCAATATGCAAGGTAATCCTCATGGAGCCACTGAAAAAGATGCACTTTAAAACTACCTTTCTGGACGAAACCGGTTTGGCTCAGTGGATAGAATGTTGGCCTGCGGACTGAGGGGTCCTGGGTTCGATTCCGGTCAAGGGCACGTAACTTGGTTGTGGGTACATCCCCAGTAGAGGGTGTGCAGGAGGCAGCTGATTGATGATTCTTTCTCATTGATATTTCTAACTTTCTATCTCCCTTCCTCTCTGTAAAAATTTAATTAAGTGTGTATACACACACACACACACACACACACACACACACACACACAGTGGTACCTTGAGATACGAGTGCCCTAACATACGAGTTTTTGAGATATGAGCCGTCAAGCGAGCGATTTTTTGCTTTGAAATACGAGCAACATTTGAGATATGAGTAATCGCTCGGATCGGCCGGCTGCACACGACCCACCAGTTTACTGCAACTCGAGCGTCTCATAGTTTCCCACGCCTCACTCAGTGTGCTTGTTTACCTCGTTGTCGAAGCATCTTTTGTGCATTTACATACTTTATCACATTTCTTTTTATTTTTATAACCATGGGTCCAAAGAAAGCCAGTGGAAAGGTCAGTGCTCAGAAGAGGAGGATGTCTATTGAATTAAAGCGTGAAATCATAGAAAAATATGAGCAAGGTGGGTGAGTGGCTGACTTGGTGAGGCAATACGGGTGTAGTACTTCAACGATATGCACTGTGCTTAAACAGAAGGAGTCGATAAAGGGTATAACGCCAGCTAAGGGCGTTACAATAATTTCTAAGCTCCATAGCTCTCTCCATGAAAAGATGGAGAATCTACTGATGATGTGGGTGACAGAGAAGCAGCTTAAAGGAGATACATTAACACAGGGCATCATATGCGAGAAGGCGCAAGCGATTTACGGGGATTTGCTGGAGCAGACCCCGCGCACTTCCACGGACGAAGCATCGAAAAGACTCATTTAAAGCCAGCAGAGGCTGGTTTGATAACTTCAGAAAAGGTCCGGCATTCACTCCATCGTCAGGCATGGTGAGGCAGCAAGTTCGGATGTGAAGGCAGCTGAGGATTACCTCAAAACTTTTTCCGAACTGATAGAAGCCAAAGGATATATCCCCCAGCAAGTCTTCAACTGTGATGAGACAGGGCTTTTCTGGAAGAAGATGCCGAATAGGACTTATATAACGGCAGAGGAGAAGGCGATGCCAGGCCACAAACCCATGAAGGATAGGCTAACTCTCGCACTGTGCGCCAATGCGAGTGGCGACTGCAAGATCAAGCCTCTGCTCGTATACCATTTGGAAAAACCCCAGAGTCTTTAAGTCACATAAGATTTTAAAAGATAAACTGCAAGTTATGTGGAGGGCAAACCCGAAGGCATGGGTCACCAGGCAGTTCTTTGTGGAGTGGGTAAACCTGGTTTTCGGTCCTTCTGTTAAGAAATATCTACAGGAAAACAACCTAACCATGCAAGCCCTCCTCGTCCTCGACAATGCTTCTGCTCACCCACCGAACCTCGAAGATGAACTCCTCGAAGAGTTCAAGTTTATAAAGGTTGTCTACCTACCTCCCAACACCATTCCCATCCTGCAGCCCATGGATCAGGAGGTGATTTCTAATTTTAAAAAGCTGTACATCAAGCACCTGTTCCGGTGCTGCTTTGAGGTGATGGAGAACACAAACCTCACCCTTGGAGAGTTCTTGAAGAACCACTTTAACATCGTGATATGCCTCAGAATTATTGGTCAGGCCTGGCTGGGTGTTACAACGAGGGCTTTGACCTCTACATGGAAGAAACTGTGGCCTGAGGACGTAGCCGAAAGGACCTTCGAAGGATTTGAACCCGAGGTGCCAGTGGAGGAGGAGATAGTGTCTCTGGGAAAATCCATGGGCCTGGAGGTGGATGAGAGAGACGTGAATGAGCTCGTCGAGGAGCACTCTCTGGAACTCACCACGGAGGAGTTACAAGAGTTGCAGTCTCAGCAACATGCAGAGGTTCTCCAAGAAATTGGTTTCGAGGAGGAGCCAGAGGTGGAGGAGATCTCTACAAGTGAGAGAAAGGAGATCTTAGGAATGTGGGAGAGGGTGTCACACTTGGTGGAAAAGAAACACCCCGAAAAAGTTGCTACTGGTCGTGCATCGGAGCTGTTCAATGAAACTTGCCTCACCCATTTCAGAAACATTCTGAAAGGGAGGAAGAGCCAAACCTCGTTGGACACATTTTTTTTTTAAATTGGCCAAAAATGCAAAGACCAGTAGCAATTAAGTTCAGTGAAGATTAGTTAAGTTACATTCAGTTTAGGGATAAAGTGTAGCATTAAAAGTGTAACGAGTAGGTAAATACACTTTATAAAACCAGTTTATTCCTTTACATTCTCTTTTATTATGTTTTTATATAATATTTGTCATTTATAAATACATTTTTCTTATTCAAAAACACGTAACAACAACAACTGGGGTGGCATTTTGGGGGCTGGAATGGATATACACACACACATACATACTACCTTTCTGGAGCTTCTTTCTTTATAAATGTTGATTGAGCCTTGGGCAGTTGGGGCCAACTAGGCCAGCGGGAGAGAGAAGTTGGAGCCAACCAGGGCAGCATGGAAGGAAGTTGGGGGTGAGGTTGGGCCTGTAGGGGAGGGCAGTTAGGGTCAAGTGGGCTGGCAGGGGAGGGCAGTTGGTGCAATCGGGCCAGCTGGGGAGCAGTTGGGCGTTGATCAGGCTGGCAGGGAGTGTTAGGGGGTTATCAGGCTGGCAGGCAGAAAGCAATTCGGAGCCATTAAGCAGATAGGCAGGCAGACGAGCGTTTGGGAGTTAGTAGCCCTGGATTGTGAGATCGATGTCTGACTGCCGGTTTAGGCATGATCTGATTTAAGCCAGTGGTCAGCAAACTCATTAGTCAACAGAGCCAAATATCAACAGTACAATGATTGAAATTTCTTTTGAGAGCCCAATTTTTTAAACTTCTAATGCTACTTCTTCAAAATAGACTCACCCAGGCCATGGTATTTTGTGGAAGAGCCACACTCAAGGGGCCAAAGAGCCACATGTGGCTCACAAGCTGCAGTTTACTGACCACTGGCCTAAGTGAACAAATGACTGGTAGCTGTGACGCGCATTGACCACCAGGGAGCAGATGCTTAATGCAGAAGCTGCCCTCTGTTGGTCAATATGCTCCCATAGCGGGAGCACTGCTCAGCTAGAAGCCAGGCTCATGAGTGCAGCTGCGGCGGTGTGAGCTACTCCCACCTCTGTGGCAGCACTACAGAGCAGCAGCAAGTGCACTGGGGCCAGGATGAGTGGAGCAGCACCTGGCCCTGATTGGGCTTCTCCCCGGTTGCCTGCTATTTCCTGCACTACTGCATTCCTCAGGGGATGTTGGACTGCCAGTTTTGGCCAGTTCCTTAGGGGTTCTGAGTTGTAAGAGGGCACAGGCCAGGCTGAGGGACCCTGCTGGTGCACGAATCTGTGCACCAGGCCTCTAGTATATAATGATTTTCTTTGAGATTTGGATTCTTTTGTTTGATGTTATTGTTCTTAGTTTTTGTGATGGGTAGTTTGTCACTAGCTATAATAGGAAAATAATTGGGTATAAATGCAGTTATTCTTTTTATCCTTAGGTTTTTCTCTACTAAAAATAGGAGAACTGTTGCTTAGGGGGTATAGAGTTTCAGGTTTGCAAGGCGTATATGCTTACTACTGAACTGTAAATTTACTGATGATAAATATTATGTTATTTTTTTTAATGTAAATTTCATGGGATTTTTTAATATATTTTTATTATTTCAGAGAGGAAAGGAGGGGGAGAGAGATAGAAACATCAATGATGAGCCAGAACCAGTTTGGCTCAGTGGATAGTGTCAGCCTGCGGACTGAAAGGTCCCTGGTTTGATTCCAGTCAAGAGCACATACCTTGGTTGCAGGCACATCCCAGTAGGAGGTGTGCTGGAGGCAGCTGATTGATGTTTCATTCTCATCGAAGTTTTTAACTCTCTAGCCTTCTCCCTTCCTCTCTGTAAAAAATCAATTTTAAATAAAGAAAGAGCCAAAACGGGTTTGGCTCAGTGGATAGAGCGTCAGCCTGCGGACTGAAAGGTCCCAGGTTCAATTCCGGTCAAGGGCATGTACATTGGTTGTGGGCGCATCCCCAGTAGGAGGCGTGCAGGAGGCAGCTGATGGATGTCTCTCTCTCATCGATGTTTCTAACTTTCTGTCCCTCTCCCTTCCTCTCTGTGAGAAATCAATAAATTATATTTTTTAAAAAAAAGAAAGAAAGAAAGAAAAGAAACATCAGTGATGAGAGAATCACACCCCCTACTGGGGGTTGATCCCACAACCTGAGCATATGCCCTTGACTAGAATTGAACCTGGGATCCTTCAATCCGCAAGCTGATGCTATATCCACTGAGCCAAGCTGGCTAGGGCTATATTATGTATTTTTTTACTACAATAAAAGCAGAACAATTAAAGAGTAAACAGGACATTGGGATAGGAAAAAAGGGCAACATTTTATCTTTGAATAAGATTCAGAGATTATTTATCTTGACTTATTTTTTTTTTTACTACAGTCTTTGTAAACCTCATACTATTAGAGGAATTACATTTGGAAAATGTAAATAGATATATTCTATGTAGCAGAAGACCTCTTTTTTGCAGATTCAATGAAATATTTTAATATAATTAAACATTTAATATAAGATTAATTTAAATAAAATTAACAATAATAAAAATAACAAAATTGGCCAAAACCGGTTTGGCTCAGTGGATAGAGCGTCAGCCTGTGGACTGAAAGGTCCCAGGTTTGATTCCGGTCAGAAGCATGTGCCTTGGTTTCGGGCACATCCCCAGGGGGGGGGTGTGCAGAAGGTGGCTGATCGATGTCTCTCTCTCATCGATGTTTTTGGCTCTCTATCTCTCTCCCTTTCTCTCTGTAAAAAATAATAATATATATATATTTTTAAAAATAACAAAATTGAGCATTTATTGAATATTCTGTATTTTCTAGGCACTTTTCCAAGTGCTTTACATTTATTGATTTTATAGAAAAGGTACTGTTTTCATTCTTCTTTGCAGTTGAGGAAAATAAGACATAGAGAGGCTGAATAGATCACACAGTGAGTAAAAGGTGGAGCCAAATTTAGATCCCAGGCAATTTGGCTTTAGATTTCATTAACCACTCTTCATTACTTATAATACACTAGAGGCCTAGTACATGAAAATTCATGCATTGGAGAGAGAGGGGGTTCCTCAGCCCAGCCATCCCCTTCTCATAGTCTGGGAGCCCTCAGGGGTGGGAGGTGATCAGGGGAAGGCCATGTCCCCTTCATAACTCTACTGCTGCCACTGCCAGCAGCACAAGCATTGGCCAGCCCTGGTTACCTGAGCCTTGGGTGGCCCTGGGCGGCTGCGAAGCCAATCCAAGGCTTGCCTGTACCTTGGGCTAGCCCTGGGAGGCTGGGAGGCTGAAGGGATTGAGGTATTCCGGAGGCAGGTGCACAGAGTGGCTGGACCTGCCTAGTGGCAGGCCCTGCTGTACCATGCGCCTGCCGCCCCAGTGGGGCTAAAGGGACTGGGTGCTGCTATCTTGTGGTTGTGGGTGCCTCCATCTTTGAGGGCGTGGCAGTCAATTAGTATATTTCCTCCTTATTTGCTGTGGATGCCACTGTCTTTGTGAGGGCATGATGGTCCATTAGCATATTCCCTCTTTATTAGATAGGATGGGTATTCAGCATTGATCCAGACCATTTCAGAGGGCATTACTTTGGAAAATCCATAGTTAGCAAAAAGTATTAATATATGCTATATATAGTTACCATATAGAACTGTATGTGTGCGTGAATACTATACACATACACACAGATTTAGATTCCAACTTAGATTCTGATCTTGAGTATAAGAAAGAGCATGAAAATTTAAAAATTCTATTCATTTTGATTTATATTAGTAATTGTTTCCATATAATTCAGATACCAATAGCCATTCTGTGTGTTGAGCTGTAATTTTGGGACCAAGAATATGACAGCACCAGAGCTTTACAATTATGTCTATGAGATAATGAGGAAATCAGTCCCATTGCCTTTGGTAAAATTAATTTCTTGAGTGTTTTCCTGAGAAGAAGCCAATTAATTATAATTTTCACCAAATTTGGGGCCATTGTTCTTTACTGTTTTTTGTGTGATAAGAAAATGAATGAAGCCTGGCTGGTGTAGCTCAGCTACACCAAGAGGCCACTAGTTCAATTCCTGGTCAGGACAGACGCCAGGTTGTGGGCTAGATCCCCTGTAGGGGGCATGCAGGAAGCAACCGATTGATGATGATTTTTCTTTTATCATTGATGTTTCTATCTCTCCCTCTCCCTTTTTTTCTCCCTCTTAAACAAAAAAATCAAAATATTTTTTAAAAAAGAAAATGAATGAAACCTGCAATCTTAACAAGTGTTAAGTATACAGTTCAGTAGTATTAAGTATAGTCACATTGTTATGAAATAGATCTCCAGAACTTTTTCATCTTGCAAATCTAAAACTTTATCCTCATTAAACAACTTCTTTGTTACTCCTTCCTTCAGCCTCTGGAAGCCCAACATTCTACCATCTGTCTCTATGAATTTGACTACTTTTAGATATCCTATATAATAAAAGGCTAATATGCAAATTGTCCCCTTGACTGGCAATTTGACCAGGGGGCAGGGCCAGCTGGCTAACTGCCCTTGGCCTCCCTCCCCCAGCCCAGTCCTTTCAGTCCCGATCAGAGTGGGCTGGCTGGACCCGACCCATGCACGAATGCTCTGGGCCTCTAGTTTCTTGTAAGTGGAACCATCAATATTTGTCTTTTTAGACTGGCTTATTTTACTTAATATACTGTCAAGGTTCATCCGTGTTGTAGCATGTGATAGGATTTCCTTCCTTTTTAAGGCTGAATAATCCATTATATATACCTACTACACCACATTTTGTTTATTATGATTTTTTAATTTTGCTTTTGTTAATCCTCACCTGAGGATATTTTTCCCATTGCTTTTCAGAGAGAATGGAAGTGGGGAGGAGAGAGAGAAACTCTGATGTGGGAGAGACACATAGATTGGTTGTCTTCTGCACATGCCCTAATTGGGGCAAAGGATAGAGCCTACAACCTAGGTACAGGCCCTTGACCTGGAATAGAGGTTTTGACCCTTCACTTCATTGAGTGTGTGTATCTAACCACTGAGCACCAGCCAAGGCAATTATGACTTTAAAAATATATATGTTTATATTTATTTTATTTTATTTGAAGAGATTTCTAATTCATTTATTTTTATTTTATTTTATTTTTTTAAAATATATTTTATTGATTTTTCACAGAGTGGAAGGGAAAGGGATAGAAAGCCAGAAACATCGATGAGAGAGAGACATCGATCAGCCGCCTCCCGCACGCCCCCCACTGGCGATGCGCCCACAACCAATGTACATGCCCCTGACTGGAATCGAACCTGGGACCTTTCAGTCCCCAGGCCGACGCTCTATCCACTGAGCCAAACCAGTTTCAGCTCTAATTCATTTATTCAACAAACACTTGCCAGTTATTAGAAAATAAACATTTCCTCTATTTATTTATTTATTTATTTATTTTTACCAGGCATAAGAAAGCTGCATCTAGAATGCTGGTCAAATGAACAGATATTAAGCAGCTATTAGGTGCAAGATCATGAGCTATAAAAGACACTCCTTATTTCTTATTTGCTAACAGGAAAGGCTATAAGCAGTTTTCACATTTCTTGTTGTTTCACAGTTGTCAACCTTGAACTGACATGTCCTTTTGAGTATTATTATCCTTCCTGGCTTTGGCTTTTCTATTGGTTCACTCTTTTTTAAAAAAATATATTTTATTGATTTTTTTACAGAGAGGAAGGGAGAGAGATAGAAAGTTAGAAACAGTGATGAGAGAGAAACATCGACCAGCTGCCTCCTGCACACCCCCTACTAGGGATGTGCCCACAACCAAAGTACGTGTCCTTGACCTGAATTGAACCTGGGATCTTTCAGTCCACAGGCTGATGCTCTATCCACTAAGCCAAACCAGTTTTGGTTCTTTTTTTTCTTTTTTTTTAATATTAACATAGCATGTAATTGCATTTCTTGCTTATACTACTGGAGATGGCTGTTACTGTTTAATCCATGCTTGAACTAATATTTTGGGGATTTCTATCCTCCACAAGCCATTGTCAGTAACCCTGTGCTATCTTTTTTTCTTTATTATTGTTTAAAAGTATTACAAATATTAGTACATATGTCTCCTTCTTATTCCATTGACCTTTCCCCGGCCTTCCTCACTTCCTGGCTCATGCCCTCACCCCGCCCCCCCCAGTGTGTGTGTTCATTGGTTATGCTTATATGTATACACACAAGTTCTTTAGTTGATCTCTTACTGCTCCTAACCTTCCCCTCCCTTCCCGATGAAGTTTGACAGTTTGTTCGATGCTTCTTTTTCTCTGTATCTATTATTGTTCATCAGTTTATGATATTCATTATGTTCTACAAATGTGAGATCATGTGATATTTATCTTTCTCTGACTGGCTTATTTCATTTAGCATAATGCTCTCCATTTTCATCCATGCTGTTGCAAATGGTAAGAATTTTTTTTTCAGCAGTGTAGTATTCCATTGTGTAGATGTACCATAGTTTCCTAATCAACTCATCTGTTGATGGGCACTTAGGCTGTTTCCAAATTTTAACTATGGTGAATTGTGCTGCTATGAACATAGGGATGCATATGTCCTTTCTGACTGGTGTTTCTAGTTTATTGGGATATATTCCTAGAAGTGGGATTACTGGGTCAAATGGCAGTTCCATATTTCATTTTTTGAGGAAATTCCATTCTGTTTTCTATAATGACTGCACCAGTCTGGATTCCCACCAGCAGTGTACTAGGGTTCTTTTTTCTCCTTGACAGCACATGTCATTTGTGGGTTTGTTGGTGGTAGCCATTCTGACAAGTGGAAAACGATACCAGCTTGTCACTTTAATTTGCATCTCTCTGATGATCAGTGACTTTGAGCATTTTTTCATCTATCCCTTGGCCATCTGCATGTCCACTTTGGAGAAGTGTCTGTTTAGGTCCTTTGCCCATTTTTAAACTGGATTGTTTGTCTTCCTTCTGTTAAGTTGTATGAGTTCCTTATATATTTTGGATATTAACTCTTTTCAGATGTATCATTGCCAAATATGTTCTCCCATATAGTGGACTCTCTTTTTGTTTTATTACTGGTTTATTTTGGTGTGAAGAAGCTTTTTACTTTGATATGTTTGTTTATATTCTCATTTGTTTATATTCTCCTTAGTTTCCTTTGCCCTAGATCTTGGAGATGTATCCATAAACATATTGCTATGAGAGATACATCAGATTTTGCTGCCTATTGTTTCTTCTAAGATTTTTATGGTTTCCCAACTTAAATTGAAGTCTTTTATAAATTTTGAGTTTATTGTGTGTGGTATAAGTTGGTGGTCTAGTTTCATTTTTTTTTTTTTTTTTAGCAAATCAGATTAGCAAAATCAGATCCAGCAGTATATTAAAGATCATACACCATGGCCAAGTAGGATTTATTCCAGGAATGCAAGGCTCATATAATATTCACAAATCAATAAATGTGACACATCACATAAACAAATTGAAAGATAAAAATTATATGATCATATCAGTATACACAGAAAAAGCATTTGACAAAATCTATACATTCATTTTTGACAAAAATTCAGCAAAGTAGGAATAGAGGGAGCATATCTCAACATGGTAAAGACTATATATGACAAATCTACAGGGAACATCATACTTAATGGGAAAATTTCCCTAAGATCAGGAATAAGACAGGGATGTCCGCTTTCACCACTCTTAATTCAACATAGTACTAGAAGGCCTACCCACAGTGATAACACAAGAAGAAGAAATAAAAGGCATCTAAATTGGAAAGGAGGAAGTAAAACTCTCATTATTTACAGATGGCATGATATTTGTACATAGAAAACCCTAAAGACTCCACCAAAACAATACTAGATTTAATAAATGAATTGGGCAATGTAGCAGGATATAAAATCAACACCCAAAAATTGATGTTTTATACACCAATAATGAATTCTCAAACAGAGAGAGAGAGAGAGAGAGAGAGAGAGAGAGAGAGAGAGAGAGTAAACAAGCAATCCCATTTACCATTGCAACAAAAATTCAAGATACTTAGAAATAAACTTAACCAAGGAGGCAAAAGACCTGTATTTGGAAAACTGCAGGATGTTGAAAGAAGATATAAACAAGTAGAAGAATATACTATGTTCATGGATTGGTAGATCAACATCATTAAAATGTCCATACTACTAAAGGGTATCTATAGATCCAATGCAATCCTATTAAAATACCATCAGCATATCTAGAGCAAATAGTCCAAAAATTTATATGGGACAAAAAAAGATCCTGAATAGCTGTAGCAATCTTTCAAAAGAAGAACAAAGTGGTATCAAATACCAGATTTCAAATTATACTATAAAGCCACCATAATCAATACAGCCTGGTACTGGCACAAGAACAGGCATATATGTTGATGAAACAGAACAGAGACCTCAGAAATCAACCCAAGCCATTATTCTCAATTAATATTTGACAAGGTAGGCAAGAGCATACAATGGAGTTAAGACAGTCTCTTCAATAAATGGTGTTGGGCCCCAGCCGGTTTTGCTCAGTGGATAGAGCATTGGCCTGCAAACTGAAAGATCCCAGGTTCGATTCCTGTCAAGGGCACATGCCTGGGTTGTGGGCTCAATCCCCAGTGGGGAACTTGAAGGAGGCAGCCGATCAATAATTCTCTCTCATCATGGATGTTTCTATATCTCTCTTCCTCTCTGAAATCAATAACAATCTATCATAAACAAACAAACAAATAAATAAATGGTGTTGGGAAAATTGCATTGATAAAAATACATTGTTTTTCACAGCATAAAGAATTCCTAATTTTAATATGTCCTCAAATGATCAGTGTTGCTTATTGGAAGTATTATCAAAATAGACTCTAATTAAGAATGACTTGATTCTTTTCTATATATATATTCTTTTCTTTTTTCTTTTTTTTAAAATATATTTTATTGATTTTTTTACAGAGAGGAAGGGAGAGGGATAGAAAGTCAGAAACATTGATGAGAGAGAGACATTGATCAGCCGCCTCCTGCACGTCCCACACTGGAGATATGCCCACAAGCAAGGTACATGCCCCCGACCGGAATCGAACCTGGGACCTTTCAGTCCGCAGGCCGATGCTCTATCCACTGAGCCAAACCGGTCTCGGCTATATTTTTTTCTTGACATCAGAGAGGAAGGAAGACAGAGAGATAGAAACATCAGCAATGAGAAAGAATCTGCCTTTTGCATGCCCCATCTGGGGATCAAGTCCACAACCTAGGCATGTGCCCTGACTGGGAATCGAACTGTGACTTCCTGGTTCATAGGTTGACACTCAGCCAATGAGCCACACTGGCCAGGCAAGAATGACTTGATTCTGATATATGTTTTGATTCAAGAGAGGAATTTTTAAAAAGAGATACAATATTCAGCTATTTATATTAACAATACCAGGAACAGTGATCTACTTCCCCCCTTTTAAATTAAATATAGATTTTAGATCTTATTTATTTGTGTTTTACACATACAAAAAGGATTTGGGGCAATAACATCCCCATGTAATTCTCTTTAGAATTTTAGTATTGTAGTTTTAAAATTATCAGTCATATGTGGCTAACTCTGTTATCAATAAATGTTTTATTTTTGTTTTTGTTTTTTTAATATATTTTATTGATTTTTTATAGAGAGGAAGGGAGATGGATAGAGAATTAGAAACATCAATGAGAGTGAGAGAGAAACATCGATCAGCTGCCTCCTGCATGCCCCCCACTAGAGATGTGCCCGCAACCAAGGTACATGCCCCTGACTGGAACTGAACCTGGGACCTTTCAGTCCGCAGGCCGATGCTCTATCCACTGAGCCAAACCGGTTTAGGCAATACATGTTTTTTAAAAATATATTTTATTAATTTTAGAGAGGAGAGGAGAAGAGAGAGAGAAACATCAATGATGAGAGAGAATCATTGATTGGCTGCCTCCTGCACACCCCCTACTGGGGATTGAGCCCACAGCCCAGGCATGTACCCTTGGCCGGAATTGAATCTGGGACCCTTTAGTCCACAGGCCAACGCTCTATCCATTGAGCCAAACCAGCTAGGGCTCAATAAATGTTTTTAATTGATATTCTCAAGGTAAAATCAAGTAAAATTTAACTATATTGATTTTGCAGTTTGTTAGCCACATTGTTAAAAAAACACATAAAACAACACTCATTCGGAAAGAAGGCTGTAAAGACACTAGAATGAGACTAACTCTACATTTAAAAATTTTGTGTTTATCTTCATTTAGCACAATTAAATAAGATTTTAAAAATAAAGTAAAATATTTTGCATCTTTATTCAAGTGTTCAGTTTATAATATTGTTTTCCATCTTAAAATGTTTGAAATAATTCTTTTAACATTTCTTCCATGGAAGAAACAGAATCCTTTGAGAATACTGTCTTAATACACAGAAATCAAGATAGTTTTCCAACTTCTTGCTTATTAAATTAATGGATTTTCATTGTAGCTTTATCATCAAAATACGTAATTATATATAGGTTTGATTTTTCAGCAGCAGAGTTGATAGCACAATCTGTTATATTGTGAACTCACACTTTTCCCCCCCACCCCTTATTAACCGTTTTGAATGCAGGTCCACTACATGTGACATTTTCATATGTACTGTGACATCATAAACCCCATTGCAAAAGAACCTAGCTACAGATTGAAGGTAGTCTACTAGGTGTTAATCAAATACTGTGTTACAAATTGTGAGGTTTTCCCAGTTATAAATGTCATTATTAGGATTTTTGTTTTATTGCAAAGCCAATTAAGGCTGTCAATTGCATCATCTTAACTTATTTCTTCAGATTAACTACTCTCTGTAGTGGGGTTTTCTGTGGATGTGGTGGCATCAGCATAATCTATGTTTCAGGCATCCTACAGAAGAGGATTATTCAGGGGAGCTGGAGAAAAAGGTAAATTATGTTAACTGCGAGTTCTTTCTGCATAAAAAGAGGTATAAAATTATGAAATACAAAATATATCCATTTAATATTTTTTGGTTTTAGAAAACATATATCCACCTGATTTTTGGAATGTGGTGAATATTCCTATGGCTTTCTATGGCTTTCTCCCTCTCTTCATTTAAGCTTTTTATGCAAATGTTTCCTCTGATGAGAAGCTTTCCACATCAAGTATATTCTAAATAGCCTTTGTCATTCTCTGATTATTTACCTTGCTTTATTTTCCTTTTAAGAATTTTGTACCATCTCAAATTATATATTTGTCTTTTCATCTGTTTTCTGTCTCCTCCTGATCTAGGAGAGAAGAGACTTTCATTGTTCACTGCTATGTCCCTTCTGTCTAGACTAGTCAACATGGCATGCTCTTTTGTTCCTGTGAGATTTTTGCTTAACTAGAAACTCTTCAAATTAATATTTGATGTTTATAAGAAATTTTTCTTTTTAAAATATTTTTATTGAGTTTAGAGAGAGGGATGGAGAGAGAGAGAGAGACAGAGAGAGAGAGATTTGTTGATTTTTGTTGATTTGTTATTCTACCCACTTATTTATGCATTCATTGTTTGAGTCTATATGTACCTTGACTGAGGATTGAACCTAAAATCTTGGCATATCCGGGATGATGCTCTAAACAATTGAGCTACCTGGCCAGGGATAAAAGAAAATTTTCTATTTCTACCTTCAGTATGCATATTTTAGTTTAAGTGAAGTAAAGTTTACATCTCTGTAACAGTTGTTGGTGTCTTTTAAGAATGACTTAATTCCCTTCTCTTTAAAAGGCTTCTTTAGAATTCTATTTGTACATTAGGAATTAAGTAACTATATAATACTCTATAGATTACACTTTGTCAGTATTTCTCAGATCTTTATTTTCTGTCTGAGCTGTAATCAAGTATGAGTCTCATAATTCTCCTTGCCTATTAAACACTTCCACCTGGTTACCCTACCATTGCTTTCAACCTAGCCTTCCTAACTGAATCTGCCATCTTACACAAAACAAAAAGATATTTCTTTTTTTAAAAAAAATATATATATTTTATTGATTTTTTACAGAGAGGAAGAGAGAGGAACAGAGAGCTAGAAACATCGACGAGAGAGAGACATCCATCAGCTGCCTCCTGCACGCCCCCTACTGGGGATGTGCCCGCCACCAACATACATGCCCTGGACCGGGAATCGAACCCAGGACCTTTCAGTCCGCAGGTCGGCGCTCTATCCACTGAGCCACACCAGTCTCGGCCAAAAAGATATTTTTTTATTTACCCATGTTTGCCTTTATGGCCACCATGCATGTTCTTCAGTCATTGCCTATTCCTTTTATGTCATCTGTGTACTTCATGGGTTCCATATAATGAGTATAATAATAAAATAATGCTAAGATGTTAAAGGTAGGGAGCCATGTGAATTTTTAAAACTTTTATGAATAATGGTGAAATTTAACCTGTTAACTCAACCAACACAGTTATAGGCTTAATGCTACTCAATGCCAGACACTTTTGGAAATGAGAATATAGAATGTCTGAGAGGTTCTCTAGATCTAAGGGGATTTTGTTTTGTTTTGTTTTTAAGGATACTGTACATCTGAATTCTGATTGTAGGGTATGTCATTTGTGCCAATTCTCAGCCTTTATTTCAATAGGGTAGTGAAAGAGTTGTTTCATGAGGTTTTGTACTCCCCAGAGTTTGGACATAGAGAAGTTTCATTGCAATTATAGAATTCATATGACCCATCTCTAGAAGTCTAGGAATATAGTTTTATATTAGTGAATATAGCTCCTTTTCTGTAGCAGGTGTTCTTTATTTTATTGATTTCAGAGAGGGAAAGAAGAGGGAGAAAGAGACAGAAACATCAATGATGAGATAGAATCATTGATTGGCTCCCTCTGCATGCTCCCTACTAGGGATCGAGCCTGAAACCTGGGCACATGCCCTAACCCATGGGAATGGAGCTGTGACCTGGTTCATAGGTAAATACTCAACCACTGTGCTACGCTGACTGAACAAAGACAGTATTCTTAACACTAAGCCATTTTGATAGTGATTGTTTAATAAATTAAAATCATGAAAATTATACTTGAAAGACAAAGCAACTTAAAGCATGATTTATACTGATAAAAAAATCCATGACTTTTTCTTGAGTTGTTTTTGAGTTCTTCAAAATCTTTAATTTCTTTGAAGCTGGTCCATCCTCCCTCCTCTCTCAGCCCCCCAGAAATTGAATATGAGCACTATCTGCCATCTCAATCCTCAGGTGTGGTCTTTAGGAATACTTGTGGTACTCTGGGGTATAATTTATATAATACTTTACTCATTCTCTTGACATATGAAATCTCCATCAACGTTACTGGATATGGTGGTTTGACTATGGAAGTGAAATTACAGCTTGGGTCAGCACCCTGCTCTTTACGCTATGAGCCAGGGCTTGGAGCCTACATTAAGAGAAAACAACAATTTTCATAGTGTGGTGCACAGAATGCTGAGGGAGTCTTTGAGGACTCTTTCTGGAGGTTTGGGAGGATAAAACTATTTTCACAATGATGTTAAGATTTATATTCCTTATTACTGTGTTGTCGTCTACGCTAATGTTGCAAAAATAATGGGGAGTAAAACTGTTGATACCTCATCTGGAATCAAGTCAGTGGCACCAAACTGGATAGACGTCATTGTTTTCTTCAATGCCATTCACTTGCAGTGGGGGAAAAAAGTCCGATTCATTTAGGAATATTCTTGGTGAAGCAGTAAATATTACCAGTTGTATTGAGTCTTGACCCTTAAGTACATGTTGTTTTAATATTCTGAGTTATGAAATTAGGACAATCACTGAAATCATTTTGCTGCATACTGAAAACCGATGGTGTTTTTGAAAAAGTAACACGAGTTATTGTTTGAGTGGCAAGATTTACAAGACATGCTTTTTCTAAAAAAAATGTCTAATAATGCCGAAACCGGTTTGGCTCAGTGGATAGAGCGTTGGCCGGCGGACTGAGAGGTCCCAGGTTTGATTCTGGTCAAAGGCATTTACATTGGTTGTGGGCGCATCCCCAGTGGGGGACGTGCAGGAGGTGGCTGATCGATGTTTCTCTCTCATCGATGTTTCTAACTTTCTCTCCCTCTCCCTTCCTCTCTGTGAAAAATCAATAAAATATATATTAAAAAGAAAATGTCTAATAACCAAACTGTGGCTATTCACACTTGTTTGGAACACATTTTATCTCAAATGCAAATGAAGTGAGTTTGTCACTTCAAGGATAATGAGAGTTTTTATTGACAATGATAAAATTCCAGCTTTTAAGCAGAAGTTTTGAAGTTTGTAAAGCCTGCATCTGCTATTTTGAGCTTGATAGCTTCCTAATATGTATAGTTTTCTGATGAGATTGATATTGATTTTAATTAATGTGGTTTTCTGATAGTGTGTATTGAAATGTCAGCATTTGGGCGATCTGCTCAACTTAATGAGCCCATATCTTCCAAGTAACTACCGCATGATGTTACAAAATTGTGCATGAATAACGATCATGCAAAGTATAATATAGATTCATAGATTTTAATGTAACAGATATGATTTCATATTCCACATTGCAACTAACATTTAAGAGATAAACACTTTTGGTGTAATAATCAAACAATATACATATTTTTGTGAAAAAGCTATTGAAATACTCCTTCTTTACTAATCATGTCTGCGTTAGGTTCAACTAGAGGTTTCCCCCCCCCCCCCACATACTGACTAAAATAACATTACAATAGATTCTGTGCAGAAGTAAGTATGAGAATCTAGCTGTTTCGGTAAATCATTCACAAAATATTTTTATTTTTTAAAAATGTGAAACACTTGTCATTACTTTTTGTTTTGTAAAATGTAATTATTCTTTATGAAATATTATTTGTAACTTGTAATAGAATTATTGTTCTTTAATGAGTTAATAAGTATTTTTTAAATTTCTCAGTTTTAATTTCTAACTTAGTAAATATCAATACATATATACCTAGTGCTGTGATGGCGCTAACTCATGAGAGCTGATTGTGTGCACTTTATCCAACTTTGTATTCAGTGTCATCTGCTGTTGGCTTGAAATCTGCCGTAGTAAGGGTATTTACATTACAGAAATTGTCAAAAGGTACAAATCAATTTATATCCAGTAGGGTGCTATAAATGTTTAACAACCAGATCTTCTCCCTTTCCAGGATCTGGTTGTTAAACACTTATAGCACCCTACTAGATATAAATCACATAAACAAAAGCTCTTCGAGGTCACCATTAATTTTAAGAGTGTAAAGGGGTGTCCCGATAGTAAAAAGTTTGACCTTTAGTTATATGGCAAAAAGAGTACCTTTAATAATTGATTCACAAAGGTGGATACCTTATTTTTATTTTTTTAATTCTTTATTATTCAGATTATTACATTAGTTTCTCTTTTTTCCCCTCCATAGCTCCCCTCCACGCAGCTCCCATTCTCCCTCTACCCTTACCTCCCTCCCATTGACCTCATCCATAGGTGTATGATTTTTGTCCAGTCTCTCCCTGTACACCCCTCACCCTTTTCCCCCTGAGAATTATCAGTCCACTCCCTTTCTGTACTCCTGATTCTATTATATTTACCAGTTTATTCTGTTGATCAAATTTTTAATTCACTTAATTTTTAGATTCACTTGTTGATAGATATGTATTTGTTGTTCATAATTTTTTTATCTTTTACCTTTTTCTTCCTCCTCTTCTAAAAGAGTACCTTTCAGCATTTCATATAATACTGGTTTGGAGTTGATGAACTCTTTTAGCTTTTTCTTCTCTGTGAAGCTCTTTATCTGCCCTTCAATTCTGAATGATAACTTTGCTGGCTAGAGTATTCTTGTAGGTTCTTCCTATTCATCATGTTGAATATTTCTTGCCACTCCTGTCTGGCCTGCATCGTTTCTGTTGAGAAATCAGCTGACAGTCATATGGGTGTTCCCTTGTAGGTAATGAACTGTTTTTCTCTTGCTGCTTTTGATGATGTGTCTTGGTGTAGTCCTCTTTGGATTCCTTTTATATGGGTTCTGTGGGCTTCCTGGACTTGTAAGTCTATTTCTTTTACCAGATGTGGGAAGTTTTCAGTCATTATTTCTTTAAGTAGGTTTTCAGTATCTTGCTCTCTCTTCTTCTGGCACCCCCACAATTCTGATGTTGGCACGGTTTGAAGCTGTCCCAGAGGCCCCTTACATTATCTTCACATTTTTGGATTCTTTTCTCTTCTTGCTTTTCCAGTTGAGTGTTTTCTGATTCTTTATATTTCAAATTTTTGACTTGATTCTTGCCTTCCTCTAGTCTGCTTTTAGGTCTGTATAATATTTTTTATTTCAGTCAGTGTATGTTTAATTTCTAGTTGGTCCTTTTCCATCTCTAGTTGGTTCTTTTTCATCTCCTCTTGGGTCTTGCTAAATTTATCCATCTTTTCTAGGATATTCTTGAAAAACCTTATGACCATGGTTTTGAACTCTGTATCCAGTTGTTTGTTTTCCTCCATTTCTTTTGTTTGTGATCTCTTCCCTTGTCTCCGCATTTTCACTATGCCAGGAGAACTTCTGTGTTGGATTCAGCCTTATGATATTAGACTTGCAAAACTGCAAAAGCCTCTCTGTTGAGCTTGGGATGGGTGGAGTCTCAGGACTTAAGGGACCGTCTTGCCTTCCAGTCGGCTCCGTCCTCCACAGCCCGTGAGTCTCATGTGATTGGGTAATTGCTGGCGCTGTCCCTGTGTGCGGGCGCTTGCTCGCAGTGCCTCTAGACTGCTGCCTTTCCTGCTCCCCTGCGCTCCAGGACCATATGAATCTGGGTCCCCAGGGTTTCGCCCGAATCTGGGGTTTAGTGGAGTTAGAAGTGGAACAGTTGGAATGCTTTGTCTCCTGCCCACTTGTGAAAGCCAGCGGCACAATCAGCAGTTGGTCTTCTGTGTGCAGTGCTATGTGCACCGCCCGACTTCTGCCCCTTTGCGACTCCCCTAAATATCCGTGTACTTCTCCCTTTTCACAGTCCAAACTCCTCAGGTATGAGTTTTGGCTGGACCTTGGGTTTAGTGTTGGAGGATAAGGGGTTCAATGCCGTTGAGAGTCTCCATCTCCCTTACGCCAGAGAAAGCCAGCCAGGTACTTCAGCACCCGCTCCTTCCATGCACGCATCTCTGTACCTCAGCTTTTTGCAGCTCCTCTGGGTCTCTGTGAGCCCCTCTCTTTCCTTCTAGTTGTAGAATTTCCACTTAGCCAGCTTTCCTGTGGTTCTGGATGATGTCCATTCTGTCTTTTAGTTGTAGTTTTGAAATTGTTGTGCGAGGCAGCAGAGTAGGTGTTTACCTATGCTGCCATCTTGGTTACTCCTCAAATACCTTATTTTTAATTTGCCTTTTGTGCTGGGAACATTTAAAGAATAGATCCTCCCAATGGCTTTGTTTATTTGCTTGTTTGTTTTTTAACTTCTACTTGTTAAGTCTACTGCTTCCATTATACCATAACCTTTTTATTTTCCCAAAAATCTAAGGTAGACAATAATACCCTACAGCAGTGGTTCTCAACCTTTCTAATGCTGCGACCATTTAATACAGTTCCTCGTGTTGTGGTGAATCGTAATGTAAATATCTGTGTTTTCTGGTGGTCTTAGGCAACGCTGCTAGTGGTTCTCAACCTGTGGGTCACTGCTGTAGAGCCTAAGACTATCAGAAAACAGGTCACGACCGATAGGTTGAGAACCGCTGCCCTAGACCATGTGGGATAAATTTGCCCTTGATATATATATATATATATATATATATATATATATATATATA
>JAAGEH010000032.1:17577230-17591690 GCA_011751065.1 Lasiurus cinereus
ATATATATATATATATAGTGTCCAAAAGAAATATATATATATATATACTTTGAATACTTGTAAAGGCGGTGTTTATGAATATATATTTCATTTTCAAAATTGAGCTATCAACTGTTAAAGTGTGTATGTATTTTTTGGGGGAAACACTACATGTTGAGTGATTGCCCTAGTTTCTCACTTTTTTATTCCACTATTCCAGGCTCATATTGAGGCCCAGCTCAAGCTATAGTTTCTATACAAAACCTTCACATATTTTTTCAGATCCATACTAATCTTTATTCTGTGCTCTGTTGACTTTCATGGCTTATACAATGGAGCACCTGGCTCTCAACTGTTTGGTGTGCTATTTATTGTTTCTTAGGTATTCGTTTTAGCAATTTTTCTTTTTACCCTAATGTATCCAGTACGTACAATGCTCTCATCACATAAGTTCTAGTGCATGGATAAAAGATTTTCTTATTTTTGGATTGATAAAGAAGTTTACTTTCCAAGGACATGATGTTGTAAAAAAATCTTAATTGTTGTTTTAAAATATATACATATTTTTTACTGGCTTTAGAGAGGAACAGAGAGAAACATCAATGATGAGAGAATCATTTATTGGTTGCCTTCTGCATTCCCCCCATTGGGAATCAAGCCTGCAACCCGGGCATGTGCCCTGACCAGGAATCGGACCATGACGACCTGGTTCAGAGGTTGATGATGCTCACCAGTGAATCACACCAGCCAGGAAGTCTGTTGTTTTAAACCCACTTTTAAATAATTCTCTTAAAGTATTAGTATAAGTAGATGGGAAATTAGTGCTGTTTCTTAAAGTGAGGTCCCACAGATGCTTTCTGCAAAATTTGTTTGGTTCTACTACCACTCATAATGGAAACTGGCAGCTTATTGAGTAAGTCATAATGAATACTGAAACTTAGTAAAATGTGACATTTTCTAAGGATATGCTGACCAAGTTGTTTACTAATTGGAAAACTTGTCAGATTTTGAAACCAGAGGCATGGAGGTACTGTGTTTCCTTCTGTAGAAAACAATCAAGATATCTGTACTGTCTTCTTTCTGTGCAAGCTAAATGATGGTTCTAGCTCTCTATCTGGATGCCCAAGCTAAGGGAGAGGAAAAGTTTGAGAGAGTCACACAAGCTCTAAGGAATGAGCTTTTTATGGGTCAGAAACACTAAGGGTATGAGAGACCTTGGGATTTCTTTGGCCTGTGCCTTTTTCATGATTGTGGTGGTGGTGGCGGTAGTGGAGGGTATTAAGGTAACTTTGCTATTTACATCAGTATTGAGAAAAGGTATTAGTTTGCATCAGGAATAATTCTAGAACACCATGCCAAACATTTCATTTATTAAAAAATAATTCACCATATTTAAGTTCTGTCTCCAGTTTCTCTTAAGAAGTTAGAGAGGGTAATTTATACTCTAGCCTGTTAATAGTCCTGAGGTCGTAGTGAGGTAGTTTAACTGCTTTAGAACTTTGTGCTTAGAACATTCTTAGCCACCGAAGCATGGGAACCGAAAGTGAGGAGCATGGGTTCTTTACTATCTATCACATCAGAGAATGACTGTTCCAGGACAGTGACCACTTCCTAATGGTAAGTACCCCAGCCTGTTTGTTATTTCTTGAAAGCAGGAAAAATAGTGCAGTTATCATAGTAATGGTATTTCTTTTTCCAAAAAAAAAAAAGCAAAAAGAACAACAAAAAGGTCTAGTCTTAATCCTCAATCATGCTCATCTTTGCAGGTTTCTGTAGCTGGATCTGGCACCGGAAGAGGCTCCCCAGCTATAACTCTAGTACAGTTACCTTCGGGCCAAACTGTACATGTCCAGGGCGTAATTCAGACACCACAGCCATCGGTTATTCAGTCACCGCAGATACAAACTGTTCAGGTTAGCTTCCTGGGTGATTTATCTTTGACTTTCTTGAGCTTGAGCTTTTTTTTTTCTCTTCTTTTTCTTTACTATCTTAATTGTCTTTTCCGTGGGTAGCTTTTATGATCAAGTTGTTTTATTATAGAATTAGAGGAATTTTTCTTTTACCTATGAAGTGCATTGTACTCTGCTAGATCCATAGAATTGACTTAAGAGTTGCCATTTTGTTGTCGGGTTTTAATTTGCAAAATGAGTAATTGTCATATAAATAATTCTTCACATTCTTATTCTTTGCTCAAACTCGGATTTATTTAGCAGAGCTCTCCAAAGGTGCTTATAAATATTTTGCAGATTCTTTGGAGATGTCTGATAAACATGTTAATATAAAGATTATAGTACTGATGCTATTCTCATGAATTATCACATTAATAGATATTAGTATATTATTTTTAATTCAATATACATAATCCATATAAAATAATGATGTCTCTTGGTCTTATGTTTATTCATCATATACTCTTCTCAGATTTAACCTTGGTTTTGTAGATGTGATTATTATTATGGTTGTGATCCAGAGATGTATTTTATTACTTATCATTATCAAGATTGGTTTTATTTTTATTTTTCCTTTTTAGAAATATTTTTTAATTGATTTTGGAGAGGAAATGAGAGGGAGAGAAAGATAGAAACACCAATGATGAGATAGAATCACTTATTTGCTGCCTCCTGCACACCCTACACTGGGGATCGAGCCCATGACCCTGGGCCTGTGCCCTGACCGGAAATTGAACTGTGACCTCCTGGTTCATAGGTCAGTGTTCAACCACTGAGCCATGCCAGTGGGGCTCAAGGTTGTTTTCAAATCCTTAGCATTTCTTGAAACAAAAATTTTTGTGTGCACCAATCAATATTAATTATTAAGTATAGATACTTTTCTTGTCTATTGAATTTATTTCCCTTCTTTTTATTAGGTCAGTTTGTAATTGACCTTTAGAGTTAGATTTATTTGAACCTAATTCTTTCAAAGATCTTTGAGGGAAAAATAGAAGCACGTATTTAATAAGTCTTGTTTTCCCCCTCCATATATGAATACAGTTTATTGCAAAATAAGGATGAAGATTGCAACATGATGTTTGAAGTAATAAATCCACATTCATTAAAAGCTTAGTTAGCTTTGCAGTACCAGGTGTCTTAATAATTCTCAGTATTATCTTTTATTTTTTTAATATATTTTTTATTGATATCAGAGAGGAAAGGAGAGGGAGAGAGAGATAGAAACATCAATGATAAGAGGGAATTATTGACTGGCTGCCTCCTACATGCCCCCTACTGCGGATTGAGCCTGCAACCTGGGTTTATGCCCTTGACTGGAATCAGACCTGGGACCCTTCAGTCCGCAGGTCGACCCTCTATCCACTGAGCCAAACTGAGGAGGGCTTGTCTTTTATTTTTATCTTTCTGTTCCAGGAGTTTCTGACACTTGGTTCCAAGAGTTTCTGACTCTTTCTGACTCTAATAATAAAACAAGAAAATCTTTCCACTCTCCTTTGTATTATGACTTTCATTGAGGTACAGATATTTCTTCGTGTTAACCTGGCTGGTATTGGAGAAAGTATTGTCTTATATTCAGTAGGTTTTTGGATTTTGTGAAATGGATGATTTAGGTAGAGGTGGATCTTTTAAAATTCCTACCTATTGAACGATGGACAAGTCAATTTCTGTGTGAACTTCAGTTTTCGCCTTTCTGAAATGGGTAAATTAACAAACAGCTCACATAAGGAGGTTCTTATGATTATAGGGGAGATCATATAAAAGCCCAGCATAAAGTGATAAATATTTTATGGTAATATGTGATTATCTGATTGCAACAATATTTTTTCTAATAAATTCT
Source organism: Lasiurus cinereus (assembly GCA_011751065.1). Taxonomy (NCBI): domain Eukaryota; kingdom Metazoa; phylum Chordata; class Mammalia; order Chiroptera; family Vespertilionidae; genus Lasiurus; species Lasiurus cinereus. The sequence goes on from JAAGEH010000032.1 coordinate 17,580,996, forward strand.
ATTCATTGGCAAGTATGTATATTTGTGGGATGTCTATGATCAGAGATGCATAGTCATATTTGTAAGTGGACTGTATGCTCATCCTATGTGCCTTGGGAAGTATATATTCCTGCTTGTATTCATATTTTAATAAGCTATTTTGATTTTGCCTAAATAAAATTCCCATATAATTGCAATATTAAGTAAAGTGAGTTTTGTAAACTCGTAACTATCTTAGGTCTTGAATGAGAAATGGCTGGATATAATGAGAGCAATCATATTATAGAGAGATTTTTATTTTGGTTCTCTGACTTTGTTTAATAATCATGTTATTGACTTGAAAAAAAAAGATGAAGTCATGCTTAAAATTCTGATCTTTCCTTTAAGGAGAAATTCCTTATTTTGACCTTCAAGACCTACCATTATCAAGCCCTGATGGACTTTTAGACTTGCTTACCTATTTAAATGTTTTTTCTTCTTTGGACCCATTTAATGTCTAATTTGAAAACGCAGTTCCAGTCAGCTGTAGTGTTGTGAAGAGGGCAGTGAAATCAAGATGCTTTTTTTTGCATCTGTTATTGGCTCATTTACTCCCTGCTGTATATGTGAGAGTGCTTTCAGGGTTGGGTCTGCTGTATCTTATATATAGGCCTTTCCTGTGAAGCCTCACTTGACGTGCTAACCATTCTTTTATTTGCATTTATATAATACTTTTTTTATTATCTGTACCATTCCTTTCCAGACACACTTGTTCTACAACTGAAATGTTTGTGTGTGTGCTTCCTTTCTTAAGCCAAGTGTAAACTCCATTAGTGCTGTTTCAGTGTGTGCTGTTTGCTGGACACTTCCCAAGCACCTGACTTAATACTGCACACAGAGACCCTTAACACACTTTTTTTTTTAAATTCTTACTGGAGGATATGTTTTTTAGAGAGACAGAGACATATCAGTGTGAGAGAGACATGTCAGTTGGTTGCCTCCTGTATGAGCCCTGACTGAAGTTTGAACCTGCAACCTAGATATGTATGTGCCCTGATGGGAATCAAACCACGACGTTTGTTGCACAAAATGATGCTCCAACCAACTGAGCCTCCCAGCCAGAGCCTTAGTCACACTTTTTTAAATAAGGGAGATCATATCTCTTATGATGCATTTCAGAAACTCTTGTATTATAGGTAGCAACAATCACAGAGACAGATGAGTCTACAGAATCAGAAGGTGTAATTGATTCTCATAAACGCAGAGAAATCCTTTCACGAAGACCTTCTTATCGGTAAGTTAAGTTTCCACTATAATGATACTTTAACTAATTATACATCAAACCAATTCTTCCACTAGAGCTTTTCTGTTTTAAATCTCATTATGTATCTTAATTATTCATATTGTTAAATTGTTTTAGAAAAATACTGAATGAACTTTCCTCTGATGTGCCTGGTGTTCCCAAGATTGAAGAAGAAAAATCAGAGGGAGAAGGAACACCACCTAACATCACTACCATGGCAGTACCGACTAGCATATATCAGACTAGCACGGGGCAATACAGTATGTATACTACAATTCGATATGATAGTGCTAGCTTTAAGTCTTCTCTTGTTACATTGAAGCAACTTGAGTTTTGACATTAAACTGTTTCATTTTAAAAATGCATCATAATACCTAAACTGTGTATCAGAATGAAAAGTGTATCTTAACGAAGTGAGAGATTTGTATTGACAGCTGTCATATACTTTTGAAAAGTAAAATTTTCTTTTTTACTGAATATAGAAGAAAATTTTGAGTTTAAAATAAAGGGAGTTTTTTTTCTTATTTATATGTTTATATTAATGTTTAGTAAAAATTTTAAACTTACTGTTTTTGTTGCCTTTATGATGCATGCAAACATAAAATACAAATGTCTGTATTTCATTCTTATTGGCTTTCACTATCAACATTTACATTTTTTATTTATTAATTTAAAAGAAGTACAGCTGAAACTGGTTTGGCTCAGTGGATAGAGCGTCAGCTTGCAGACTGAAAGGTCCTAGGTTTGATTCTGGTCAAGGGCATGTATCTTGGTTGTGGGCACATCCCCAGTAGGGGGCGTGCAGGAGGGGGCTGATCAATGTCTCTCATTGATGTTTCTAGCTCACTATCCCTCTTCCTTCCTCTCTGTAAAAAAAACAATAAAATATATATATTTAAAAAATAAAAAAATAAAAGTACATATGTTTTCTAAATTATGTTTTTACATTTAATTCTGTTTTCACTAGTCTACTATGTTGATTTGTGCTGCAGTTTTTCCCAGATGAGAATGGAAAAAAATGTTTAATTTTTAAAAAATACAGCAATTAGACAGATCATTTTATTTGAAATTTTAAGCACCAAAAGCTCTAAATAAACAGATAAAGTCACATTTAGTCTTGTGCATTTTAATGGGCTGTTCATTCTGTGCTTTTTGCTCCAATTAAAGCACTAGGTTTTTCCCTCCCCAAATCAAGATCATTTGATACATAAAAATACTTAGTAAAACTGGAGCCCTAGGAAGGAAAAAGTGTATAGGGAAACAAGATAGAAAAAGGACTGAAAAAGAGCAAAGAAACCCACCAAAGTTGCTTAGGTACTGAAATATCTGTGATATTAAATACTGTGTTGGTCTAAAAACAGTGTTAAGATTTTATATGTGTTTTCTGTTTTCCTTTAAAGAATAGTAATACCTAGCCCTAGCTGGTTTGGCTCAGTGGATAGAGTGTAGGCCTGCAGACTGAAGGGTCTCTGGTTTTATTCTGGTCAGGGGTACATGGCTACAATTGGGGACATGCAGGAGGCAGCCTATCAGTGATTCTCTCTCATCATTAATGTTTCTATCTCCCTCTCTCTTCCTCTTTCTCTAATAAAAAATAAATTAAGATATTTTTTTAAAGTAATAATACTTAGAAAAGTCTCAAGTCTTAATTTAAGACTTGTCTCTTAAAACAAACTATAATCTCCTTTAGTCTTAGGGAAAACCTTATAGAATCATTAGTTTTTAGGATTTTTCTTACAGTGGTGGTAAATTTGCAGCATTAAACTCTCCTTTAGTAATTCTGGTTACCCCTGGCAGAATTGGGGTATAATTTGTCCACAGTCCCTACAGGATGCTGAATGGACATGTCCTAAGTCTGTGTTAGGAAAGGAAAATTTTCTGTTGTCTGTAAGGGTTGGATCTTGAGGTTTTCACTGTCATTTCTCTGTTGTTACTTCTCAGATTTATATGCCTTTGTGTCTAGGCCACTGCAAACATATGGTAGGAGTTTTAGAACTGAAAATAAGAGTTTTCCAGGTCTATGCCTTGACATTGTGCAACACACTGTGCCCACCATCCCCAGAGTGGCTGTGCAGGGCTTGCATGGACCTCCTGGAACCTTCTGACTGGTCACCTGTACATATATTATCATTTTATATTTGTGTTATAACAGGGAAAAGGTTGGAAATTACTGATTAAATAAAGCTCAGGGGACATCTTAAAATTTGAGGAGCCATCTAAGATGCTGCCATCTTGAACATATAATTTTGAACATCACCTGGCATATCCTAATGCGGCTTAGGAATTGATAAAAGCAGTGATCTCTTTATAAGGTGATGTGGACAGGGAAGAGCAGTAGGTTAATTTGCTTAGATTATTAGCTGAAATTTTGAAATCATGAAAACATTGGATTGAGAGAATATTGAAGCTAGAGATGATGTGAAGGCATCCTGGTCCTATCATTTGCCAACTGTATCAAAGCAAACTTTGTTTTTCCCAAATCAGGGTTTTAGTGTTTTGTTTTTTTTAATTATATTTTTATTGATTTTTTACAGAGAGGAAGAGAGAGGGATAGAGAGTTAAAAACATCGATGGGAGAGAAACATCGATCAGCTGCCTCCTGCACGCCCCCTACTGGGGATGTGCCTGCAACCAAGGTACATGCCCTTGACCAGAATCGAACCCAGGACCTTTCAGTCCGCAGGTCGATGCTCTTTCCACTGAGCCAAACCGGTTTTGGCAGGTTTTTTAGTTTTTGAAGTGGGGATAATAAATTGGCAAACTCTCTAGTGTGAGGACACAAGGAGATAACAGGTAAAAGTGGGGAAAAGAAACATGCTACTTTGACTTATCACAGAGAAATGTAAGCTAGCTGTGGCAATGTCTCATTCACATTCCCTGAAACCTTTATTTCTTGTGCTCTTGGTGCAGTTTGAAGAGGGCTCAGCTTTAAACATCACATGAGTCGGTGGGAAGAAGAAGGGCAGTCAGGATCTCTGAGTGAAAAATTGAAAGTCCAGTATTTAGAAGTTAGGCATTTAACTATTTGCCACATTAGAGGTCCTGAACTATCTATTACTTACATTTCTTAATTTGGACACATACAATGTTGGTCCTGGCAATTATTTTAATGAAAAGTTATGCTGGTTCTATGAGTGTTGTCCCATGTAAAATCTGTTATGTATTGATTCACAATAAATGCTATTGCCTATGTAAAAAATGAATTGTGTAAACATTTAGTAACAGTTTTTTGTTGATAATTCTTTCATTTGAAGAATGAATATTAACATTTCAACATTTTATATGACATTTATTTTAATTGGAAGGTAATTTATATTTACACATGCACAAGATCTATTTTCTTTTGTATTTATTACTAGGAATAACTTAATAGATATTAATGCTTTAATGTTGTTCCTAAATATCTAGAAATAGAAACAATCCGGTGTCCTTTGGTTTTAGACTAGCAACGTTTATTTTACTAGAATTTTTGGATATTTTTCTATGTATTTTCATGTATCTATTTTTGAGACTTTTTTATAACCTTTTATTATAAAAAATAATTTTTTCTTTAACTTTTATTCTTGGATGACTTTTTCCAAAACTTTGCTTCTTTTTCAAAGATTATTATGTTATAGTATTTTTAACTTGGTATATAATAAGTTAAAGTTAAAAACAAAAAGAGGTAAATAACTTTGTCTGTCAAAGTTAAAGAAATAAAAATAACTATTGCCCAGCCAGTGTGCTCAGTGTTTGAACTTTGACCTATGAACCAAAACGGTTCCTAGTCAGGGCATTTGCCCAGGTTGCAGACTTGATTCCCAGTGGCGAGAGACAGCCAGTTAATGTTTCTCTCTCATCGATATTTCTATCTCTCCCTCTTCCTTCTTCTTTTTCTCAAATCAATAAAAACATTAAAAAAAAAAAAGTAAGTGTAGCCCTAACCGGTTTGGCTCAATGGATAGAGTATTGGCCTGTGGACTGAAAGGTCCCAGGTTTGATTCCGGTCAAGGGCATGTACCTTGGTTGCGGGCACATCCCTAGTGGGAGGTGTGTAGGAGGCAGCTGATCGATGTTTCTCCCTCATTGATGTTTCTAACTCTCTATCCCTCCTTCCTCTCTGTAAAAAAATCAATCAATCAATAAAATATATATTCATGTTTCCCCATATGCAAGTTGTTACATTTTTATGTTTATTTTTATTTTATTCTTTGTTATTCCTCACCTGAGGGTGTTTTTTCCATTGATTTTTAGAGAGAGCGGAAGAGTAGAAGGGAAAGGGAGCAAGAGAGATAGAAAGGGAGAGAGAAGAACATTGAAGTGAGAGAGACACATTTTTTGGTTGCCTCCCATGGGTGGCCTGACCAAGCTGGGAATTGTACCTGCAACCCAGGTACATGCCCTTGACTTAGCATTGAACCTGAGACCTTTGGTGGGTGGGTCTATGCTCTACCACTGAGAACACCAGCCAGAGCTAAGTTGTTACATTTTAAATGTTAAATATTTGACAGAAGTTGGCTTTATTAGTTCAACTTGATTTTTAATAACAAAAACTAAGAAGTGAAAGTTAGGATAGGCTAACTTGGAGAGGGGGGAGGGTAGGAAAAATAACTTAAAATGGACAGGAATTCATTATTGTAACACCAAGAAAATGAACTACATTTCAGTATCTTTACTGAATGTATAGTTCTTGGCTACAGGTTTGCTGTATGCCAATTAAATTATTCTGGTCAAAGAAAATCTATTCTGTCTCAGGAGAATATTTTTAAAGATGGTTCTTCAGAGGTTTAGAATTAGCAAAGAATTTACTTCCTGTGTAAGACATGAATTAAATGAGAGAGAATTCATAAATGCATAGTTAAGGCAACTATAGAGATTAAAGTGTTTGCAGTATACTTCATTAAATTTTCTCGAAAGACAATTGTTTTTTTTATCCCTCATTCTACTATACCCAGCCTAACCTCTTAACAAATAAGGACTATCACCCAAGACTTCAAATATTTTTCCAAATGTCCCTGGTCTCTTTGATTACTCCTACTTTATTTTATTAGGACTTTGTTAGAATGAGTTTCTATTAACTCATTTTTACTGGAATTCTTATACATAGAGATAAGTAGGTCAATCCAAAATCGACTATTATGAAAAAGATATAAATGAACTGTGTGGACTGCTAAAGAATTCAGAATTCTCAGGTGATTCATATGAGTAAACACAATTCCAATTCTTCATAATAAGAATTTGCATATGATAGGCTTACATATTCTAAAGTAAATGCAGTTGCATTTATTTACTGTAAGTAGTGACTCTGCTTATATTCTCCCAAGGTAATTGTCAAAGCAAACATAGAAGATATTTACTTAATGTAAATCTGGCTTTTTAACTTTAGTGTTGCTATTCTTGTTTTAGCTTGAGGCTGTTTTACTGTTTCTTCTTCTTTTAAGGTAGGGGTATTTACACACTCTATTTTGTACTCACAGTTTGAATTTAATGATGAGATTTCACTGGAAAAAAGTCTGTTGTTCTATTTAAAGTTAATTAAATGAAAATTTACTCATGAATCTTTTTATTGGAATTTGGAATAAAGATGGTTTTAAAATATAACTAAACATTCACATGTTTATGTATTTGAATTAGCTCATTCAAACAGGTTTAGGTTTAAAAATATCTTAGCATCAAGTAAAGAGTTCAAATGAAATTTTATTTTTTAAATTTATCTTCTTTTGATTTTCTTTTTTTAAATTAATATATTTTTATTGATTTCAGAAAAAAAAGGGAGAGGGAGAGAGAGATATAAACATCAATGTTGAGAGAGAATCATTGATTGGCTGCCTTCTGCATGCCTCCTACAGGGGATTAAGCCTGCAACCTGGGCATGTGCCCTTGGCTGCATGCAAGCTGATGCTCTATCCACTGAGCCAAACTGGTTAGGGCAGTCAGATGAAATTTTAAATAAATTCTCCTTCCTCATTTGTTCATGAACGTTTTTTCTTGTTTTCTTATTTGCCATTCATTTTTGTCTTTTATTGATTTTGCAAGGCTTTAAAATACCTTTTAATTAAACTTTTTAAAAATCAAAATTCTTGAATTTTCATCCTATAAGTAATATATTCTGTACAGTGATATTAATAGTTTTAGGAGAAAAGTCCTTAATGGCAGTGAATAGTAGAAATAGATTTTTAAAACATGGTTTTGTATAATAGGAATTTTAAAATAATTAATTGCCTGGATTATGATAGCATCTCGGTTACTGTTATAAATGATGAATTAAGTTGGGGAAATCATACTTGGGTTAATACTGATTTGAAACTAATACCATGACTTGTATAAGGGTATATATAAAAACATTTGTATAACCACTAGAACTAATATAATAGAAAAATAACTTAGTAAATTAATGAATTACACTTTACCTAGACAATTTCTTTCTTAATGCAAGATCAGTGTGTCCAACATTCAACTGGTGCATAGAGAGTGCCCCACTTAATTATGTGATATAGCTCACCTGAGATTTGGGATGGGGGAAGGTAAGTATCTCCCAGAGCAACTAGAACAACAGAGCTTAACCTCTACCCACCACTACTATGAGCAGATAACATACTAACAGGCTTGAACAAATTAATAATGGACATTGGAATATGTAATATAGTTATTCATCTTTAATTCAATTTAGATATTTTATGAAACTGTAATGTTATTAAGGATTACTTAAAAGAGGAAAATAAGTATGCATATATTCTAAAATAAAAGAAAAATTTTACTTCTGCTTGAGTCCCAAGTAATATTCATAGATCAATGTGGACACTTCATTGCTCACATCAGTGCGGGCAACTTATGCTTCAGTTGCATGGGTTAGTCTAAGAAAGCATTAATAAAGCTTAGGTCCCCAAAGTAAAATTAGTGGGAAATACAAAGATATTTTATTTTTATTGTTACTAATGGGCTTGTTTTGGGCCAAACATTTTATTTAAAAATGATTAATCAGATGTGATGTCTGAAATTTGTTTAGAAATAATCCAGACTAAATTAAAAAAAAAAAGTTTTGAGATGAGTGGGCAGGGGAAATAGGTGGCACAAAATTCTTGCTAGAAAATTCCTTTAAGGTTTTTTTAAAGGGGCTAAACAAAAGATTACACTGAACTCATTCAGTTGATTTCATCTTAGTTTTTCCTATTATTTATCTCAATGAGTGTTTACTGAAAACATATACTATTCTTGAATATTTTGTAACCTAAAACATTTTCTAAAATCTTCTGAATACACATATGAACAAGCAAAGTCTGTTTCCAGTATCCTGAAGCATTGGGAAATAATTGTTTATTGTCAATTGAGAGGTAACATTTGAAATAGGAAGGTCCTTTCTCATTTGATAATTGCCATAGTTAGGAGTACCTTTGTTATAGAAAAATAAACGACAAAAGTACAAGACTTTTTCAGAAGAAATGTGGTCCCCTTACAGCCAGCTTGTGTGTCCATTTAGTTTTTGCTTTTCACATCTAATTCTATAATGACTTAACCCCAAAATAAAATGATGAGAGTAACAAATTCTTGATATATCAGCTTTCACAGTGTGAAAGCAGTAAGTTTTCATTGTAACTATGAGGAAATATTGACAGAAAAAGGAGGTGGGGGGAGAGGATTGAAAAAGAAAGAAAGGGTTTTTGTTAAATATTTTGTAGTTATCTTCTTATCCTTGGAAGTAACTACCGTCACCTCAGAGTTTTTACCAGTCCAAAAACTAATTGACATTAAAAATTAAGTTCTGTTATCAGAATTTGAAACCATACTTAATTTAACTCTTCTAGATCCGTAAGTGACTTAAGTTGTTTATAATACAGTCTGTCTTGAAATGAGGCATCCATTTATCATATTGGGTGTCTGCTATATGCTAGTGTGAAAAATGGCAGGAATGAGGCCATTTTAAAATGGAGCCAAAGCAGCCATTCAAGAGGAACTGTCTTGCTCCTTGTGTTTCTTGAAATTTTGGACTGACTGGGCCAAGCCACTCTTGTTTTACAGTTATAAAGTCAGCAGGACAGTCTGATCACAAGGAGTAATGACTATAGACTTTCCATCTGAAGATAGAATCAGCAATAGTAACAGCTTATTAGTACTAGTATGAATTTTTTCTTTTCATATATTCCTTTCCTTTTTCTCACAAAAACCTCTTGCTTTCACCCTGTATTTGGGACACTATTTGAGTTTCTGCCTGAAACTGCTCACCAAATTACAATTCTTTGACCCCAAATAAATGCTTATCTCATTTAGGCTTTTAAAATTTACGTTAACACTAGGCCTTGTGCTTCTTAGAGAGGGTAGCTACATTACTACATTTCTCAAAGGACTATTTCTATGACATCAAACTATTTATCAGCTGAAAATCACACATTCAAATGTATGATAAAATTTATTCATGTCCCACCATGAAGGTTTAGGAAGCATTAACCTCTTTTTCATACTGGACTTCTTTTTTAAGAAGGTAGATATGGTTAAATCTCTCCTAAACCCTTTCATTGTAAGAGGTGAACCTTGAGACCCTTGAAATCTTTGGAAAGTCGTGATGAAATCTTGTTTAAAAATGTGTACAGAATATAATTCTGTGGATGAATCAGATAAAGTAATTTTACTTACATCAGACTTTCTTAACCTCAGCAATATTGACATTTTATAACTGATTCTTCAGTTTTTTTCCATCCTAGTCTAATAGTGGCCTGTGAGTGAATTAAAACACGGAGAATGTATCTCTGTTGAACTCTTAAAAAAATGGTAACCCATCTTTTTGTGTAAGGCCCTAGAACAGTGGTTCTCAACCTTTCTAATGCCACAACCCTTTAATATAGTTCCTCATGTTATGGTAAAACCCAACCACAAAATTATTTTCGTTGCTACTTCATAACTAATTTTGCTACAGTTTATAGAGCCTAAGATCATCGGAAAACACAGATATTTACATTACAATTCATAACAGTAGCAAAATTACAGTTATGAAGTAGTAACAAAAATAATTTTATGGTTTCAGGTTACCACAATATGAGGAACTGTGTTAAAGGGTCACAGCATTAGAAAGGTTGAGAACCACTGCTCTAGAACCTTATGTCAAAGGATTAAAGATTTGTTATTGTTACTCTTTCCAATAGGTCTGACAGGTTTATAGGATCACTTCATCAATTAAGTGGCCCTTTGCTTAGATACTGTTAAAATATTAGGGAACGACTTAGAAATGTTTAGACTGCAGTGGTTCTCAACCTTTTTTAATGCTATGACCTTTTAATACAGTTCCTCATGTTGTGGTGACCCCTAATCTTAAAATTATTTTCATTGCTACTTCATAACTGTAATTTTGCTACTGCTATGAATCATAATGTAAATATCTGTGTTTTCTGATGGTCTTAGGCTCTATAGCAGCGGTTCTCAACTTGTGGGTCGCGATCCACAGGTTGAAAACTGCTAGCAAGGTC
>JAAGEH010000032.1:17591700-17647036 GCA_011751065.1 Lasiurus cinereus
TCAACTTGTGGGTCGCGATCCACAGGTTGAAAACTGCTAGCAAGGTCGCCTAAGACCATCGGAAAACACAGATATTTACATTATGATTCATAGCAGTAGCAAAATTACAGTTATGAAGTAGCAATGAAAATAATTTTATGATTGGGGGTCACCACAACATAAGGAACTGTATTAAAGGTCACAGCATTAAAAAAGGTTGAGAACCACTGGTTTAGAGTATTGTTTAGATGCTACTGTTATCTTCCTGTAAGGTATTTACTAGTACATTGATATATTGGTATTGCCTTAGTCTGATGATGTGCTATTTTTTCTTCATTGTAAAATCTAGTTAGCTAGTTTATGTGGTTTAAAAAAAAAAAAAAGATAGGCCTGTCCTATGTGGCTCAGTAGTTGAGCATTGACCTATGAACCAGGAGGTCATGGTTCAATTCCCAGTTGGGGCACATGCCTGTGTTCCAGGCTCCATCCCCAGTTGGGGCATGCAGGAGGCAGCTGATTGATGATTCTCTCTCATCATGTTTCTACCTCCCTCCCTTTTCCTTTCCCGCTAAAATCAATCAATCAATATTAAAAAGATAGCTATTGATTCCACTTAATCTCTAGTGTTTAAAACGTAGATTCATAATCTTTATGTTCAATTATAACTAACTCTCAGATAGTACTTAGATTTGTCTATTAAGTGACATTTAAAAACATTTCACTTGATCAGTTATTACTTTGAAACTTTCAGTTAATATGTTAATTTTTAAACATGACTAACAAGTCTCAGTATTTAGAGGAAATCTTCATAGTTGTTGCTATTAGCTGAGTTAGTTATTTAAGACACTGGGTGTAGAGGTTAATATTATAACACATATTGTTTCAATACAGTATGTTTTAAGGTTCTTTCCAACTTAATATTTTATATTTCAGGATTCTCCTGATATAGTCAAAATAGTCAAGGTTACAGGTTTTTAGACTTGAGCTTTAAAAAACAAAATATATGTCCCATGAAAAGCTATTTTCTTCTGATGGTAAATTAGAAAAGTAGTAAAATTAGCTGAATGAAGATACAAATTCATTGTATTTATAATGCTCAGTAGAATTTCACTGACCATTTCTTAAATGTTAAAAGAATGCTGTTTATATCTAAAAATATCTGAAAGGGCCTAGCCAGTGTGGCTCAGAGTTTGAGGATTGACCTATAAATAAGGTCACAGTTCAATTCCCAGTTCAATTTCTGGTCAGGGCACATGCCCCGGTTGTGGGCTCGATCCCTAGTAAGGGGCGGGCAGGGGCACTGAATGAATGATTTTCTCTCATCGGATGTTTCTATCTCTCTCTCTCTTGAAGCTGGACTTTCTCCCTATATGTATCTCCTCTCTAATAATTTAGTTGGATGGATACCAGAGAAGAGGAGGGCTCCAGGAGCTCTATACATTTTAATCAGTTCTGAACATAAGTTATTTTCAAGTACTTAGGAGCTTTTTCAGAATATTGTCCTGTGGCCCTAGCTGGTTTGACTCAATGGTTAGATCATCGACCTGTGGACTAAAGGGTTCTGGGTTTGATTCTGGCCAAAGGCACTTGGGTTGTAGGGCATGTGCAGGAGGCAGCTAATCAATGACTCTCTCTCATCATTGATGTTTCTATCTCTCTCCCTCTCACATTCTCTCTGAAATAAATACAAATACAGTGGTATCTCGAGATACGAGTTTAATTCGTTCCGTAACCTTGAGGCATGGGAAACTATGAGATGCTTGAGTCGTGGTAAACTGGTGGGTCGTGTGCAGCCGGCTGATCCGCGTGATTACTCGTATCTCAACTGTTGCTAGTATTTCAAAGCAAAAATTGTTCACTCGACGGCTCGTATCTCAAAAATCTCGTATTTTAGGACACTCGTATCTCGAGGTACCACTGTATATATTTTTAAAAAAGAATATTGTCCTGTGAAGAGGATCTCCTTATCAATTCAACATAGAGAAATAAGGGTAAATTGAGAACATTGGTAATAAACACATAGATCCAGAATATATTCTTCCAACTTGAGATGATTAAAAATTAAGCTGGAAATTATCTAATATTTCTTTTCTTTTTCTGTTAAGTTGCTATAGCCCAAGGTGGAACAATCCAGATTTCTAACCCAGGATCTGATGGTGTTCAGGGACTACAGGCATTAACAATGACAAATTCAGGAGCTCCTCCTCCAGGTGCTGCAATTGTACAATATGCAGCACAGTCAGCTGATGGCACACAGCAGTTCTTTGTCCCAGGCAGCCAGGTTGTTGTTCAAGGTATATTTTATTAATCTGATACCTTTAGAATACCTGTGGATTACTATACCACACCATTCAGTGGTGGTGATTTTATAGTTTTCTGAAATATACAGGAGGCAGATGGGATGGGGGTGGGAGGGGATAGAAGCACTTAATGGCTTAAAAAAATTTTTAGTATATTAAACAAGTTAAATAAATTATGTGAATTTTGTTTTTAGCAGGTTTTATTGGCTCTAAAGGAAAGTTAAATTAAAAGTAGCATGATGAAAAAAGGGAGTCTGAATGAATTCTTTAATTAAGTATCTTTTATTTGAAGGTTATATGTACCTAATATATGTTTATTACTTAGTCTGTAAAGATTTGAGTATCCAGTCTATGATGCACTGAATTTGGGCCTTTCCCAAACTGTTATACTTAAGTCTTATAGATCCCTCATTTCAAAACAATTGCTGATTTTTTTTTCCTTTAGACTGTTCTTAGAATAGTTGAATTATACTAAGAGGTACCTGATCCCTCTTATGCAAGCTCATAGAAGTGAAATAAAGCAGCTGTATGGTAACTGTATTTTAGGAGCACCTAATATTTCAATTAAATTAGAGTTATACATTATTTTAATTTCATTCAATTGTTTATAATTGTGTTCATTATAACTTTCAAAATTCTACATTTTAAATTTAATTCTATTCTTCTTGGACCATTTGCTGAGAACTTATGACATAGCACTAATTTTAAGAGGAATATTATTAGTTCCTTTAGTTTGAAAATCTTCCAAGTGGTTGGGGAGAGGAACACATTATAATTGATATATATTTCTTATTAATTAGCTTTACTCCTAGGCATTTTGAAGGTTAATGTGGACTGTAATAAAAGTGTATGAAGAACTGAAGTGGTAGAATTTATGGTGTATAAAAAAATATATAGTACTTACTCAGTACTCTAATGTTTTCTTTTAAATGTATATTAAAGCCACCCATTACAGGTGCTCCTTGGCTTATGGTGGGATTACATCCTGAAATGCCCATCGTAAATTGAAAATATAGTAAGTTGAAAATGCATTTAATACACCTAACCTACTGAACATATTGCTTAGCTGAGCCTATCTTAAATGTGCTCAGTTAGGCACATTAGACACAATTGGGCACAATCATGTCACACAGTGAACACAATAGACCCTGTGATCACCTGGCTCACTGGGAGCTGGGACTCACTGCACCTGCCCAGCATTGAGAGAAAGGATTGAACCTGACACCACTGTCCTTGGAAAATATCAAAATTCAAAATTCCAAGTATGGTTTCTATTGAATGAGTGTCACTTTCTCACCATTATAAAATAAAAAAATTGTAAACAAACTATCTTAAGTTGTGGGTTGTATATTTGCCTCATACTCATGAACCTTTTATATCTAAATGGATAATTATAAAGAATAATCATTTCTTTACAAATTTTAAGTATAAAAACACCACCACAAACTTGATACTTTAACAATGAGAGTTTTTTAAATTGTTTTTTTGTTTTGCATAGATAATATACAAGTTTTGTCCTTTTGAGGTTGATTTAAGAACCTTTTTTTCTTCCATAAGTCACCAATATATTTTTCTACATAAATTATATTAGCTTCATAGTTTTACCTTTCACATTTAGATCCTTAATTCACTAGTGGTTCACCTCTCTTTATAGTATTAGGCAGGGCTCTATTTTTATTTTTTCTCTACACATGGAGCCACTTTTCCCCTACTGGTGGTTTGTCCTTTTCCTATTAATTTATGGGGCAATCTTAATTATACAATAGGTTCTCATGTATACTTGGATCTGTTTCAGAACCCTCTATTGTACTGTTGGTCTCTTTTTCTATTTGCCAGTATTATGCTGGTTTATTATCTCACAAAACAGGTTCCTCTTTCTTATCTTTTTTTTTTTTTTACACATTGGCAGTTGTTTTATTGTTGCAAAAAATAGATATGCTTTTGTAGCTTGAAAGAATTGTAGTAGAAATAAAAACAACAAGACAGAAGCCATGGGCAGTTGACCTCAGTGTCAAACATCTATATAAGGTCAGAATTCTTATTTATTTATTTTTTGAATTAATAAATCTTTATTCAGATTATTACAATTGTTCCTCCTCCCGCACTCCCCATAGCTCCCCTCCATCTGGCTTCCACCCCTCCCTCTGCCCTTACCTCCCTGCCATTGTCCTCATCCATAGGTGTATGATTTTTGTCCAATCTCTCCCTGCACTCCCCTCACCTCTTTCCCCCTGAGAATTGTTAGTCCACTTCCCTTCTATACCCCTGATTCTATTTATATTCACCAGTTTATTCTGTTCATCACATTCTTTATTCACTTGATCTTTAGATTCACTTGTTGATAGATATGTATTTGTTGTTCATAATTTTTATCCTTACCTTTTTCTTCTTCTTCCTCTTCTTAAAGAGTACCTTTCAGCATTTCATATAATACTGGTTTGGAGTTGATGAACAACTCCTTTAGCTTTTTCTTATCTGTGAAACTCTTTATCTGCCCTTCAATTCTGAATGATAGCTTTGATGGGTAGAGTAATCTTGGTGGTAGTTTCTTGCTATTCTTATTTATTTATTTTTTTTACAGATTTCTTTTAAATATATTTTATTGAATTTTTACGGAGTAGAAGGGAGAGGGATACAGAGTTAGAAACATCGATGAGAGAGAGATATTGATCAGCTGCCTCTTGCACACCCCCCACTGGGGATATGCCCACAACCAAGGTACATGCCCTTGACTGGAATTGAACCTGGGACCTTTCAGTCCACAGACCGATGCTCTATCCACTGAGCCAAACCAGTTTCAGCAGTTTCTTGCTATTCTTGCAAGAATATACAGTATACTTTGAATATTTCTTGCCACTCCCATCTGGCCTGCATAGTTTCTGTTGAGAAATCAGCTGACAATCGGATGGGTGCTCCCTTGTAGATAATTAACTGTTTTTTCTCTTGCTGCTTTTAATATTCTCTCTGTCTTTTGCTCTTGGTATTTTAATTATAATGTGTCTTGGTATGGTCCTCTTTGGATTCCTTTATTTGGAGTTCTGTGTGCTTCCTGAACTTGTAGGTCTATTTCTTTCACCAAGTGGGGGAAGTTTTCAGTCATTATTTATTCAAATAGGTTTTCAGTATCTTGCTCTCTTTCTTTTTCTGGCACCCCATAATTCTGAGATGTTGGTACACTTGAAGTTGTCCCAGAGGCTCCTTACATTATCTTCACATTTTTGGATTCTTTTTTCTTCTTGCTTTTCCAGTTAATTGTTTTCTTCTTCTTTATATTTCAAATTTTTTACTTGATTCTTGTGTTCCTCTAGTCTACTATTAGGTCTCTGTATAATATTTTTTATTTCAGTCAGTATATGTTTAATTTCTAGTTGGTCCTTTTTAATTTCCTCTTGGGTCTCGCTAAATTTATCCAACTTTTCTAGGAATTTCTTGAAAAACCTTATAACCATGGTTTTGAACTCTATATCCAGTCATTTGTTTTCCTCCATTTCTTTCATTTGTGATCTGTTCCTTTGTCTCCACATTATCACTGCTTCCCTGAATTGGTAGGTGTCCTATAAAGCTCAGTAGCTCCACCTCCCCAGTTACCTGAGGTGGACATTCTTGGTGCACCCCTTCGTGGACTGTGTGTACAGCCTTGTTGTAGTTAAGTCTTGATTGTTGTTGGTATCACTGGGGGGAATTGACTTCCAGGCCAATTGGTTGCGAGGATCAGCTGTGTCTCCACCAGGAGAATTTCTGTGCTGGAGTCAGCCTTATGATACAAGACTTGCAAAACTGCAACAGCCTCTGTGTTCAGCTTGGATGGGGTGGAGTCTCAGGGCTGAGCAGACAGCCTTGACTTCCCATCAGTCCTGGCCTATGCAGCAACCCCTGGATCTCAGTGTCCCTTGGTAATTGCTGCAGCCCTCTCTGTGCACTTGCTCTCACACACTTCCAACCCTCTGCCTTTTGCATCTCACCTGAGTGTCCGTGCACTCTGGGGACTTGTACGAGTCTCACTCCCGCTAGACTCCTCTAGTGGCTAGAGGAAGCCAGCCAGGCACTCAGCCACCCATCCTCTCTACATGTGTATCTTCGTACCTCAGCTTTTTGTAGCTCCTCTGAGTCTCCGTGAGCCCCTCTCGTTCCTTCTAGTTGTAGAATTTCCATTCATCCAGCTTTTCTGTGGTTCTGGATGATGTCTGTTTTGTCTTTTAGCTATAGTTTTGAAGTTGTTGAGCAAGGCAGCAGTTTAGATGTTCACCTATGCTGCCATCTTGGGGTTCTCTTTTTTGTCTTTTTAAAGTGCTTTTGTAAACCATTATTTTTTTAAACCGTTATTTTTTCATATGCATTTGGAATATGTTTGAGTTTCTAAATAATAATAATAATATAAAACCAATGATTTGATTTACTTCATTTATAGATTAATTTAGTGAGAACTTAAGCCTTTCTTTTTATCCCCAGGGCCTAAGCAGGCAGTCAGACATCCCTCTCACAATCCTGGACAATTGACCCCTAATCACTCACCTGCCTGCCTGCCTGATCGCCCTTAACTGCCCATCTCTATTGGCCTGATCACTCCTCACTGCCTCTTGTTCTGGCCTGATTGCCCCTAATTTACCCTTCCTCCCCCCGCGCCAGCCTGGTCGCCCCTAATTGTCCCCACTGCTGGCCAGGTCGCCCCCAACTGCCCCCTCCCTGTCGGCCTGATTGCCCCCAACTGCCCCCCCGCCTCTTTTCTCCTCTCTGTCCCCCCTCCCCTGCAGCCTAATCTCCCCCAACTGCCCCCCCTGTCGGCCTGGTCGCCCCCAATGGCAACCCCCTGTCGGCCTGGTCACCCCAAATGCCCCCACTGCTGGCCTGGTCACCACCAACTGCCCTCCCCTCCCTACCTCCCTGTCATCCTGGTTGCCCAATGTACCCTGCTGTTCAGTCATTTGATCATCCCTCACTAACCCCCCTGCCGACCTGGTCACAAGCAACCATTTTGTGAGGATGTGAGGGTCAATTTGCATATTGCCTCTTTATTATATAGAATAATTGACATTTCACATGATATTAGTTTTAGGTATACAACATAATGACTTGACATTTGTATGTCACAGTAAATGATCATCATAGTAGGTCTAATTAACACCTATCCCTGCACATAATTACAAATTTGTTTTTCTTGTGATGAGAACTTTTTATATCTACTTTTTAGTAACTCTGAAATATACAATGCAATATTATTAACTGTAGACACCATGCTATTAACATATCTAGGTTTCTGTTGCTATTTTGAATGATACCTTTTTATTACATTTTCTAGTTGTTGCTGATGTAGAAAAATATTACTGATTTTTAAAAAAATTATCTTGCCTGTTAATTTTTGAAACTTTACTTTCATAGTATTTAAAGCTGATTCTTTTTAAAACTATCTGTGATACTATGTGAATATTTATATCAGGTACAAATAAAATGTTTTGTTTCTTCCCTTTCAATCTTTATTCTTATTGTTTTCTTTTTCTTCTTATCTTGCCTCTTCTTTTCCTTTCCTTTCCTTCTTTTTTAAAAATAATGATGATCACCCTACCCAGTTTGGCACAGTGGATAGAGCATCAGTCTGTGGACTTAGGGGTCCTGGGTTCAATTCTGTTCAAGGGCACATGCCCAAGTTGTGGGTTCGATCCCCAGTAAGTAGTCTTCAGGAGGCAGCCAATCAATGATACTCTCTCTTCATTGATTGATGTTTCTCTCTCTCCTTATTCCTTCCTCTCTGAAATCAATAAAAATATATATTAAAAAAATAATAATAATAATGGCCAAGAGTTCTAGATCTGTGTGAAACAACAGGTCAGTGGGAATTTTGTCTTACTCTCTATCCTATTGAAAGGTCACAGCAATTTATTTTTGAGATCTCAGTTCTTATCTTGATTTAACACTGTTGACCTCTGTTTCCTTTGCTTCTCTGATACTGCATTCTTGCCATTTTTCCTTCTGTCTCTCCTGCCTCTCTTTCTGTCTCCTTTATTGATCTAACCTTCCTCTTCCCATCTCCTGAGTGTTCCTCAGATTGCATCCTTGGCCAACTTCCATCTGACTGTGTACTGTCCCATATTGAACTCAACCCTGCCATGGCTTCAGTTCACCATGACTATGTCCGCTGACTCCAACATGCTACTTAGATATACAGTGTATCTCACACATCTCTGGCTTTTAAAATCCAAAACTCTACATCCACTTCCCTACTCAACTCTCCTTTTGTTTACTCTATTTCCGTAATGGGTTCTGTCCATTTTGTAGCTTCAATACCTGGATGTCATGCCTTACTCTCCCTCACCTTCTCCATTCATTTTTCCTCCTGCTAAATCACTCATCCTCTCCACCCCCACAGTCATAATCCCAGTTCCTGCTTCTGTTCCCTCTGACCTGGATTCCTGCAGCAGACTTTGGTCTGCCAGGTGTCTGGTTTGAAGCTGGTAGCTGTGGAGCAGTGTACCTATTTTCCTAATCACGCCAGAGACAGCATATCCCTTCTCTGCCTGTTTTTTGTGGAATTGTTTATGAAAGTTCAGGTAGGCTCTCTTTCTTTATCCCTCCCACTGATTCTGGGAGCTAATATTTCTTAAAAACAGAAGTATCCGCATCCAACATTTCCCTTTCTTTATTATACTCTTGATTCTGCAGTTCAGAATGGTATTTCTAAAATTCACATCTAATCATGTTAGCCTCCGTCTCAACACTCTTCAACAAATGCTATTACTTGTCAATCAAAATCCTTAACATGGCCCAAATCTCTGCTTGATCTAGACCTTACTTCTTCCCTCTCAACTCTTATGCTAAATTTCTTTTATTTCCTGTCATTGCTTGCCCTTTCTCCTCTCTATGGCCTTCACACATAGCCATTTCCCCTGAGACGTTGTTCCTGTTTCATCTTGGATAGCACTTCTCCAGGAAGCCTTCCCTGACCACATCTAGCTTAGGCCACCTCTTGCAGTTCCCATTGTAACTTCTCAGAACATATATCACTGAATTGTGACCCTCGGAGTCCTGCCTAGATGGTAACTTCTGTTTGGACAGGGATTCTTATTCCACAGCACAGTCCCTGGCATATGATGAATATTCAGTAGCCATTTACTGAATGAAAATGAAATACTCTTTCTCTAATGAAAATGTTATTAGTTCTGTGTGATGATTAACTGAGTTTATTGGGTATAGGGAATTTATTAAAACTTTACTAATAGTAGTCAACCAAGCATCCAACCTCCCTCTTTCCTTTCCTTCCTTGACCCTTTTTTTACACTAATATTTATTAAGTGCCAATGTAAAGAAATGTTGAGGATAATCTGAACTTTCTGAAATTTGAAATAGACCAACTAGTATGCGTAGATCCAAACCCTGAGGTTATGGCTGTGACAACAGAGTCCTTTATAGAGCCTCTGATGAGGGTGATGTCTAAGGTGCTCCCCAGACTTCCTTACATATTAGCAGGATGTTTTCAGTTCATGTGTTCTGGAGAATTACTGGAAATGGGTCCTTCATGATGTTTCTCTTCCTAAGCATCTGAGTATCAAGTCCCTGCCTTTACTAGAAGGTGCTTTACTGAAAAAGGCAAAAATGTAGTGGGCCCTGGTCAGTGGCTAGAGTGTGGGCCCACAGACTGAAGGATTGCAGGTTCAACTCCCATAGATTCCTGGTCAAAGGCACGTACCTCCATTGCAGGCTGGCTGCCCGGCCCTCGTCCTGGTGGATTTTGGCCCTGGTCAGGGCGATTGCAGGAGGTAGCCAATCAATGTGTGTCTCTCACATCAATGCTTTACTCGCCCCACTTCCTCCTCATTCTTCCTAAAAAAATCAATGGAAAAAATACCCTCAGGTGAGGATTAAAAAAAAGTAGTGGAATGACCTTCCATTGACTTAAGGTCAGCTTGAATTCTAAGCATACAAGGGACTGGACTTTGTACAGTCTGTTGATGAAAGTAAAAGTTCTCAATGATATGTAACTTTTGTTCTATAAAGATGCAGATCATTTTTCCCCTAGGCTGTGGTGCTATACTATTGAACAGGTACCAATATTGTGTCTACCCTTGGACTTATTAAATTTATAGCGATCTAGCTCTCCATGTACCAAACCTTCATTAAGTGAATAAAATTGGATATATTTTTAAAATTTACAAATAGTAATAATGATTTATTTATGAATTTTTAAATGTCACAAAATTCTTTTCAAGGAATTTTAATTTAGTAAAATTATATGTTAGATTGAGCCACATCTGATTTCTGTTTTTGTGGGCCAAAAAGGTCAAATATGAGCAAGTTTATGTTGTTCCACTTAATATCTGTGAAGTGTTATATAACACTATATTTGAATTTTTTTAATTTCAGTATCTACTTTCAACTGAAATTGGCAGATTCCCTTCAGAACAGTTGGATTTTCTGGAGTTGCAAGTAGAAATGTGTTACAAGTAAACAATTGTGGTTAGATATTTCTTTTTTTATTTATTCTTTTGTTGTGTTTAGGTATTTCTTACTTGGCGAATCTAGAAGTGTCTGCAAAACACAGTTCTGCGTATTTCACAGCAACTCTGTGCTGATTGTCACTTGTTTACTTTTTAAATCTCCAAGTTTTTTGTCCTCCAAAGGGCTAATGCCCCCTTTGTTTATCTAGAAACCTTGGACAGAATAATAATAAAGTAGCCCCATAAGAAACAAGCAGGTAACTTTTAATCCTAATGAGACTTTTTTTTGCCAGAGTCCTTCTCAACAGATTTTTATGAAACATTAGAAACAATAGCAGTTGATGGTTTATTACAGACTTTTTATAAGGGCTTTGGTTTCAGTGAGCCGGTCTGTGACAAAGCAGATTGATGGCAGTGATAGGCTAGTGATGTCATTGTGATGTCAATACTGCCACTTATAACTGCACATGCTTGCTAGTTGGAACACTTTGTGTTGACCTGTGAAAGGAGGAACAGGGCAGTTCTGTATGCAGAAACCCATCATGGCTGTAACTGGAGATGAAACCGGTAAGAACTTCAGTTAAAGATTTAAATTCTGCAAAATTATTTTGGAAGTTTTGAAAAATTATTTACAAACCTCTGAGTATTTCAAAAGTATGGCTTTTCTGAGGAGTTTTATATCTATCCAGTACACAGGCATCTTAGTGTAATTGGTTCTGTGCTCAGTATTATTTGATCCAAGGTAGTTCTCTTTCTGCTTCACTAAAATAAGTTACTTCATCTGCAACTTGTTGCATATCCAGTGCAGCTACAAGTTAAACATATACAGTTCAATTTGTAAAAGAAAATCAAGCTTCCGATTCCGTGGCTGTGTACAAACGTAGCTCCAAAGCAGACCAGTGTTTGTGTACCTATTTGTTTCGTTGCTCGAGTGTCTAAAATGGTCTGTTCCTCTCTAATGGAGTTCCAAAGGCTGACGTCATTGCATTTCCTGGAATCGTGGTTCCTCAGGAAAGTGGAAAAGTTAAACTCCGAGCGGACTGCGCATTTACGTCAGCCCCGAGTCAGGTTGTGATTGAATTAGTTCCGTTCGGCTCCACTGAGCTGAGCAGAGCGCTGTTGACAGCTTGAGGTTGTTAACTAGCTCCTAGCTTGCCTGTCTGTCTCTGAGACCGCTCGTGGACTAAGTAGCTTGATTTGTAAGCCTCACTTTAGTGTTTCTCTGCAGGTAAGTATTTTCTTTAGAAAGCCGGTACGCCCGTTTGTGGGCAGATCTCCTAGAGCCCGGCACCACTCCCGAGGCCCACAGGTGCTGGAAGAGGTGGGCTCCGGGCCCAGGCACCCTCACCCCCTCTCTCTGCGGGATTTGCGACTCCCGACGCCCTCTAGTGCACAGCCAGGGAAGCGCATGTCTGAAATCGCCCTCAGAACACATTTCTTTAAACCTGTTATCTGTAATTCTTTCTGTGGTTTTTCTTAGTTATAGGTAATGCTTCTGATTTAGTCGCTAATGTCCCTTATGTTGTTGCAACTTTGTTTATTGAGTGGTGCTTTATTTCTTACCCAGTACTGAATTGCATTTTAATTCATGAAGAATGGATGGTTGTAAACAGCTTGCTCACATGTGGGTGTCTGCTCTTCTTCCTAGATAGAAACATTCTGTTGTCTTGAGCAAGCAACACTGGTATTAAATTGTTTTTAAAATTACCTTGAGCTATTATTTTTCTCAAAGAAGTTTTATAAAGTTTTAGAGATGTTATATATTGCAGAAGTTCTCAAATGGCAAATGGTGGACTTAAATACTGCATGTCATATAAATTTAGAATCAAATGCATTTTGTGCATATATTGACTTTCTAAAAGTGATTAGTTTGTTTATATCTTTCTTAACTAAGCCTTTCAATTTACCATTTAACTTCTCTAAGTATGATAGAGAATCATAACAAAAAATAAAATGATTTGAAAATACTCAGAATATACTTAAAGATGAACATTTAAGGTAGAAATTTGCACAATTTTCAAATTATTGCTTGCAAATAAATGAACATCACCCATAATGCTCATTCATGATTTACCCTTTTCAATTCAAATTTTTTTAAATATTGAAACTTTAAAATGTCAAACTTTTTTACTAGGCCTTGTTGTGCCTTTGAAAATCATTATTTTTGGAAATCTGGTCAGTTCTGACAGAATCAATTCTATTTGAAATGCTGTTAGAAAATGGAAAGGACATTGCCTCTTATTTTGTGTGTTTGTATTTTGAGGTGGATTGATAGATTATTGGCTTGCAAACTTTTTTTATCATGACCCACATTTATAGCATGATGTGGTAGACCTGTTTGTGTGTCTGTGTACCCTACTTTTACATAAAATCCACTTCAAAAATAATGCTTATCCTTAATATATGAAATGTATTCATACTTTTCTACTTCTTTTTTTAAAATGCTATTCTTGACCCATGAAATTGATTTTATAACTCACCAATGGTCTACATCTTACAGTTTAAAAAAACGATCTAGACCAAAAGCAGGCTGCTAACAATAATGACTGGCCTGGGAAAGTTTTTTATGAGCACTTACTTATAAGATCATTGAATTGAATGTGAAAATAGAATATTTATAGTTTACAGAATTAAATCATTCTGTTTGACATAATTTACATTTTTATCAGAAATAGTTTTGGCTTTATAAGCTGATGTTAAGAGCCTAACTCTTTATCTTTTAGTCTCTGAGTCTAAAAAACTCAGAAGTAGTATTCAGCCTGGACATCTGATTATTAAAAACAAACATTCCAATTAATTCAAATCTGAACAATAGTATCTTAGTTAATATTTGATGCATGAGAACAGGAATACAAGGATATACATTTCACCTTTGTGAGAGGAAAAGGTTTTTGTTTGGATATTTTCATGTAAAACAATGATTTGTATCAGGTGTAATAGCGTCTTGAAGTTGTTAGCAAGGCAAGTTATAATCATACTGGAAGTGAAAATACAAGCAAGAGTCATCATAAGTTTCAGTAGTACTCCAAATCTGTATGAAATTGCCATTATGCTATTTTCCCACTATTTTTTGAAAAATGTTTAATGAAAGATAATTTGGGATATTGTTTCACTTTTCCTAGTTTCATTAGCCTATATAAACATACTGTCTAATGAAATAATACTTTGCATTTATGTAAAATTTTAAATAAAAAGTCATTTAATGTTACAAACAAAAATAAATATAAATGTGGTAAGAGCTGTCAAAGAAACTATCAAATCATGAGAGACTCACAGGTAATATAGGTTGAAGGATCAGAGTAGGCCTCACAGAGGAAACCATCCTATATAAGAAAAGCGTAACATCAAATTGACCAAACTGCGTAATGACTGGTCACTATGGTGCCCACTGACTACCAGTGTGCCAATGCTCAAAGCAGGAGCTGCCCCCTCATGGTCAGTGTGCTCTCACAGAGGCAGCACCACTCAGCCAGAAGCCGGGCCCATGGCTGGCAAATCCAGAGGTGGTAGCAGGAGCCTCTCCTCCTCTGAGGCAGCGAGCCAGGCTCATGGCTGGCGAGCACGGCAGCACTGGTGGGAGCCTCTCCTACCTCCACTGCAGGTTGGCAGTAAGTAGCAAGGGGTCCTGGACTTTGAGAACCCTGGACTGCGAGAGGGATATTGACTGCCAGCTTAGACCCAATCCTCCAGGGGATCAGGCCTAAGCAGGCAGGCGGACATCCCCCAGGGGTCCCCGAATGCGAGAGGTCCCAGGTTAGGCTGAGGGACCCTTCCTCCCCCAGTGCACAAATCTCGTGCACCGGGCCTTTAGTATTTAAATAACCTATAAGGAAAATCAGTTTCCATGCAGTCTCCCTGATGTACAGATATTATGTTCATTTTGCATATAATAACACAGATCAGAGTGGATAATTGACTCTTCCAAGTTTACACAGCTAATAAGTGGTAAACCAGTTTGGCTTTTCAGACTACAGTAGGTTTTTGGGTTATATCGGAGATCCATCCCTAGAGTGTAACAACACAATTTTTGCCATAAGTCAGAAACCACCTACATAATCACCTATGTCACTCACAAGGACCACATGCACAGCAGTAATGAAGTGAAACAGTAAAAAAAAAATAAAAGATAACAATTTCTGACCTTTACTTGGTGTTAAATAAATAATAAAAAGCATAAAGCACATACAGTAGGTACATACGTCAAAATGACGGAACTTTTTTTTAAATAAATAAATATGTTTTTTTTTTTTAATAAATAAATGAGAAATAGCAACATAACCACGAAACGATTGTATGTCGAGTCCCATGTAACCCGAGGACTGCCTGTATCTGATTCTATTCACACCTTTTTATATTGCTCCTCAAAATTCACCTAACATTGATAAACTAACACTGTTTATAAAACATAAAAAAGGAAGTTAGCATCATTTTGACTACTTAAAATGGATTTTTTTCCTAGAGTATTATTACTCTCCTAGGACAATATGTTTATTATATAGAATTTTAAATGTCGATGTTTATAATTTTTTACAAACTTTTTTTCATTCTTAAGATTTTCACTTAATGTACAACTCGTGTGTAACTAAAAGTAAAAATTAACGACTTAATTTTATGTGGTTTATGTTTGTAACAAATTTGAAACCTTCAGTGCTTAAATAGTCATACTTATGTAGGATTTAATTTTCCTGGAAAAAGTGGAGCAATGGAGGAGGGAAACTTTTTGACAATGTTAGACACCAGGTAATGACAAGCCTGATCTGGGCATTAAGAGACCTGGTATGGCAGTAGGGAGGGAGAAAACAAAGATGGAGAAGTGAGGAGCTCCCTGCTTCTGAGTATGACCATTACCTCTGTCTATCCCATCGGTGTACTTGGGATTAGTGACACAGTGAAATGACTTATGAATGTAGGAGCTCCATACGTAAAATTGTTTTGTTCAGTTAATGTGCTCAGTACTATAGAGATCTCAATAGAGAAATAATAAGCAAATAAAATCACCATTAGTGTGTTGATAAATTGTTTTACTTTGGAAACTATCAAGATGGTCATTTGGCTAGGTTTCTTATTTCTTTCTTTGTTAGGAAGAAACAAACACTTTTTTGACTTATGGGGTTTACCAGTCTAATGAAATTATATCATTTTTTTGTGTGTGTGTGATTCCTCATCATCTATTTTAAATTATTACATACATTTAAAGGGATATTTTGTGACATTATCTGTTAGTTTATTCTCTAAAAGGGATATAATAAAAATTATAAACATTTTTAATAGGCATATTTTTAAACAAAATAAGGAATAGGAGCCACACATGTCAATCATTCTATTATCTAGACTTGTTAGAAGGCAAACTCAAGGGGAAAATATATTTATGGATGTTATTTACCTTTTAATTAATATGCAGTATAAGCATAATTTGGAACATTGTCTTTCAGAACTTAAGGAAGGGAAGAGGAAGGGAACTAACATTTGCTGAATGCCTACCATGTGCCAGGCACTGTGCTAGACACTTTGACATACATTGCAGGGTTTATTGTGAGTATTAAATGAGATAATGTATCCCCATTTTACAGATGAGGAAACTGAACTTGCCCCAAGTCACATGGCTGGTAAGTGGCAGAGCTGCACTAGAATCCAGATTCCAAATCCCTTACTTTTTCTTCTGTACTGTGTTTAAAGCTTGCACAGAGAGGTATGAATTGAGAGTTCTAGAAATTTTCTTTCCCATGAAATATTTGATACTAAGCCTAAAACATTGTTTTCATGTCAGGAGTTAGATGGTTGAAAACACTACAAGTAGAACTCCTCTGCTTCTAAAATGCCAGGTTAGATTATTAGTATCTAGGGGAAGACTTAGGAAATAATGCATTTTATCAAGAAAGGCCAGTTTGAATAAGTCTTTTAGGGCTTTCCATGTGTTAGTGTTAAAGACTTAATTATAATAATAGTCTTATAATGATAAGGCTGCTTATTTGAAACATTCCAAATGACAGTGGGCTTGTGCAAAACTCTGGAAAGTTCAAAAATTACTTCATACTGCACAAGTAAACTCACCAATCACTCATTATATGCCAAGTGCTGTGCTGGATTCTAGGGATGCCAAGGTAAAAAAGGTATCTTGTCTCAAGTTTTTTGCTGCCTTAGAATAAAATTAGTGTATCTTTTTTATTATCTTTTTTCATTAATGAGTTTACACTCCTCATTGATGACCCATTTATTTTCAGAAATAATTTATACAATGAAATTTTAGAATAAAAAATAATTTGGGCCCTTTAGTAGTTAGATGGAATAGGAATTGACTTTTCATCAAAGAATGTAGTTCTTTGAACTGTTATGCTAGGTATATCATCTGTTTTAAATTATCATTAAGTTTTTAATATTGAAAATAGAAGCTAACTTTTATATAAAAACTTTTCTATAACTTGTTTCAATACAAAACTTTTTGACATTTGGATTTCCTTAAAACAAGAGCTTCTCTTTGCCCATATCTTTTTACTGTATTTACTAATAGGTCATATTTGAATATATGGAATTTATCCATTGATACTTATTCACTATTAAATGTGTACCATGACTAGAAATTTATACTAATTCCTGCTAACTTATACTAATTCATATTTCTGCTTGAATCAATAAGATACAATCAGATTTTTATTGGAGAAGAAATGTCTGAGAAATAGCGATAAAACCAGTTTGTGAGCTAACATTTGAAAATACATTTAAATATAGCATCCTTTTGAGGCAGGATAGTAAGAAGCTAGGAAAATTCCTTGGCCGGTGGAAGGGAAAAACTGAGGCTGATAGCCGAACAAACTGGCAGAGCAATATACAGCAGATACAGAAGGTCACCTCCCTAGATATAATATCAAGGCTGCAGTTCTATCCCAGCTCCAGACTCAGAAAAGCAGCAAAACCAGGTCGGGGATGCCAGGACCAGCTGCAATGACTAATGATCCCTTCCCCTGGCACTGACTAATCAGTAGACACTACTTTAACAAATGAGCACACTTAGAAAACTGATGAATATTCTGCTGAAACCCTTCCCTGAGGTCTCCACTAAGATTCCCTTCTGCAAGAAAGAGATAAAACCCTACAAAGAACCCATCACATATACACATGCCTTTCCCTTCCTCCTCTTCTCCCATGGGCATGCATCACCTAAACTCCAATGGTCCCCACAAAACTTGCAACTAGGGCAGCAATGGGCAGTGCCAGCTCAGCTAGGCTAACCCCCTGAACTTGTCCCTAAGGCCCCCCTTTTTTTTTCTGACTTCCCAGTGAGCTAAAGCAGCCCTGCTAGCTCTTTCCTGTTGCCTCTGTCCCAGGTTCTTCCTTGTTTCACTGTTTCCAGCTTTAATAAATGTCCTCTCAATCACCTGAACTCATATTGTGACATCTTTCCTGCATGAAGTCAAGAACCCACACACTACCTGGTTGGCCCTAAGCAGACCAACTCAGGGCCAGGTCCCCTTTCCAGTAACACTTTCCAACTTAGCATTTTAGGGTATTTTTTTCTAAGCTGTTTCTCAAAATGTATTAAGAATGCTTCTTTTGAGTCACCCTCATCCTTCATGGTGCCAGATTTGGTCTTTTGAAGGTGACTTCAGCTTTCGGAAACAGGCAAAAATTTAGAACCATTTCTGGTTCTAAGATCAATGGATGAACTTTTATTTTTTATCTGTAAAGTATTCCTGCCTTCCCTTTTCATTTAAAAAAAATAGATACTCTGAAACTAACTTTTGTATATTGTATAAACATCCTGTTTTAAGTACAGAAAACATGTGTACAAAACTAGAGAGAATAATGAACCCTTCTGTAACTTTGTGTTAATTTTATTGCACTTATTTGTGAGCAATTTGGCAAGAACAACCCTAGACCAAAGTCTACATCCCTGCTGCTTAAAATGTCAACGTGATGACATGTAAACTTCTCCTTCGTCACTGCTATTGTTCCAATTTTAGAAAGCCTTTGTAGGCTCCAGCTGTTCCATTGTTTCAGCCTTTATTATCACATAACCTTCTTTCCAGATGTTGGTAAAGAGAACAGAGAAGAGAACTGTTTTTCTATGCTTCAATCTTCTC
Organism: Lasiurus cinereus; assembly: GCA_011751065.1. Classification (NCBI taxonomy): domain Eukaryota; kingdom Metazoa; phylum Chordata; class Mammalia; order Chiroptera; family Vespertilionidae; genus Lasiurus; species Lasiurus cinereus. The sequence goes on from JAAGEH010000032.1 coordinate 17,610,484, forward strand.
TATGATCTGATTTAAATATATTTTTAAATTGTTAGTAAGTAGTTTATAATTGACGTGAAAATTCTCTCCAAATATTTCAAAGTTACAAAATTTCTGACATATAATGAGACATCTGTGTATATAGTATTTTAAATTGTCACAAAAACAAATTTAGGATTTTTCCCTAAGTTGGTGATCATTATTATATTTACCATAATTACTACTTACTATTTCTTAAATTATATATAGAAGGAAGAAGCAGTACAACATTATAAATGATATTTTTATTTGCCTTATAAAGATCTCTGATCTTCACCCAAACCATATTTTTATTGTTTTATTATTTCCTTTAATTCTTAAGCCCGCTAGTGGGGGTATAAAAACCTGGCATTTACCCTAAAAAGAAACACATAGGTCAATTTTGATTAACCTTTTAATCTAATTGACTAGTTTCAGTAATATTATTCTATTTACCTGAAAAAATCATTTGTTTCCCTTTTGAGTAAAATTTCAGTTCTTAGTCAATGGATATAACATATTTTAATGAGATATAGAAGCAGTGTGTTTCATATTTTGATTAGTATTTGGTTCAGACCAAGTTTTATAGGATTTAATAACTTTAAAACCATTTTTTTGCTTTGATTTCTGAGGGGGATATATATTTTGTCATATCTCATCAGAATGTCACATGAACTCTGGATTGCATGTTCTCAAAGTTGAAACAGTGATGGTAGAAATGTTTCATCACTTCAACCCATCTTTCTGTCTTAAGGAAGTTTTTAACTGCAGTAGAAACACACATTTTGATTATAAATTAAGATACTTTGAGGACTTTAGTATGCAATCTGAATACTAAATAAATACTAAGTGTCATTTAACTATGATTATACTATCATTAGAAAACATGCTTAACATCATTATGTCAATAAACCTCAGACAGACAAAAATTATCATTCCCCAGAGAAACCAATTTTAAATAGAGCTTTGCTATTTTATTTTTTATTTGCTTTTAAATGAAAATACAGTGAATTAGTATTTTTCTTCCAGTGCTTCAATCATTTTCTGGTGTTAGGACTTCCACTTAAAGAGATTAGGTGAGGGTATAGGTTATAGGAAAATTAATTGGATAGAAATGTTCTGCTTAATTAAAATTTTTACAGTGATGTGCTAGAGCCAGCTCCCACTGATTTGCTAGAACTGATATTTAAATTTTCAGGATTTTTGTTAACTGGTTGTTAAAAAAAGCTATTACAAATATAAATAAATATTTAACAAGTTACTTAAAAACATTAATAAATACACAGTTTATCATAATTTTTTATCTATGCTCTTGCAGTTACTTACATATATTTTATTTGTGTGATGTGTTACTTACTATGTATATCTTCTGACTCTACATTCATTGAAGTCACACTGGTAGCTTGAAATTGGCCATGGTGCAAGCATTTATATCATGGGGATTGACATGCTACAGATATATCAGGGCTTTTCTCCTGACAAAGCTGGTTGTTAAACATTTATCAGCACACCACTGATTTTAGACTTAGTGAACTCTCAGTTGAAAAACCTCTCTACTTTTAGCCTTTGATTAAAAACTTTTCTAAAATGCGTTAGGGCATTTTCCTTCTTTAAATGTGTAGAGTGCGAGTATCATTTTTCCAAGTGCTGAACATCTTTGATACCTACAATTTCTATAATGCTCAGAATAGTCATCTTAAACATTAGCAAGATCACTTCTTAGAATGTGTAATAAGAAGTATATTACTTCTAGATAATTTTATATGAAAATATCAAGTTCTAAATTGTTTATATAAGCATGTAATATTTTATTGCAGCTGCTACTGGTGACATGCCAACTTACCAGATCCGAGCGCCTACCACTGCTTTGCCACAGGGAGTAGTGATGGCTGCCTCACCAGGAAGTTTGCACAGCCCCCAGCAACTTGCAGAAGAAGCCACACGCAAACGAGAGCTGAGGCTAATGAAAAACAGGTAAGATGGTTCTCTAGAAATCAGCAACCACTTATAGGAAATATAATTTGTTACTTTGGGCTTATTAAAAAATTACTTTTCCTAAGTTATTTCTCCCAAGTTTAGTATAAAGTGGCATTTTATGTGGATTTGTGCTCTTTATGATAGATTGTCTGCTAGTCAGAGTTTCTAACCATGAACTATTCAATCAGCAGGAGATTCATCCTTGTGTTAGAAAAGTAATGTCTGAAAGATACATTGATTTTTTTTTAAATGATGATGGAAAGGCTTTATTACAAATATAATTTTATTTTGTACTTAGTATTTATTTGGTGAAGTTAGATGATAAGTGTAATTTTCTAACTTCTTTATTAGTAAAATAAATTTGTATGCGTTAAGAATTTTCTTAAGTTTTTTTTGTTGTTGTTGTTAATCCTCACTCAAGGATATTTTTTCATTGATTTTTAGAGAGAGTGGAAGGGAGGGGGAAAGACAGAGGGAGAGAAACATCGATGAGGGAGACCCATTGATGTGAGAGAACTCCATCAATTAGTTGCCTCCAGTACATGCCCTGATCAGGGCCAGGGATTGAGCCTGCAACTGAAGTACATGCCCTTGACTGGATTCATACCTGGAACCCTTCAGTCTGTGGGCCAGTGCTCTATCCACTAGGCCAAACTGTCTAGAGCTTTTAAATTTTTTACATATTTCACTTGATCTATTTTGTAACTTTGTTTTTCTTGATTGTACTGAAAGACATCTTTATTCTGATAAATTATAGTCAAATGAAAATACAAAACATCAGAAAGCATTAAAATTACTCATAATCCCACCACTTAGGGATACCTACTGATATTATCCTATATAATAATCCATATAATAAAGAGGTAATATGCAAATTGACCATCAGTGCAACACACAAGATGGCTGCCCCTATGTGGACACAAGATGGCTGGTAGGGGAAGGCAGTTAGGGACAACCAGACCTGCAGGGGAGGGCAGTTAGGGGGAAATAGGCTGACAGGGGAGGGTAGTTAGGGCTGATTGGGCCTGCAGGGGAGGAGAGTTAGGGATGACTGGGCCAGCAGAGAAGGGTAGTTGGGGGCAACCAGGGCTGCAGGGGAGGGCAATTTGGGGCAACCGGGCCTGCAGGGGAGGGCAATTAGTGACATTTGGGCCCACAGGGGACCAGTTAAATGTTGATCAGGCTGACAGAGGAATGGTTAGGGGATGATCAGACAGGCAGGCAGAAGCAGTTAGGGGCAATCAGGCAGGCAGGCAGGCAGGCAGGTAGGCAGGCAAGCAGTTGGGAGCGAGCAGTCTTGGATTGTGAGAGGGATCCCAGATTGGAGAGGGTGTAGGCTGGGCTGAGGGACACACATGGCCCCTTCTCCCCCATGCACAAATTTCATGCACTGGTTCTCTAGTCTATAATAATAAAAGTAGAATATGCAAATCAGCTGAACTGCTGAACAGTGGAATGATTATCCAGACAACCTTCCAGACAAAGCTGGGGCTGTGAGGGCTGAGGCAGCTGGAACTGCAAAGGCCTACTCTTGCATGAATTTCGTGCATTGGGCCTCTAGTAGTATATACATTTCCAGTCTGCTCTCTCATTTTCTCACTTGTTTTTGCACCTATCACTATAACTTTATTTATTGTTGTTAATCCTAACTCAAGGATATTTCTTTCATTGAATTTTTAGAGAAAGTAGAAAGGAAAGACGGTAGGAAAGGAGAGGAGAGAGAAAGGGAAAGAAACACTGATGTGAGAGGGACACATCAATTGGTTGCCTTCTGCATGTACCAGGGCTAAGCCTGGGTTCAAATCTGCAACCCAGGCATGTGCCCTGACCTAAATAGAACCTGAGACCCTTCAGTGCATGGACTGACGCTCTAACCACTGAGGACACCGGCCAGGGCTGTAGCTTATTATTTTTTTAAAGCAATATATCATACAAATGCTGTTTCCCAAAATTATTTTTTTTAATCTAGTTTGCATATAATTTCTTGGTTTAATTTTTATTATGGAAAATGTTGCAAATTAATCTGATTTTCAAAATGAACAGAATAAGAATTGTCTGTTTTCCCAGTACTCTTGTTACCTTATTTCTAGGTTTTAAATAATGTCCTTGCCAAAACCAGTTTGGCTCAGTGGATAGAACATCGGCCTGCGGACTGAAAGGTCCCAGGTTCGATTCCGATAAAGGGCACATACCTTGGTTTCAGGCACATCCCCAGTAGGGGGTGTGCAAGAAGCAGCTTATCGATGTTTCTCTCTCATTGATGTTTCTAGCTCGCTCTCTCCCATCCTTTCTGTAAAAAATCAATAAAATATATTAAAAAAAAATAATGTCCTTATTGTAAGAAAACAAAACATTTCAGATGGACTTAATGTGTTTTCCTATGATCAGGACCACATGGGAGTAGTTAATTTACTAGATGTTAGCAACCTAGTTCATGTAGAAATTGTGGTTCCTGAGCCTATCAAAAACAACTGCTGAGTTCATCATTATCCTCTGTAATGCAATGTGAAGCAGTAGCAGCTATATTCAGGTTACTAATACAGTGGTACCTCGACATACGAATGCCCTAACATACGAGATTTTTGAGATACGAGCCATCGAGTGAGCGATTTTTGCTTTGAAATACAAGCAACATTTGAGATAGGAGTAATCACGCGGATCGGCCGGCTGCACACAACCCACCAGTTTACCGCGACTCGAGCGTCTCATAGTTTCCCACGCCTCAAGGTTACGGACCAAATTCAACTCGTATCTCGAGGTACCACTGTATAGCCTTTTAAATGGCACAATTTGATATATTATAGGACTTCTTATGCTTGCTACAGTTCCTAAGTTTATTAGTTATCACAAATCATGAGATGGAGTTTTCTACCCTGTGACACTCAACAGATTACCAGAAATAGGCTCATTAGATACACACATCTTTTTCAAAAAAAATATTTTTTTATTGATTTCAGAGAGGAAGGGAGAGAGGGATAGAAACATCAATGAGAGGAAAAAAAAATCATTGATTGGCTGCCTCCTGAACACCTCTATTGGTGACTGAGTCTGCCACCTGGGCATGTGCCCTGACCAGGAATCTAGTCATGACTTCCTGTTTCATAGGTCAGTGCTCAACCACTGAGCCACACTGATCCCACTAGATACACGCATATTTATCACTGATTGTTCCAGATTTATAAGTCATGCTGGATTCCCATTTTGCATCATCAGTATTTTGCTCAGAAATTCTGAAGGGCCTTGAATGCGTGGGGCTCACAGAGTATCATAGTTGTTTTGTAGAGATCTTGTTATTGAAGATCCCTAACTTTGATTAGATTGAGGAACATGGATACTTTAAAACTACACTTCCAGAGATCTCAGGAGCTATGACTATAATTGCCCCTCTGGTCATAGAATGTATCCTGTGAGGTTCAGTTTAGAATGTAAAGTGTGATGATAATGCAAAATTATTCATCCATGTCTTATTTTCTCAAAGAAAAAAAAAAGGAAGAATTAAAAAAGTAGCCTTATTTCCCTTTTGTTATTTCATATCTTTACTTTTAAATACATTTTTTTTCTTGATTTCAAAGAGGAAGGTAAAGGGAGAGAGAGAGAGAAACATCAATGATGAGAGAGAATCATTGATTGACTGCCTTCTGCATGCCCCCTACTGGGGATCAAGCCCGCAACCTGGGCATGTGCCCTTGACTGGAATTGAACCTGAGACGATTCAGTCCATAAGCCAATGTTCTATCCACTGAGCCAAACCTGCTAGGGCTACCTTAATTTTTACATTGAAAAATTTTGTCGGAACTACCAAAATGAAATAGATAAAATATTAGGCAGTAGGTTCCTATAAAAGGTGCCCCACAGCTATATACACATGCATATAAGCTCTCCCTTAGGGGAAAAAATAAAAATAAAATTTTTGAGTTAAAAAAAAATTAGTTAATAACTTTTGGATAGCATTTGTGTTTGGGCTCTAAATAACCAAAGGGAATAGAGGCTTACCCTGGTAGGTGTTACCTTGATTGCCAGTCAGAGGTGGATTCAGCCTGGAACAAAGGCTCCATAGTGCCATCAAAGATCCAGCTCTCCTCCCTGTTCTGTCATCCTGAGTGTAACATTTGTTTCTGTGATCACAACATGGCTGCCATACCTCCAGGCATTACTTCAGTTAGGAAGATGGGAGAAGAACTGGAGCTGGAAATGGAGCTGCTTGAGTCTGACGCTTCCAAACACTTTCCTTGGAAGACCTTTCCAACAACTTTCACCCACATCTCATTAAGCAGAAATAGCTAATAGAATCTCTAGCTGCAAGGGATTCTGAGAAGGGTATATTTTAGCTTTCCAAATCTCCATTTCAGAGCAAGACAAAGTAAAAGCAGATATTGAGCAGAAATAGCTAATAGAATCTCTAGCTGCAAGGGATTCTGAGAAGGGTATATTTTAGCTTTCCAAATCTCCATTTCAGAGCAAGACAAAGTAAAAGCAGATAATAAATGGCTAATTGGTTGTTCAGTATCTGTTGAGTAAATACCATATGTAAGTTTTAAGTGCTTTATAACTACTATTTCTGTAACTGTTACCTAACTTTCACATGTGAATAGCGCTGGTTATTATTCTTACCTTGCAGTTGAGGAACTAAGGTTCAGAGAGTTTACCTAAGTTGGTTACACAATGCAAAGTGGACAGAACCTGGATATGCAATCAGGCTTCATTCCAGAGCTTGTCCACTACATTAACACCAGAGTAACCTCAAAAAGATCTCAGTGTGAGTTTCAGATTTAACTTAATGGAAAGAATGTAGGTTTCACTCATTAAGATGAAAGAGCTTTTATACATTTTTCTCTTTTTATTCTTTAGCTATCATTTATAATGGTTATTTAATTATATTTCTACCAATCTGGTGATAGTTTTTATATTTTTACAGCCTTGTCAGTTTTTCTTGTTTACTATGTATGTATTTTTTCTCCATGCTGAAGATATATCCAGACAAATGCAAGGCCTGAAAACTGAGCTAACTATTAATAGAAGAAACAGGTGTTTTCCATAGCTGAAAAATACTTGGGAATGTACCATCTACTAGTGTGATTATTTAAACTTTGTGCTTGAAACATTTGACTCTGGTAGCATACACATGCACACAGGTGAAATACCAAGTATGGGTATTCACAGTAAATAGTATACCTTGGTAAACACAAATTTAAAAATTGATCAGCCCGCAACACTGCTGTTAGATATTTATTATTTATTTATTTTAAATCTGGAACAATTCACGAGTTGGCATGTCATCCTTGCTCAGAGGCCATGCTGATCTCCTCTGTATCATTCCAATTTTAGTATATGTGTTGCCAAAGCAAGCACCTGTTAGATATTTAAATATTCATTTAATGGTGAATTCTTTTAAAAATGATTATCTTTCTTTCATATTTGGAATTTAATATAATATTTTATTCATGAAAACCTTGGTTTCATTAAATGCATTTTAGCTCCTGAATTGTGTTCACAAACTGGCAAATTTATGTGTGCTTGAATTTATTCTTAACTTTTTCCTGTATATCACTTAGATTAAGTTAATCTGTATTTATCAGATTCAGTTCACTTGTATATTATTACTATATTATTAACTGGTTGAGAAGTCTAAGAACTTTGTGGGTTCACAGGGTGAGTGCATTGTTCTTAGCTAGGAAATAGGGGTGACTTTTTTCCTGCAGTGCATTGGGATTTCAAGATCTCTTTTTTTCTGCTGTCTTTAGCTTCCCACAGAGAAAACACAAATAGACAATTATTAGAGTCAACTATCCTAAAAATAAAGCAGAATTGGCTAAATCTGTTGTGTGCATCAATCCTAGTTCAGAAATGCAGCGATGGTAATTGACATTACAGTAGTTGGTATTTAGACATTCAACATAACTTTGGATAAAATGTTGAATTGTCTCTCAATGTAGGATTTTTTTTTTATGTGAAGGTTACCCCAAAGGCATTTATTCTGAATTGAAAACTACAAAATAAAGTTGTTATCAGGATACATCCTCTAAAGGAATTAAATGATTTAGTTGCCACCCCTCCTCACCCTGAAGAAAAGGAGAGAGAAAATGTTAGTTTTGTTTTTTGGGGGTAGGGTTATGCATGAAAATAAACGTAACTCATCTATTTATTGTGTTTGTTGCTTTGGCTGCTGGTCTATTCTTTCCTTTGGGCATGCCATATTTTAAAATTCAGTATATCGGTAGTAAATGCATGTGCTGGGAGAAGAGTCTTGTAGTGTGCTTTTGAGTTATTCAGTAGTTTCTTTTTCATGGTTTTAATTGTGGTGTCTCACATTCTTGGATTTACATTGTCTGAATTATTGAGTATTTATTTTGTACCATGCCTTCTTTCCTTTTTTAATTTTCAGTAGCAGAGTTCATTTCATTTTGGTTTATGAAAATATGCATGATTTATAATTCATTTATTTTTATTCATATTGTTTCTCTGTCAATTAACTGCTTCTTGCAGTCGTGATTGATTTACTTGTTTCACTGAGATTTAGTCTTGAAGAATTAAAATCTCCTATATTGACATTTAAGGTTTCTGAGGATTGATTTTTGTAATCATTTTTGATCAAAAAAGTTAACTCATTGTGATGGAATGTGTGGCTTTTGGTGGATAAGAATGACTAAGATAATTGAAAGGATCTGTAAATGTTTTTGTAGAAATTCCACTTTGGGATGTGGTTCTATTGTTTCAGGTTACTGAAAACCATTCTGATCACTGTTCTCATGGAATGTATATCCTAAGAAAACACCATTTACGATGAATGCTGGTCAAATGGACTGTGCTCTCAAGTTGTTCCTGTTGTCTTAGAGTCACCTTAAAAAATGGCATGTGCTTGGGTACATTTGTCCTGTGGCATTGTACAGACCTTACCTAGGACTGACTGGCTGTTGAGTTTGGGGGGTCAAAGTTCACTGAGCCCCTCTGGATTGTGCTGGGAGGTTGTTCCTGAGTCATTTGCCTTATGTTGGTTCCAGGGAAGCTGCCCGGGAATGTCGCAGGAAGAAGAAAGAATATGTCAAATGTCTTGAAAATCGTGTGGCTGTGCTTGAAAACCAAAACAAGACTCTCATTGAGGAACTCAAGGCCCTTAAAGATCTTTATTGCCATAAAGCAGAGTAACGGTCTTTGACTTGGACTTTGTTTACTGTGAACTCTAATCAAGGCAGGAGATGGAGCAATTCTACTAATTGCCATGTGGACATATGGAAGGGACATTTGTGACCCTTAAGAATCCGGTTTGGCTTAGTGTTTGAAATTTAATTAGAAATGTTGTTCCAAGGTTTGGAGTGCAACCATGTCACATATACCAAACGTACTTCAGTCTGTTTGTCCATAGCATGCATGCAAAAATTGTTTTGTTTGCCCTTTTGCTTCTATTTTTTTTTTTAGGGAAGCTGCTAAAGAATGTCGACGTCGAAAGAAAGAATACGTAAAATGTCTGGAGAGTCGAGTTGCAGTGCTGGAAGTTCAGAATAAGAAGCTTATAGAGGAACTTGAAACCTTGAAAGACATTTGCTCTCCTAAAACAGATTAGTAGAAATATTTAACTATGAACTGAATACAACATGTACAATTGCTTTTGAAGGCAATACAATACGTAGCCGACAAGAATTATGGCTTTTTTCCTTTGTATCATTCATCATATTCTCGAATTTCTAACATTCCTAAAATGCTTCATTGTACGTAGTTAACCTAGCTGTAACTTCAATTTTTTAAAAGAGACAAACTACAAAAAATTGTATTTAACCAATTTTTAAAATGAAATATTTGTAAGACTTGTTCCAATGCCACATATTTGCAGTTCCCAATTTTGTGTCTACAATAGTGTCCTATACAATAAAATTTTCTGCAGGTCTTTTAAAAATCATTTTAGGAAAGGATGATCAAAGGTAATGCATCCAGCAATACAATAAAAATAAACCACAAAAAAATACTTTTGAAAAGAATGGAAAGAAACTAGTAACATGCCTTTATGAAAATAAGAGCCTATAAATGAATTTATGGCATTTGCAGATTTTTATAATTAGTTGCTTTGTAAGGGAAATATTGTGTTACTGTCCTTGAATGCCATAGTTGGAGGATGTTCTTAATAGAACCATGTTGATTGCACATGTAGTAATTATATGCTTTTCTTCGGTGGTCATTTAACTATCTGAACGTTTTATTCTATTGTGTAATAGAAAAGATCTTGCAAAAGCTCCAGTGTCGATTTAATGTTACTTAATGAAAGTTACAACAAATTGTTAGTAACCTGGAATGGGGTAGAAGTTAGACTTCGAACTGTATTTGCAGACCTTCCAGGGTGCTCAAGCTGATTTCCATACTGGGTCTGATTTCTGCAAATGCTTTTTCTGCCATCTAATCAGAAGGATAGCCCCAGAACTGATACACAGAAGAGCCACTGTTTAAGTTCATCTTGTGTGGTGGAGTAGGCCTTTCTGCACAGGGTCTGGAAGTCTACTCATAGACTTCTATTTTGAGTTTTAGGTAACAGTTATAGGAGTTTTAAAAGTAAAAACAACCCAAGATTTTATTTTCCATTTCAAAACAGCTTGAAGTCTATATTAGATCACATATTTTTATGTTAGCACATTTAGATGAAGTTCATTACATTGAGACAGCAGTATTATTGCTGTTATCCACATTTCATTCTATGTTTATAATAAAAACTTCAAGGAATAAGCCTAAAGCCCTAACCATGCCCTGTTCTTTGCCTATGTCTTCTCTCATTCACTCATAAGACCTTTGTTGAAGGCTTTCTCTGTGCTAGACTCTGATATACTAGTAATTTCTACTGTAACTTCTGCCTTGTTGAGAATGTGGCCATCCCATTCCTAGTTTCAGTAATAGAATTGGTCAATGCATATGGGGAGGTACAGCAGCAGGCGGTCATTTATATAGCATCTAACTACTACTCCTCCTTCATAATTTTGTCACTTATTTCTAACTCTCAGAAGGCAGGGCATACCATTTGGAGCTTTAGAAATACCTATCATTCCTTTAGAGTCTCAGCTAAATTTTATCTCAATTTTATCTCCCATAGAGAAGTTAGTTGAGGAAAGAAAATAAGAATAAGGAAAACCCCAAGTTTCAGGTGAAAGAAAATGGTGCTGGGGAGGTAAGATGGCAACCGGCAGGAAGGTAGGGGGAGAGTATGTATGAGGGAGCAATAGAGGTAGATGTGTGTGGGTGTATGTGTGAGTGAAATAGGGACAGTTAGAACTTGCAGTTCTTCCAGGGACTGCCAATTTAGGCACTATTAAATGGCAAAACTCCACGGCCACCAGAAACACTCCGGGAAGATACCAGCGGCACAGAGACCACACCATCTTGAAGATCAGAACTGCTTGAGACGAGGATCCCACCCAGTCTGGTCTTGGAAGCAAACCAGGACCCTACAGCCGCTTGGTAGAAGACCTGCCACCACAGCTGCAGACCCAGGGACACCAGGACTCTAGGCACCCGGCCGCAGATTTCTGTGAGTCACAAAGCCAATCTCCCTCTCACAGCACCCCACAGCAGTGACATAGAAACTACCAGACCCCAGCCGCACAATAAGGCTTTCTGCACATACAAAGCAATGGCGACTTTGCCTGACTTTGAGCCTTGGTGTCAGACATGGGAAGTTTGTTTCTCATGACTAGTCTTTGCGCCCAGACAGGGACACTGAGCGGAATTTGAGCCTATTTGCTCTTCACTAGGGAGCTGGTCTTCTGCGACTAGATCCCACAAACACACAGGGCAAGGAGACAGCACTGAACTTGACCCTGGACTTGTGAACTCGGGGAATTTGTTTCTCATGATTAATCTCCACACCCAGGCAGAAAAATTCAGTTGAATTCCAGCCTAGCCACTCATCCCTAGGGAGCTGATCTTCTGTGACCATATCCTGTGCCCATGCAGGGCAGGGAGACAGCGCTGAACTTGAGTTTGGACTTGCAAACTCGAGGAATTTGTTTCCCACGACTCATCTCCATGCCCAGGCAGGGAGACTGAATGGAATTCGAGCCTTGCTGCTTACCTCTAAGGATCTGCTCTTCTGTGACCAGATCTCATGCCCACACAGGGCAGGGAGACAGCACTGAACTTGACCCCGGACTTGTGAACTCAGGGAATTTGTTTTCCTTGACACCCAGGCAAGAAGGCAGTTCTGAATGTGAGCTTAGCTGCACGACCTTGGGGAGATTGTTTTCTGCAACCAGATCCTACGCCCATGCAGGGAGACAGCATTGAATTTGAGCTGGGGAGTGCAAACCCAGGGAGTTTCTTTCCCAAGACCAGACCCTGCACCTTAGCAGAAAGGCTGCAGTGAATTTGAACCTGGATGTGCGATCTCGGGAAGTTTCTCCCCACAATCAGACCCTGTGCCCACACAGGAAGACAGCACTGAATTTGAGCCTGGGTACATGGACACAGGGAGTATGTTTTCCATAGTGCACATCCACGTGGCCAGACCCCACACTCACACTAAGGGGCATTGCCACCTCACTTTGATTCAGGGCAAGTGCACAGAGAAGGCTGTTTACCGCAGGGCAGAAGTGGACCTCCTATCAATTCAATGTGACTGAGCAACCCCGTCTCCCACACAAAAGGCAGCATTGACCACCAGTGACTACATTCTGGTTCTCATTATGTGAGCCTGAGATCCCTGATTCCCTGTACATTCACTTTAAGAGCCAGTGACTCCAAATCTTGGTGCATGTTCACACAGGGACCTGATTCTCAGTGAGGTAGCACCAAGAAACAGAGACTCTGATACTCAATTCTCAACATGGCCACAGGGAACCTCTGACTCCTGATACACAATAGGGGACTTTGATTTTTGGCACATGCCAATGAGATTCAACATGGTACAGGCAGTTTCCCTGATTCTAGATGCACACACAATGCCACACTAAGCGCCAGTGACTGACCGAGGGTGAGCGTGATTCCCACCAACCCACAGCAACAGCATATCTTGGTACCAGAACTCTTCAGTGACACTTGGGGGGTGCAAAACTCCCACTCACATGGTCCAGGCTCCTACAACTCAACATCTGAACCTTCTGGTCATAGTCAGAATGAAAAAAAAATGAAGCAATCCCCAGAGAAAAGAAAAAGAGGAATCGCCAAGTAAGGAAATAAATGAAATGGAAGCATGTAACATGATAAAAAGAATTCAGCCAAAACTGGTTTGGCTCAGTGGATAGAGCATTGGCCTACGGATGGAAGGATCCTGGGTTCGATTCTGGTCAAGGGCATATACCTTTGGTTGCAGGCACATTCCCAGTCTGGGGTGTGCAAGAGGCAGCTGAACAATGTTTTTCTCTCATCGATGTTTCTAACTCTATCCCTCTCCTTCCTCTGTGTAAAAAAATCAATAAAATATATTTAAAAAAAAGAATTCAGAGTAATGGTCATACAGATCATATATCGGATGGATGAATCAACAACCTATACAAAAATCAGGAAGAAATGAAAAATGATATAGCTACAATAAAAAACACCATAGAAGGCTTCAACAGTGGACTAGAAGAAGCAGAGGACCAAATCAGTGAGTTGGAAGATCAGGTACAGAAACAAGCCCAATCTGAACAGCAACTAGAGAAAAAGATAAAAAAGCAGGAAGAGAGCCTAAGGGAGCTTTGGGACAATGCAAAATGAAATAACATACCTATAATAGGGCTTCTAGAAGGACAGAAGAGCAGCAAGGATTAGAAAATTTATTTGAAAAAATAATGACAGAAAACTTCCCTGATATGGGGAAGGAAAAAGTTACTCAAGTACAGAGAATTCCAAGCAATATGAATCCCAAAAGACCCACACCATAATTACAATGGCAAATGTTATTGACAAAGAGAGAATATTAAAAGCTGCGAGAGAGAGAGAGAGAGAGATACCTACAAAGGATCCCCCATCAGATCAAATTATTTCTCTACAGAAACTCATCAAGCTAGAAGGGAATGGAAGGAGATATACAAAGTAATGCAAAGCAAAGGACTCAATCCAAGAACATTATCTAGCAAGACTATCAAAATTGAAGGGGAAATCAGGAGCTTCACAGACAGAAAAAGACTAAGGGAGTTTATCACTACCAAACCAGCAATAAAAGAAATGCTACAAGGAATGCCATAAAAAGAAGAAACTAAAAGGTAAGAAGGAACACAGCCTCAAGAAATAAAAATGGCTGCAAACAAGTACCTTTTAATAATGACTTTAAATGTAAGTGGATTAAATGCTTCAATCAAAAGACATCAAGTGGCTGAATGAATAAAAAAACATGACCCATATATATGCTGTCTACCAAGAGACCCACATCAGAGAGACTAACACAGTGGCAAATGGAAATGAAAAAAAAAAAAAGCTGGGGTAGCAATACTTATGTCTGACAAAATAGACCTCTAAGTGGAGGCTATAACAAGAGATAAGGAAGGCCACTTCATAATACTACAGGGATCAATACAACAAGGGGATATAACCCTGGTAAAGATATATGCACCCAATGCAGGAACATCCAAATACATAAAAAATTGGGACAATATTAAGAGAGCTACATAACAATATAATCATAGTAGGGGACTTCAATACACCATTGACATCACTGGATAAATCTTTTAGAAAAGAAACAACCATCCAAAATGACTCATTAGATTAGATGGACTTAATTGACATCCTCAGAACATTTTACCCCAAAGCTGCAGAATATATATTCTTCACAAGTGCACATGAAACATTTTCAAAAACAGACCACATACTGGGTAACAAGCAAAGTCTACCCAGATTCAAGAAGATTGAAATCATACCAAACATCTTTTCAGCCCAAAATGGCATAATACTAGAAATGAGCTACAATAAAACAATCCAAAACACTCAAATACTTGGAAGCTAAATAGCATGTTATTAAATATTGATTGGATTACCAAGGAGATCAAAGAAGAAATTAAAAACATGCTGGAAACTAATGACAATAAAAACACAACAACCCCAAACTTATAGGACACAATTAAAGCAGTCCTGAGAGGGAAGTTTATAGCTCTACCAGCCTATCTCAAAAAAAAAAAAAGAAAAAAGAAGAAAAAGAAAAAATGGTAGTAAATCATCTAATGCTACAACTCAAAGAATTAGAAAAAAAAGCAACAAGAGAGCCCAGAGTGAGCAGAAAGAAAGAGATAATAAAGATTAGAGCAGAAATAATAGAGACCAAAAAAAAAAAGATCAAGGAAACCAAGAGCTGGTCCTTTGAAAAGATAAACAAGATTGATGAACCTCTAGCCAGGCTCACCAAGAAGCAAAGAGAGAGGACTCAAATAAACAAAATCAGAAATGATAGAGGCAAAATAACAACAAAATGCAAATAAACACAAAGGATTGTTAAATTCTATGAACAACTCTATTCCAACAAACTGGATAACCTGGAGGAAATGGACATATTCCTAAAAAAATACAACCTTCCAAACCTCAATCAAGAAAATTCTAAAAATCTCAATAGGCCAATAACTATGGAATTGAAACATTCATCAAAAAAGCTTTCAGCAAACAAATTACCAGGACCAGATGGCTTCACAGAAGAGTTATACCAAACATTCAAGGAAGAACTAAAACCTATCTTCCTCAGACTGTTCCAGAAAATTCAAGAGGAAGGAACACTTCCAAACTCATTCTATGAAGCCAGCATCACCTTAATACCAAAACCAGATAAAGACAACACAATGAAAGAGAATTGCAGAACAATATCTCTCATGAACATAGATGCCAAAATCCTAGCAAATCAGATCCAGCAGTACATCAGAAAGATCATATACCATGACCAAGCAGGATTTATCCCAGGGATGCAAGGATGGTACAATATCCACAAATCAATAAATGTGATACATCACATAAACAAATTGAGGGGGGAAACCACATTGTCATATCAATTGATGCAGAAAAAGCATTTGACAAAATCCAACACCCTTTCTTGATAAAAACTCTCAGCAAGGTGGGAATAGAAGAATCATACTTCAACATCATAAAAGCCATATACAATAAACCCACAGCCAGCATCACATTCAATGGACAAAAACTAAAATAATTTCCCCTAAGAACAGGAACGAGACAGGAATGTCCTCTCTCACTGTTCCTGTTTGACATACCACTGAAGTACTAGCCATTGCTCTCAGACAAGAAGAAGAAATAAAAGGCATCCAAATTGGAAAAGAAGAAGTAAAGCTGTCTTTATTTATAGATGGCATGATACTGTATGTAGAAAACCCTAAAGACTCCATCAAAAAACTAAAAGACTTAAAAATGAATTTGGCAATGTAGCAGGATACAATATTAATGCCAAGAAATCTATGGCATTTCTATATACCCATAGTGAACTTACAGAAAGAGAGACTAAAAAAATCAATCCCATTTACCATTATACCAAAAACATCAAGATACCTAGAATAAGCTTAGCTAAGGAGGTAAAAGACCTCTACTCAGAAAACTACAGGACACTGAAAAGAGAGAGAGAGAAAGACATAAACAGATGAAAGAACATACCTTGTTCATGGATTGGGAGAGTTAACATAACCAAAGCAATCTATAGATTCAATGCACTCCTTATTAAAATGCCAACAGCATATTTCACAGGCCTAGAAAGAACTCTCCAAAGATTTATCTGGAATAAAAAAGACCCCAAATAGCTGCAGCAATCCTGAGAAAGAAGAACAAAGTAAGTGGGATCTCAATACCAGATATCAAACTGTATTACAAAGCCACTGTTCTCAAAACAGCCTGGTAGTGGCACAAGAACACATATAAACCAATGGAATATAGAATAGAGAATCCAAATATCGACCCAAACCACTATGCCCAATTAATATTTGACAAAGGAGGCATGAACATACAATGTAGTCAAGACAGTCTCTTCAATAAATGGTGTTGGGGAAATTGGACAGATACATGCAAAAAGTTAAACTAGACTGCCAACCTACACCATACACAAAAATAAACTCAAAATGGATAAAGGACTTAAACATAAAATTGGGAACCATAAAAATACTAGAGGAATCCACAGGCAGCAAAATCTCAGACATGCCGAATGAACTTCTTCACTGACATTGCTACTAGGGCAATGAAAAATAGAGAAAATAATCAAATGGGACTACATCAAAATAAGCTTCTGCACAACAAAAGAAACAATCAACAAAATGACATGAAAGCCCACTGTATAGGAGAACATACTTGCCAATGTTATCACTGATAAGGTTTAATCTCCAAGATTTACAGGGAACTCATACAACTCAACAAAAGGAAGATAAACAATCCAATCAAGAAATGGGCAACGGATCTATATAGAGACTTTTCTAAAGAAGACAGAAGGAAGGCCAAGAGATATGAAAACATGCTCAAAGTCACTATCGGAGAGATGCAAATCAAAATGGTACCATCTTATACCTTTCAGAATGGCTATCATCAACAAATCAAAAAATGACAAATGTTAGTGAGAATGCACAGAAAAAGGAACCGTGGTGCACTGCTGGTAGGAATGCAGATTGGTGCAGCCACCATGGAGAACAGTATAGAGTTTCCTCAAAAAACTAAAAATGGGACTCCAATTTGACCCTGTAATTTCTCTTCTAGGAATATATCCCAAGAAGCTAGAAACATCAATCATAAAGGATAAATGTACCCCTATGTTCATAGCAGCACAATTTACCATAGGGAAGATTTGGAATCAGCCTAAGTGCCCATGAGTGGATTAAAAAACTGGAATACTATGCTGCACTAAAAAAGAAGGAATTCCCACCATTTGCAACAACATGGATGGAACTGGAGAACATTATGTTAAGTGTAATAAGCCAGTCAGAGAAAGATAAATATCACATTATTTCCATCATTTGTGGAATATAATGAACAACATAAACTAATGAACAAAAACATTTTCAGAGACAGAGAAACATCGATCAGATCATCAAACCTCGGAGGGAAGGTAGCGGATCGGGGGGTAATGGAGAGAGAGATTAACCTAAGGACTTATATGCATGCATATGGGCCTAACCAATGGATACAGACCACAGGGGGCTGAGTGCAGGAGTGGGTGGATTGAGGACTAAGGGGGGAATAAGGACACATATGTAACACCTTAATAAAGAAAGAAATTTAATATATATTTTATTGATTTTTTTACAGAGAGAAAGGGAGAGGGTTAGAGAGTTAGAAACATTGATGAGAGAGAGACATTGATCAGCCGCCTCCTGCACGCCTTTTATTAGGGATGTGCCTGCAACCAAGATACATGCCTTTGACCAGAATCGAACCTGGGACCTTTCAGTCCGCAGGCCGATGCTCTATCCATTGAGCCAAACTGGTTTTGGCAAATAAAGAAATTTAAAAAAATAAAATAAAATAAAGCCAAAAAAAAATAAAATAAAGGAAAATGATGCTTTGTATTCAGTCAATCATTCATTCAGTTAGTCACTAAATCAAATGTGTGCCCAATAGAAGACATAGAGAAGACTCAGGAATTAGCAGATAAGCCATAAATGCTATGTGTTAGAATTACACCAACGTGTAGGCAAGGATTTCATAAGAATGTTTCTATAAGAGGCAGATTTTGAACTAGATCTTGATGTGATAGTGCTGGGGAAGAAGGCCCTCTAGATGAAATCCAGAGAGCACACTCCAAGGTGCTTAAATTTAAGAGAGTTATTTCAGAGGAAGACAATTGCATCTGATTACTTGGGGCCAAAAATAAATGTCCCCCCATCTCCATAATGCTTTAAAAATAAAATTTTAGCCCTGGCCAGTGTTGATAGGTGGTTGGAGCATTGGACTGTAGACTGAAGGGTCACAGATTTGATTTCTGGTCAAGGGCACATATCTGAGTTAGAGGTTTGTTTCTCTTTATAGGAGGTAACCAATCTTTGTCTCTCTCACATTGATGTTTCTCTCCCCTTCCCACCCTCCCTTCCACTATAAAAAAATCAATGGGAAAATAATATCCTCCAGTGAGGATTAAACAAAAAATATAAAGTAAATAAAATATTATTATCTTACCAAATAAGTCCAGAGGTAGGAAATCCTAGGCTGTTCAATATAGTGACTTAATGGCATCACAACCAGATTGTTCCCCCTTGCTGTCTGTTTAGGCTGGTTCCCTTGATCTGATATGCTGCCATAGTTTCAGGGAGGAGACAGGCAGCATCACTTCCCTTTGTCCTATTTGAAAAGCAAGGACAAATTGCACAGAGGATCCTCTGAGTCTTTACTAGCTAGATTTTCATCATAACTAGTCACTGGAAAGGAGAATGGAATTAAGAGCACTGGATTTCCAGTGAAAATTCAACTCCTGGGGTTTGGATGGTCGCAGGCTTCTGCTCATGGCCATAAATATTGAATAAAATGGGTTCTGGAAGAAAACTGTTGAAGCAACTGACAATGTTGCCATCCACAGATAGTGAGGAGGTACATTGCTCAGGAAGGTGGTAACAGCTTGAGATAACTAGGGATTCAGCTGAGCTCTCAAAGATGCATTGGAACTGAATTCTTGCTCATTCAGTTTGTCCTTGAAAATAAAGTTCTTGCTATTAAAATAGCTTGATTTTATAACTCTCCATTCAGCCTCCAATAAATACTGCCTACAAATGTGCTAAACACAGCAAGCACTAAATTGAAAGCTTGCACAGATATCTACATCTTGATAACATAGGTGCATAGAATACAGAGCTGCATTTTGGGGATGGTGGGTAGGGAGAGAGGGTCATTCCAAAAGTTTCAGAACCAGGACTTTTGAATATAGAAATTAGTGATTCTGTATCATGGGGTTATATCATCTTGTCTTATTTATTTATTTATTTATTTATTTATTTATTTATTTATTTATTACATTTTTAAAAAATTTAATAAATCTTTATTGTTCAGATTATTACAATTATTCCTCTCCCCACCACATAGCTCCCCTACATCCAGTTCCCACCCCATCTTCTGTCCTTACATCCTCCACATTGTTCTCATCCATAGGTACACGATTTTTGTCCAGTCTCTTCCTGCAATCCCACACCCCTTTCCCCCTGAGATTTGTCCACTCCCTTTTTATGCCCCTGATTCTATTATAGTCACCAATTTATTCTGTTCATCAGATTTTTTAAATTAAATATTTATTATTCAGATTATTACATTTGTTTCTCTTTTTTCTCCTTCATAGCTCCCCTTCATCCGGCTCCCACCCTTCCCTCTACCCTTACCTCCCTCCCGTTGACCTCATCCATAGGTGTATGATTTGTGACCAGTCTATCCCTTTACATCCCTCACCCCCTTTCCCCTGAGAATGATCAGTCCACTCCCTTTCTGTGCTCCTGATTCTATTATATTCACCAGTTTATTCTGTTGATCAAATTTTTAATTCACTTAATTTTTAGATTCACTTGTTGATAGATATGTATTTGTTGTTCATAATTTTTTATCTTTTACCTTTTTCTTCTTCCTCTTCTAAAAGAGTACCTTTCAGCATTTCATATAATACTGGTTTGGAGTTGATGAACTCTTTTAGCTTTTTCTTATCTATGAAGCTCTTTATCTGCCCTTCAATTCTGAATGATAGCTTTGCTGGATAGAGTATTCTTGGTTGTAGGTTCTTGCTATTCATCACGTTGAATATTTCTTGCCACTCCTGTCTGGCCTGCATCCTTTGTGTTGAGAAATCAGCTGACAGTTGTATGGGTGCTTCCTTGTAGGTAATGAACTGTTTTTCTCTTGCTGCTTTCAATATTCTCTCTTTGTGTTTTGCTCTTGGTATTTTAATCATGATGTGTCTTGGTGTAGTCCTCTTTGAATTTCTTTTATATGGGGTTCTGTGTGCTTCCTGAACTTATAAGTCTATTTCTTTTACCAGATGTGGGATGTTTTCAGTCATTATTTCTTTAAGTAGGTTTTCAGTATCTTGCTCTCTCTCTTCTTCTGGCACCCCCACAATTCTGATGTTGGTACGCTTGAAGCTGTCCCAGAGGCTCCTTACATTATCTTCACATTTTTGGATTCTTTTCTCTTCTTACTTTTCCAGTTGAGTGTTTTTTGATTCTTTATATTTCAAATTTTTGACTTGATTCTTGCCTTCCTCTAGTCTACTGTTAGGTCTCTGTACAACATTTTTTATTTCAGTCAGTGTATGTTTAATTTCTGGTTGGTTCCTTTTCATCTCCTCTTGGGTCTCGCTAACTTTATCCATCTTTTCTAGGATATTCTTGAAAAACCTTATAAGCGTGGTTTTGAACTCTATATCAAGTCGTTTCTTCTCCTCCATTTCTTTCGTTTGTGATCCCTTCCCTTGTCTCAGCATTTTCACTATGCCGGGAGAACTTCTGTGTTGGATTCAGCCTTACGATATCAGACGTGCAAAACTGCAAAAGCCTCTCTGTTGAGCTTGGGATGGGTGTTGTCTCAGGGCTTAATGGACCACCTTACCTTCCAGTTAGCCTCGCCCTCCATGGGTCTCATGTGAATCTGGGTAATCACTGGAGCAGTCCCTGTGCGCAAGTGTGCGCTCTCTTGCAGTGCGTCTAGACTGCTTCCCCTCTGGCTCCCTTGTTCTCTGGGACCATATGAGTCTGGGTCCCCAGAGTTTCACCTGAAACTGGGGTTTAGTGGAGTTAGAAGTGGCGCAGTTGGGAGGGTCTGTCTCCCACCACTCGTGAAAGCCAGTGGCAGAATCAGCAGTCAGTCCTCTGCGCGCAGTGCCGTGCATGCCACCAGACTTCTGATCTTTTGCGACTCCCCTAAATTTCTGTGCACTTCTCCCTTTTCACAGTCCAAACTCCCCCCATATGAGTTTCGGCTGGATCTTGGGTTTAGTGTCATAGGATAAGGGGTTAAATGCTATTGAGCGTTTCCGTCTCCCTCCCGCCAGAGAAAGCCAGCCAGGTACTCCGGCACCCGCTCTCTCCATGCACGCATCTCTGTACCTCAGCTTTTTGCAGTTCCTCTGGGTCTCTGTGAGCCCCTCTCTTTCCTTCTAGTTGTAGAATTTCCACTCAGCCAGCTTTCCTGTGGTTCTGGATGATGTCCGTTCTATCTTTTAGTTGTAGTTTTGAAATTGTTGTGCGAGGCAGCATTGTATGTGTTTACCTGTGCCGCCATCTTGGATTCTCCCTGTTGTTCATAATTTTTATCTTTACTTTTTTCTTCTTCCTCTTCTTAAAGAATACCTTTCAGCATTTCTTATAAAACTGATTTGGCAGTGATGAACTCTTAGCTTTTTCTTAACTGTGAAGCTCTTTATCTGACCTTCAAATCTGAATGATGACTTTACTGGGTAGAGTAATCTTGGTTGTAGGTTCTTGCTATTCATCTCTTTGAATATTTCTTGCCACTCCCATCTGGCCTGCATAGTATCTATTGAGAAATCAGCTGACAGTCATACAGGTGCTACCTTGTAGATAAATAACTGTTTTTCTCTTCCTTCTTTTAATATTCTCTCTTTGTCTTTCGCTCTGTCCCAGAGGCTCCTTTTTGCTTTTTGCTTTTCCATTTGGGGGCTTTTTGCTTCTTTGTATTTCAAATCTCTGACTTGATTCTTGCGATCATCTAGTCTGCTATTAGATCTCCGTATATTATTTTTTATTTCAGTTGGTGTATGCTTAATTTCTAATTGGTCCTTTTTCATATCCTTGAGGGTTTCACCAAATTTATTAGTCTTTTCTAAAAAATTCTTGAAAAACGTCATAACTGTGGTTTTAAACTGTATATCTAGTCGTTTGCTTTCCTCCATTTCTTTCAGTTTTGATCTGTTTCTTTGTCTCTGCATTTTGGCTGCTTTCCTAAGTTGATAAAGTGGCTTTGTGTGCTAGGTGTCCTATAGGGAGTGGTGGCTCAGTCTCCCATTACCTGAGGTGGACACTCTTGGTGCACTCCTTTGTGGTCTGTGTGTACAGGCTTGTTATAGTTAAGTCTTGATTGTTGTTGGTATCACTGGGAGGAATTGACCTCCAGGCCAATTGGCTGTGAGGATCAGCTGTGTCTATGCTGAGATAACTTCTGTGCTGGAGATATCCTTATGAGACAAGACTTGCAAGAGCCTCTGTCCTTAGCTTGAATGGGGTGAAGTCTCAGGGCAGAGAGACTACATTGGTTTCCCATCAGCCCTGCCCTTACAGGCCCCTGTGTCTCAATGTCCCATGGTAATCTCTACAAGCACTTCTGAAGAAAAGCCATTGAGTTCTGCCCACTGCCAGAGAGTCCAGTTTCTCCCTGAAAATCTGAGTCCCCAGAATCTCACCCAGAACTAGAGTTCAGTGCAGTCTCCCTCCAGCTTGAGAAAGCCAGCCATGCACTCAGTTGCCAGTCCTCTCTGAGTGCTCGTCTCAGTACCTCTGCCTCCTGCAATTCCTCTGAGTCTCAGTGTGCTTTTCTCTTTCCTTCTAGTTGTAGAATTTCCACTCAGCCAGCCTTCCTGTGGTTTTGGATAATGTCTGTTTTGTCTTTAGTTTAGTTTTTAAATTGTTGTACAAGGCAGAAGTTTATGTTTACCTATGCCGTCATCTTGGTTCCTCCCATCTTGTCATATTTAACTATGTAGTTCATGATTTTAAAACATTTGAAATGGAGAAATGAAAGAAATGAACTTCTCTGTTTTGAAATGCGTATGTGCACCACGCTTGCCCAAAACAGGACATTTTCCATCCCTTTTCTGTTTTCTTGTGTCCAGTGCATGATTTCTGTGTGCCTGAAGTACACATTTAAAATATATAGTGAGGACTTGAGGAACCAGCACTGTGCTTTTCTAGATTGCAGTGAAAAGTAACTAAGCAATTTGGACATGTTTGAGATAAGCAGAACTGTTGCCAGCCAGCTAGCAATGATATCATTTCATCATAGTAGACCAACATTTTCAGAAATGTGCCTCTTCTTTTCTAAGATCATCCTAAAGACACAGGCCTAATTCTGAATTCCTTAAGCTTGGTATATCTTTATGCTTTATGTATAGCTTTTTTCTATATGAATTAATTTTCTCATAAGTATATAACACTTTGTTCTTCAAAAACCTATTTTGCCATTTTGTGATAACTAACTTATAATGATGTTTAAAATATTGGTTTCAGGACTATTCTCTTCACACACAAGTAATTCCAGCACCGATGGAAAATGAGGAATAAAAAGAAAACTAACTGCTTTGTTACGCTATATTTTATTTGCTCGAATAAAGAACAACCTTTGTTATTTCCTTTTTTGTTTCTTTAATCCTCACCTGAGGATATATTTTTATTGATTTTAGAGAGAAGAAGGGAGAAGGGATGTGTGAGAGAGAGAGAAACATCAATCCATCTGGGGAACAAACCCACAACCTGGGCATGTGCCCTGACTGGGAATTGAACCCATGATCCTTCCATGCATGGGCCAAAACTCCAACTGAGTCACACTAACCAGGGCAAATTCTGTTATTTCCAAGCCAATCAATTTTCACAAGAATGCACAGTTTTTTCCAGGTCTTTGTTTTCAAAATATTTTGAAAAACAGCTTTGAAGCCTGGCCAGGATGTTTTATTTGAACTAATACCCACTCACACTGCATTTGCCCTTTTCTTTTAATTGGTGTCTTTACCTCCCTGGGCAGTAGATGAGAGTTGGACCTATGCCAAATCTACAATAGAAATTCCTTTGGTTCCCTTGTGCAGATACCAGTCAACATCTGAATAATCATGAACCAAATAGATTTCCCTGTTCTGTTCTCTCATGGCACCCAGTTATTGGGTGCATGGATGGACAGCACAGAAAGGAGCTCATAGGGAAGATATAACTTGTTGGTTTCTTTAAAAACTTTGAGATCTAAATTACATATGATAATTTACTCATTTAAAGTCCGCAATTCAATGGTTTTTAGTATATTTAGAGTTGCTTAACCATCACCACAATCCAATTTTACAAATTTTCATCACCCCTAAATAAACCCAATACCCACTAGCAGTCACTGCCTCTCACTCCCTCACTGTCTCAGGCCTTGAAAACTACTAATCTACTTTCAGTCTCTATAGTTCACAAAGAACTTTTTACAAATAGTGGTAAAATATTTACCATTTTTTAAGGCTTATTACCTGGTGGGGGATATGTGAGGAGTGGCCGATTAATGATTCTCTCTCATAATTGACATTTTTTTCTCTCTCTCCTCTCTCTCTCTCTCCCTCTCTCTCTCTCTCTCTCTCTCTCTCTCTCTCTCTCTCTCTCTCCTCCCCTCCCCCATCTCTGAAATCAGTAAAAATATTTTTAAAAAAAGTAAAATAAAAGGTTTTTTAAAAAAATAAAACGTGCTGTCTTTACCATTTTTTTAAAGTGTACAGTTCAGTGGTGGGAAATACATTCACATTGATGTAAATCAGATATCAGGAAATTTCTAACCTTGCAGAACTGTAATTCTATGCCACAAAAAAAGGAGTTGTTTAATGAGTATAGAATTTCATGTTATCCATTTAAAATTAGAGTTTAATGACATTAAGGACATTCAGTTATGTGACTGTGATGTTTTCGTTATTCCAAACTAAGACTATTTCTACATTAGTATATCTAAATTATATCATTACTAGAGGACTGGTGCACAAAATTCATGCATGGGGAGGGAGGGTGTATCTCAGCCTAGCCTGCACCCTCTTCATTCTGGGACCCCTCAAGGGATGTCCAACTGCCCGTGTAGGCCTGATCTCACCAGGATCAGACCTAAATAGGAAATCGGACAACCCTTTCACAATCCAGGACCATTCACCTGCTTGCCAACCTGATCGACACCTAACTGCTCCCCTGCAGGTCTAGTCCCCCCCACCCAACTGCCTTCCTCTGCAGGCCTGGTCCCTCCCAACTATCTCCCCTGCTGACCTGATTGCCAACAACTGCCCTCTCCTACGGGCCTAGGTTTCCCCCAACTGTCCTCCCTTGCAGCCCTAGTTGCCTACAACTGCCCTCCTCTGTCAGCCTGGTCCCTCCCAACTGCCCTCCCCTGCAGGCCTGGATCCCCCCCCAACTGCCCATTCCTGGTGGCCTGATCACCCACAACTGCCCTCCCCTGCTGGCCATCTTGTGGTGGCCATCGTGTGTCCACATGTGGGCATCCATCTTTGACCACATGAGAGTAGCCATCTTGTGTGTTGAGGTGATAGCCAATTTGCATATTACCTCTTTATTATATAGGACTAGAGTCCCAGTGCATGAAATTTGTGCATGAGTGTAGGGGGTGTCCCTCAGTCCAGCCTGCACCCCCTCCAATCTGAGAGCTCTCCAGGAATGTCCAACTGCCCACCAGGATTAAGCCTAAATGGGCAGTCAGACATCCCTCTCACAATCTAGGACTGCTGGCTCCCAACTACTCGCTTGCCTGCCTTCCTAATTGCCCCTAACTGCTTCTGCCTGCCAGCTTTGATCACCCCCTAACCACTTCCCTGCCAGTCTGATTGATGTCTAACTGCTCCCCTGCCGTGCTGATTGCCCCTAACTGCCTTCTCCTGCAGGTCTGGTACCTCCCCCAAACTGCTCTCCCCTGCAGGCCTGGGTCCCCCCCAATTGCCCTTCCCTGCAGGCCTGGCCACCCCTAACTGCCCTCCCCTGCAGGCTTGATCATCCCAACTGCCCTCCTTGCAGGCCTGATCCTTCCCAAGTACCCTCCCCTGGTGGCCATCTTGTGGCAGCCATTTGTGTCCACAAGGAGGCAGGATCTTTGACCACATGGGGATAGCCATCTTGTGTGTTTTCATAGTGATGGTCAATCTGCGTATTCCTCTTTTATTAAATAGGATAGAAGCCTGATACATGGGTGGGGGCCAGATGGTTTTCCCTGAAGGATGTCCCGGATCAGGGTGGGAGTTCTTTTTGGGCATGGGCAGCCTGAGTGAGGGGCCTGTGGTGGTTTGAGGCCAGCCACGCCCCCTGGTGACCCAAGTGTAGTCCCTGGTATCTGGGATTTATTTATCTTCTACAATTGAAACTTTGTAGCCTGGAGTGGAGACAAGCCTCTTGCTCGCTCTGTGGTGACAGCCATTTCTGTTGGGATTTATTTGTCTTCTATAATTGAAAGTTTGTAGCCTTAAGAGGAGGCCTTGGCTGGCCAGGTCTGCAGAAGCTTGGCTTCCTCCATCACCAGGGGCAACCCTAGCCTCCTGCTCTCTCCAGCTCTGTGGCTGCCGCCATTTTTGTTGGGATTTATTTATCTTCTATAAATGAAGGTTTGTAGCCTTCAGTGGAGGCCTGAGCCTGCCAGGATGTATGGAAAGCTTGGCTTCCTCCATCACCAAGAAAACCCAAGTCTCCCTCCTGCTCACTCCATGGTTGCAGCCATCTTGGTTGGGGTTAATTTGCATACTTGCTCCTGATTGGCTTTGTGGGTGTGACGGAGTAATGATTAATTTGCATATCGCTCTTATTAGATAGGATGATGCCCTGTTTGCTTATGTGACAAGAAGGTTGATTGAAAAAAATTCACTAAGTTATAATATACTCATGTAAATGAAATGGTGATCAGCATAAAGCCAAATATAGCACTGAAAAGTCATGAATTATAAGCCTCATACTCTTTCTCATAAACCAAAGCTTATATATAAAAAATTTTTTTTACATACAATATTATACTAGCTTCAGGTGTACAACATAGTGATTAGATATTTATATACCTTACAAAGTGATCATCCCAATAAGTCTAGTACCCATCGGACACCACACATCCTTATTACAAAACCCAGTGCATGAATTCATGCATAGTGGTGGGGGTCCCTCTGAGTGTCCTGTAAGGATCAGGCCGAAACCCACAGTCCAATACCGCCTGCATTTCTTACCTGCCACTGACACTCATCCCAGTCCTACTTTGCCTTCTGTGGGCTTGTGCTCAATCAATCCTGATTGGGAAAGGCTTGTGCCACTGTAGCGCTCACCAGCCATGAGCCTTGCATCTGGCACCCTGCCAAGGGGAGTGGTCTGTGGGATCAGGCTGAAACTGGTTCTCCAACATCCTCTGAGGGGTTCCGGATTGTGAGAGGGCACAGGCCAGGCTGTGGGACCCCATCAGTGCATGATTAGGTCAGGGAGGGACCACAGGAAGGCTCCAGGGTGTGTCTGGCCCATCTCGCTCAGTCCTGATCAGCCAGGCCCCAGCAGCAAGCTAACCTACCAGTCAGAGCATCTGCCCGTTGGTAGTCAGTGCACGTCATAGTGACTGATTGACCAGTTGACTGTCTGAGGCTTGGTGGTCAGTGCTCATCAGAGTGAGCAGTTGAGCAATCTTAGCATATCATTAATATATTATGCTTTGATTGGTTGTTCGGTTGTTCTGCCGTTTGCTCTATTTGCATATTACCCTTTTATTATATAGGACTATTAACTGTACTCTCTATACTGAAGCATAACTTTTTAAAAATACAAATTCTGGCCCAGCCGCTGTGGCTCAGTGGTTGAGCATCAACCTAGGAGCCAGGAGGTCATGTTTTGATTCCCAGTCAGGGCACATGCCTGGATTGTGGGCTTGATCCCCAGTGTGGGGTGTGCAGGAGGAAACCAATCAATGATTTTTCTCTCATTGTTGATGTTTCTATCTCTCTCTCTCCCTTCCTCTCTGAAATAAATAAAAATATTTTTTAAAAAGTAAAAATTCTGTCTTAAAATTTCAAAAACTATCATGCCAAAAATATTTTTATGTCAAAATTCAAAAGATAAAATAGTATACAGTGAAAAGTCAACCTCTAATTCTCGATTCCAAATTACCCAGTTGTCCTTGGCATAACCGCTGTTACCAGCTTATTTTCTGTGAAAGAAATACCTTTGGCTAATTGATTATGCCTTCTGTTTCCTTAAATTATTGCCCCATGCTGGCATAGATATTTCAGTCCGCATGGTAAAAGTTATACTTCTTACTATAAAATAATAAACTGGCTGATTTATATAATATGGGAAAAAATAAATCCAGAAGAGAGGACCAGGTACTATGATCACACTGTGACTATTAGTTCTGTTAGTTAGATACTGAGTTGTATGGATGCTATAGCCATGTATGGTGGTAAAAAAAAAAAAATCCTGCCGTTTACTGAGTACTTATCTTGTGCCAGGCACCACACTATGCACATGTGGACTTACCACATTTTATTTATGTCATAACACAATAAATGTTATCCCCATTTTACAGGTAAGGAAACAGGTTTGGAGAGATTAAATAACTTAGTATCACAGAGCTGTTAGAAGTCAGAACCAAAAGTACAACTGGGCAGGGAGTGCAAATCTGTCTTAGTGGCTCTCACCTAGGTGGGACCCACAGGCAGAACGTGGGAAGCAAAGAGCATGCTGGCAATGACGTAAGCAGGTGTGGCTGTTGAAAGAGAGATAGTTCTGAGGTTCTGAGTGGTTAGACTTAGGAATACCCTTACCTTTCCTGTTCTAATGAACAAAAACATGTACTAGTTTCTCTCTGATTTTTAAAATCCTTGATACCGACCGAGAGAAAATGATTCTATAGTTGAAGGACTAGTTATTGGAATATCAAAACTACAGTTCTACAGACTGAAACAATCTTCAAGCTACAAGATAATAAAGGTATCATTTACTCCTTTAATTTTATAAGCAAGGACACAAAATTTCAGGTTGATTTACTTAAATATAGCTATTGGTAGCAGAAAGACTTAAAATACTCAGACCTCTTAACTATTATCTTACACAATGGATCTATTTTTCTACAAACTGAATTTCAACCAGCTTTTGGTGAAAGCATTTATTTGCCTTGTGGTCTGAATAGATGGAAACCCTGAAAGGAAAACCTTGTAACTCACTGTACAAACTCCCACAGAAACCCTGCCAAATCTATTGTGACCCACTTACCTTATGAGGAAGTTTGACAATGGTTTCTCCCTAACTTCTCATTTTCCTTGAAATATTCTTAATTTACGAAGACTTAAAAACTGATGGGTGCCATGAACTCTCCAAGCTAAGCCAAAGTCCCATGAGAGTAAGGAGGAAAACAGTTTTCTCTAATCTAGTTTAGTGAATTGTGTTCATAATAACTCTGGGAAATCTAGTTTAGTGAATTGTGTTCATAATAACTCTGGGAAATAAGGGGAGGGCAGTTTTAGAAACCCTATGACTGTTTGTCCCCAAGAATATATAGAAATACAGTTATTTGCCAACAGAATGAGGTATTTCATATAGGAACCTTACAAATTACTTCCTTATAAATTAATTCCAGGTCATATATTTTTGGCAAATAAGTGACTTTAAAATGAATCATCCGTAAAAAATAGAATCAATTGTTTCTTGGTAAATTACCTATTTTCCGGAGAAACCAAGATGGCGGCATAGGTGAACACATAAACTGCTGCCTTGCACAACAATTTCAAAATTACAACTAAAAGACAGAACAGACACCATCCAGATTCACAGGAAAGCTGGCTGAGTGAAAACTCTACAATTAGAAGTAAAGAGAGGGACTCACAAAGACTCAGAGGATCTGAAAAATGCTGAGGTACAGAGACAAGCTCGAGGAGAGGGTGGGCAGAGGAGGGTCTGGCTGGCTTCCTCTAGCAGGAGAGAGACGGAAAATTCTGACTGCACTGAACCCCAGTTCTAGGCGAGACTCATATGGGGGAGTCTGGACTGTTGTGAAAAGGAAGGAGTACAGGGAAACCGAGGGGAGCCGTGAAAGACAGAGGTCTGGGGGTGTATGAAAGTGTGTGCAAAAGTGCACACGAAAGTGTGCACACAGAGTGCTGACTGCTGATTGTGCCGCTGGCTTTCTCTAGTGGGAGGAAAACAGAACCTCCCAACAGCACTGAAATCCAGGTCCAAGTGCACTGAACCCCAGTTTGGGACGAGACCCTGGGGACCTAGACTCATATGGATCCCTAGAGTGCATGGAAACTCAGGGGAACTGGAAAGGCAGAAGTCTAGAGGCAAGCATGCATGCACACAAAGAGGGCTGCAGAGATTACCCAGAGACACTGAGACCCAGAGGTTGCTATGTAGGTCAGGGCTGACAGGAGGCCAAGGCTGTCTGCTCAGCCCTGAGGCTCCACTTCATCCAAGCCCAGCACAGAGGCTGTTGCAATCTTGCAAGTCTTAACACTGAGTCCAGCACAGAAGTTCTCCAGGCATAGAAACAGCTGATCCTCACAACCAATTGGCTTGGAGGACAATTCCCACCAGTGATACCAACAACAATCAAGAATTTACTACAACAAGACTGTACACACAGTTCACAAAGTGGTGCACCAAGAGAGTCCACCTCAGGTAAATGGGGAGGCAGAGCTACTGAGCCACATAGGACACTTAGCATACAAAGCTACTCTACCAACTCAGGGAAGCAGTGAACTATGTGGCGACAAAAGAACAGACGATAAACGAAAGAAATGGAAATAAACAAATGACTGGATATAGAGTTCAAAACCACAGTATTAGGTTTTTTAAAGAATTTCCTAGAAAAAATGGATAAATTTAGCGAGACGCAAGAGAAGATGCAAAAGGACCAACTAGAGATGAAAAAGGACCAACTGGAAATTAAGCAGACACTGAATGAAATAAAAAATACTATACAGAAACCTAACCGCAGACTAGAGGAAAACAAGAATCAAGTCAAAGCTTTGAAATACAAAAAAGTAGAAAACACTCAACTGAAAAAGAAAAAAGAATAAAAAAATGTGAAGATAATGTAAGGAGCCTCTGGGACAACTTCAAGCATACCAACATCAGAATTATGGGGGTGCCAGAAGAAGAGAGAGAGCAAGATACTGAAAAAATCTATTTGAAGTATTAATGACCAAAAACTTCCCCCACTTGGTGAAAGAAATACGAGTCCAGAAAGTGCACAGAACCCCAAACAAAAGGAATCCAAAGAGGACCACACCATAATTAAAATACCAAGAGATAAAGACAAAAGAGAATATTAAAAGCAGCAAGAGAAAAACAGTTAATTACCTACAAGGGAGCACCCATATGACTGTCAGCTGATTTCTCAACAGAAACTATGCAGGCCAGATGGGAGTGGCAAGAAATATTCAAAGTGATGAATAGCAAGAACCTACGACCAAGATTACTCTACCCAGCAAAACTATCATTCAGAATTGAAGGGCAGGTAAAGAGCTTCACAGATAAGAAAAAACTAAAGGTTTCATCAACACCAAACCAGTATTCTATGAAATGCTGAAAGATACTCTTTAAGAAGATGAAGAAGAAGAAAACGGTAAAGGTAAAAATTATGAACAACAAATACATATCTATCAACAAGTGAAACTAAAAATCAAGTGAATTGAAAATCTGATGAAGAGAATAAACTGGTGAGTATAATAGAATTATGGGCATAGAAAGGTAGTGGACTGATAATTCCCAGGGGGAAAGAGGTGAAGGGGGTGTATAGGGAGAATCTGGACAAAAATCATATACTTATGGGTGAGGACAATGGGGGGAAGTAAGGGCAGAGAGTGGGGTGGGAGCCAGGTAAAGAGGAGCTATGGGAGGTGGGGAAGAGGAATAATTGTAATAATCTGAACAATAAAGATTTATTTAAAAAATAAAATAAAATAAATAAAATTACCTATTTTGCTTTAATTTTTTATACTGAGGTGATTGGACCATAATGGAAAATAAGGTTGAGGATTTTTGTTTACCATACTACCTGTAGATATTCCTCTGTTCCTAGTTATGGATGGCATCTTAATTCATATCTTAACTTGAGATCAGACTGTTGGCCTTATGAGGATCAGAAGAGTATGATCATATAAACAGAAGTTATTGATAATACTAGGAAAATAAGTGTTTCATTCACTGTGAGAGAGCAATGATATTTTCATGGTTTAAAAGTACATACTAGATCCCAGATACCAAGTCCAGCATTTGTCTTGTTATCATAGCTTGAAAGATCAAGAAGATGTAATTTACGGCACTGATGATATTTGGTGATGGCTTAGAGCAGTGGTTCTCAATCTTCCTAAGGCCGCGACCCTTGCATACAGTTCCTCATGTTGTGGTGACCCCCAACTATGAAATTATTTCCGTTGCTACTTTATCATTGTAATGTTGCTACTGTTATGAATCGTGATGTAAATATCTGTGTTTTCCGAGGGTCTTAGACGACCCCTGTGAAAGGATCATTCGACCCCTAAAGGGGTCGCCACCCACAGGTTGAGAACCACTGGCTTAGAGTAATCATAATGATAACCACTTTTCAACAATTTAAATTCAGGGCCTTTTTATCTTTTTATGATGCATGAAATTACAAATATTAAGAGAATGTTAGAAATTCCAATTTTAGACCATTAATGCATTTCAATATTAATTTGTTAAAAAAAAATACACAGACATATATCCTATTTTAGTCACCCAGAAATTTTTCTATCATCCTTTTCCTCACCTAACCAGCCATCAAATACATTTGATGCCACAAAGGTTGGTGTTTCTAGGTAATGTGATTTTTCTCGCAGGCATGCATAATTTGTATTATTTACATGGTTCATTTTCCTTTTACTGTGATGTCTTAATGGGCATAACCCAGTTGGAGTTTATATTTTGAAGGATAGAAAACAAATCTACTTTATCAAGGTATATAATATGCTTCACCCATTAGTCTTTCTAGTCAAGAAACATGACATGTCATAACTACTGGTTGCTCTTGCTCCAGAAATACTTATAAGGAAGGGCAGCCAGAGTGCCTAAGGTGATTATGGAGAGCAAAGAAGCCTGAGTTGCTGTGAAGGTTTGGCAAGACAGTGAGGGAAACAATTCCAAAACTGTCAGAGACTTCATGTCCCAAAACATATCAGGATTTACTATGTAGTTTTTCAGTCATAGGCATTTTTTTCCTTTTTAAAAATTAAATTTATTGGGGTGATATTGGTTAATATGATCATATAGGTTTCAGGTGTGGGTTTCTATGTTACAAGATCTACCACTCAACAACAAATCTCCTGTCACCATATATTAAAATCCCCCTTCACCTCCTGAACCTTCCCTCTGGCAACCACCACACTGCTATATGTATTCATGAATTTCAGTTTTATATCCCACATATGAGTGAAATTATATAGTTCATATTTTTTTTCTGACTGACTTATTTCACTTAGCATTATGTTCTCAAGGTCTATCCATGTTGTTGCAAATGGCACTATTTCATCCTTTCTTATGGTTGAGTAGTACTCCATTGTGTATATATATCACCTCTTTATTCAGTTCTCTATCACCAGACACTTTAGTTGTTTCCATGTCTTGCCCACTGTAAATAATGCTGCAATGAACATAGGGGTGAATATATCTTTACAAATACATGTTTTCAAGTTTTTTTTTTGGTATATACCCAGGAGAGGGATTGCTGAGTTGCATAGTAGCTCTATTCTTAATTTTTTGAGAAATCACCAGACTGCTTTCCATAGTGGTTGTATCACTACATTCCTGCCAGCGTGAATGAGGGTTCCCTTTTTCCCACAACCTCTCCAACACTTGTTATTGCTTGTCTTATTAATAATGGCGACTCTAACAGGTATGAGATGGTATCTCATTGTATTTTTAATTTTCATTTCCCGAATTGCCAGTGAACATTTTTTCATATATCTACTAGAGGCCCAATGCATGGAATTCATGCAAGAGTAGGCCTTCCTTTCCCCAGCTGTCAGCACTGGCTTCCCTCTGGCACTCAGGACCTGGGCTTCCCTCTGGCTACCAACAGGCACCTGGGGCCCCAGCATTCCTTGAAGGACCTGGCCTTCTTTCTGGCCACCAGCAGGCACCTGGGGCCCCAGCATCCCTTGCAGCCCCAGCTTAGTCTGGAAGGTCATCCAGAAGGACGTCCTGTCTAATTAGCATATTACACTTTTATTATTATAGACTAGAGGCCCGGTGCACAAATATCATGCATGGGGAGGAAGGCCCTCAGCTGAGCTTTGCATCCTCTCCAAGCTGTGACATCCCTCTCACAATCCAGGACCACTGGCTCTTAACTGCTCATCTGCATGCCTGCCTGATCACCCCTAACCATTTTCCTTCCTGCCTGATCAGCCCTAACCACCTCTGCTTTCAGTCCCAGTCCCAGCCTAAGCCACAGTCTGGCCTCCCTCTGCAGGAGGTTATCTGGCAGATCAGGGAATGGTGCTGCCCTCATTACCCCACTGCTGCTTCCACTGCCAGCCGGAGCCTGCGCCCTTTGCAGCCACTGAGGCTTTGTTCGGAAGGACCTCCAGAAGGTCGTCCAGAAGACGTCCACTCTAATTAATGCATTAGTATACATTGGCTATCCCTATATCTTCTTGGGAGTGGTGTATTTTCAGGTCTTTTGCCCAGTTTTTGATTGGGTTGTTTGTTTGGTATTGAGTTTATGAGTTCTTTATATATTTTGGAAGTTAAACCTTTTTTCCCATTCCTTCACTTTCATCCTGTGTGAGTCTTTTGTTCTGCGGTTTGTCTCTTGTAGACAGCATACAGTTGGGCTATGTTTTGGTATCCATTCAGCTACCCTATGCTTTTGACTGGCTCATTTAATCCATTAATATTTAAGGTTATTATAGATAGGTACTTATTTATTACCATTTTATTTTATTTATTTATTTTTAAGCATTAAATATGGGACATAATAACTGTGGTAGTGGTATGTTTCAGAGATTTGAATAAAATAATTTTAAAACTACAGTAAAATTTCTGTAATATACTTTCTCACAATCCTGAAATCCCAGTGACTTGGAATTTGTCAAGTTCAGAGTTATCCAGGATATTCTACTGGTTCTACATTTTCAGCTAGCTACCCAACCTTCCATAATTTGTTTTTTTGTTTGTTTGTTTAATTTTAATTAAATCTTTATTATTAAGATTACATTTGTTTTTCTTTTTTCCCCTCCATAGCATCCAGCTTCCACCCTTCCCTCCCTCCCGTTGACCTCATCCATAGGTGTATGATTTTGGTCCAGTCTCTCCCTGTATACCCCTCACCCCTTTCCCCCTGAAAATTATCAGTCCACTCCCTTTCAATGCTCCTGATTCTAGTATATTCACCAGTTTATTCTGTTGATCAAATTTTTAATTCACTTGTTGATAGATATGTATTTGTTGTTCATAATTTTTTTACTTTAATCTTTTTCTTCTTCCTCTTCTTAAAGAGTACCTTTCAGCATTTCATACAATACTGGTTTGGAGTTGATGAACTCCTTTAGCTTTTTCTTATCTGTGAAGCTCTTTATCTGCCCTTCAATTCTGAATGATAGCTTTGCTGGATAGAGTATTCTTGGTTGTAGGTTCTTGCTATTCATCACGTTGAATATTTCTTGCCACTCCCACCTGGCCTGCATCCTTTCTGTTGAGAAATCAGCTGACAGTCGTATGGGTGCTCCCTTGTAGGTAATGAACTGTTTTTCTCTTGCTGCTTTTAATATTCTCTCTTTGTCTTTTGCTCTTGGTATTTTAATATGATGTGTCTTGGTGTGGTCCTCTTTGGGTTCCTTTTATATGGCGTTCTGTGTGCTTCCTGGATGTGTAAGTCTATTTCTTTCACCAGACGTGGGAAGTTTTCAGTCATTATTTCTTTAAATAGGTTTTCAGTATCTTGCTCTCTCTCTTCTGGCACTCCCACAATTCTGATGTTGGTACGTTTGAAGCTATCCCAGAGTCTCCTTACATTATCTTCACATTTTTGG
>JAAGEH010000032.1:17647436-17685001 GCA_011751065.1 Lasiurus cinereus
GGACCACCTTGCCTTCCAGGCAGCCCCACCCTCCACAGCGCCTGAGTCTCACATGGCTGGGTAATTGCTGGAACGATCCCTATACGTGAGCTCGCTTTAGCAGTGCCTCTAGACTGCTGCCTTTCCAGCTCCCTTGTGCTCTGGGACCATATGAATATGGGTCCCCAGGTTTTTGCCCAAATCTGGGGTTTTGTGGAGTTAGAAGTGGCACAGTTGGGATGCTTTGTCTCCCGCCCTCTTGTGAAAGCCAGTAGCACAATCAGAAGTCGGTCTTCTGTGTGTAGTGCGGTGTGCGCCACCCGACTTCTGCACTTTTGCAACTCCCCTAAATTTCCGTGCACTTCTCCCTTTTCACAGTCCCAACTCCCCCCATATGAGTTTTGGCTGGACCTGGGGTTTAGTGTCGTAGGATAAGGGGTTCAATGCAGTTGGGAGTCTCCGTCTCCATCCCGCCAGAGAAAGCTAGCCAGGTACTCTGGCACCCATTCTCTCTGCGCGTGCGTCTCCATACCTCAGCTTTTTGCAGCTCCTCTGGGTCTCTGTGAGCCCCTCTCTTTCCTTCTAGTAGTAGAATTTCCACTCATCCAGCTTTCCTGTGGTTCTGGATGCTGTCTGTTCTGTCTTTTAGTTGTAGTTTTGAAATAGTTGTGCAAGGCAGCAGTGTAGGTCTTTACCTATACCACCATCTTGGTTACCTCCTGCCCTCCTGTTTTTTAATTTTCTTTCTTTTTGGGTCTCTGGTTGATTATTTTTACCCTATCTTCTAATTCACTGATTCAATTTTCAGCTTCTCCTAATCTGCTGTGTATTCCTTCCAATGTGATCTTTATTTGTGCTATATCATTCTTCATTTCTGTTTTCATAGTTCCTATATCTTTTCTAATGCTGTTGAGTTCTTTGCCATCATTATTCTGAACTCTGTTTCAGGTAAATATTTTTAAATCTCCATTTTATTTATCTCTCATTCTGGAAAATTCTCTTTTTCATTCATTTAGGAGTTGTTGTTTCTCTCCCTATTTTTGGCTTCCTATTTGGGTTTATGTCTATGTAGTAAGTAGAACTGCCATGCCTCTCAATTTCTAGTGCAGGATAGTGTCAAATACTGTTTCTGACTAAATAGATCAGGTAACGATTCAATGAATGGCTGAAATTTCTTATTTCTAAGTCTCAGGTGCTTGAAATAATCAAACACTGAAGTCAAATATTAGAAATAAAGAAGTTTTTTTGAGAGAATCCAAGATGGCAGCATAGGTAAACACCTACACTGCTGCCTCGCACAACAATTTCAAAACTATAACTAAAAGACAGAATGAACATCATCCAGAACCACAGGAAAGCTGGCTGAGTGGATGTTCTACAGCTAGAGGAAAGGAGAGGGGCTCACAGAGACCCAGAGGAGCTGCAAAAAGCTGAGGTACATAGATGTGTGTGTGGAGAGAGCGGGTGCTTGGCTGGTTTTCTCTGGCAGGAGGGAAAAGGAGACTCTCAAAGGCATTGAACACATTATCTTACGACACTAAACCCCAGGTCCAGCCAAAACTCATATGGGGGGAGTTTGGACTGTGAAAAGGGAGAGGTGCATGGAAATTTAGGGGAGTCACAAAGATCAGAGGTCTGGTGAATCGTATGGCACTGCGCGGAGGACAGATTGCTGATTGTGCCGCTGGCTTTTGCAAGTGGGCGGGAGACAGATCCTCCCAACTGTGCCACTTCTGACACCACTAAGCCCCTGTTTAGGGTGAAAATCTGGGGACCTAGATTCCTGTGGTCCTGGAGCGCAGAGAAGCCGGAAAGGCAGCGGTCTAGAGGCACTGCGAGTGCGCGCGCACAAGGACCGCTCCAGCGATTACAAAGTCACGTGAGACTCAGGGGCCGTGGAGGGCGGGGCCGACAGGGAGGCAAGGCAGTCCCTTAAGCCCTGAGACTCCACCATCCCAAGCTCAACAGAGGCTTCTTTGGTTTTGCAAGTCTGGTATCATAAGGCTGAATCCAACACAGAAGTTCTCCCGGCATAGTGAAAATGCCGAGACAAGGGAAGGGATCACAAATGAAAGAAATGGAGGAAAAGAAACGACTTGATATAGAGTTCAAAACCACGCTTATAAGGTTTTTCAAGAATATCCTAGAAAAGATGGATAAAGTTAGCAATAGCCAAGAGGAGATGAAAAAGGACCAACTAGAGACACTGACTGAAATAAAAAATATTATACAGAGTCATAACAGCAGACTAAAGAAAGGCAAGAATCAAGTCAAATATTTGAAATATAAAGAAACAGAAAACATTCAACTGGAAAAGTAAGAAGAGAAAAGAATCCAAAAATGTGAAGATAATGTAAGGAGCCTCTGGGACAGCTTCAAGCGTACCAATATCAGAATTGTGGGGGTGCCAGAAGAAGACAGAGAGCAAGATACTGAAAACCTACTTAAAGAAATAATGACTGAAAACTTCCCACATCTGGTAAAAGAAATAGACTTACAAGTCCAGGAAGCACACAGAACCCCATAGAAAAGGAATCCAAAGAGGACTACACCAAGACACATCATGATTAAAATATCAAGAGCAAAAGACAAAGAGAGAATATTAAAAGCAGCAAGAGAAAAACAGTTAGTTACTTACAAGGGAGCACCCATACGACTGTCAGGTGATTTCTCAACAGAAACGATGCAGGCCAGACGGGAGTGGCAAGAAATATTCAACGTGATGAACAACAAGAACCTACAACCAAGAATACTCTATCCAGCAAAGCTATCATTCAGAATTGAAGGGCAGATAAAGAGCTTCGCAGATAAGAAAAAGCTAAAGGAGTTCATCAACTCCAAACCAGTATTATATGAAATGCTGAAAGGTACTCTTCAAGAAGAGGAAGAAGCAAAAGGTAAAAGCCAAAAAATTATGAACAACAAATACATATCTATCAACAAGTGAATCTAAAAATTAAGTGAATTAAAAATTTGATCAACAAAATAAACTGGTGAATATAATAGAATCAGGAGCACAGAAAGGGAGTGGACTGATAATTCTCAGGGGGAAAGGGGTGAGGGTTATACAGGGAGAGACTGGACAAAAATCATACACCTATGGATGAGGTCAATGGGAGGAAGGTAAGGGCAGAGGGAAGGGTGGGAGCTGGGTGGAGGGGTGTTATGGAGGGGAAAAAAGAGAAACAAATGTAATAATCTGAATAATAAAGATTTAATTTAAAAAAAGAAATAAGAAATTTCTTTCAAATATGGGTTTATGCAAAACCACTCTGATGATACCTATAAAATAATTTTATCCATGGCATAAACAATAGTTTAAAAATCTCACATCACAAACATTCTTTGCTTACATGGATGCTGTGCATGCTCTTCTGGACAACACAACAACTTTCTATTTGCAACCTAGAAATTAATTCCTATCATAAATATTAAAATCATTTAAAACTAGTTTTAGACTACTTATACATTCTAGTAAATAGATTATGTGATATTTGTTTAGAATATCTATTTAATTATGTTAGTGGGTTATGGGTTATTGCTCTCAATCTCACAGTTAAAATACTCTAGAATTTTAAAAATATATTCAGATGTTCATATAATGGGTGCATATATGTTTACCAGAGTTATATCCTCTTTTTTAAAAAATATATTTTATTGATTTTTCACAGAGAGGAGGGGAGAGGGATAGAAAGTCAGAAACATCGATGAGAGAGAGACATCGATCAGCCACCTCCTGCACACCCCACACTGGAGATGTGCCCGCAAGCAAGGTACATGCCCCCGACCGGAATCGAACCCGGGACCTTTCAGTCCACAGGCCGACTCTCTATCCACTGAGCCAAACCGGTCTCGGCATAGAGTTATATCCTCTTATTGATCCCTTTAGTAGTATGAAGTTACCTTAATTTTTATCTTGTGATTGCCTTCATTTTGAAGTCTATTTTATCAATATGAGTATTGCTATCTCGGCTTTTTTATTTGATTGGAAATTTTCTCCATTCCTTCACTTTCATTCATGTGAGTCTTTTTTTCTGAGGTGGGTTTCTTGTAAATAACATATGCATGGTTCATGTTTTCTTATCCATTCAGCTATTCTGCCTTTTGATTAGAGCATGTAAGCCATTTCCATTTATGGTTATTATTGATAGGTACTTATTTTTCACCATTTTTATTCTCTAAGTCTCTGTTATTCTTTTTCTTCTTCTTACAACAGTTCCTTTATTATTTCTTGCAGAGCTGGTTTGGTGATAGTACACTCTCTTAGCCTTTTTTTTGGTCTGTGATGCTCTTTATTTCACCTTCACTTTTGAATGAGCACCTTGCAGAGTAGAGTAGTCATGGGTTCAGTACCTTGATTTTTCTTACTTTGTATACTTCATGCCTCTCCCTTCCAGTATGAAGTGTTTCTATTGACAAATCAGCTGACAGTCTAATGTGAGTTCCTTTGTAGGAACTTTCTGTTTCTCTCCTGCAGCCTTTAAGATTCTTTCTTTCTCCTTAATGTTTGCTATTTTAATTATGAGTATATTATAATTTAATTATAAGTATTTTAGGGTTCACTTTGATTGGGACTCTTTGTGCTTCCAGAATATGAGTGACTTTTCCTTCACCAGATTAGGAAAATTTCTTCCATTGGTTCTTCAAACAGGTTTTCTATTCCTTGCTTGGATTCTTTTCCTTCTGGCACTCCTATGATGTGAGTTTTGTTATGTTTCATGCTGTCTCAAAGCTCCCTTAAACTTTTCTCCTACTTTTTTTTTTTTTCAATTGTTGTTCTGAAGGGGTGTTTTCTTTTGTTTTTGTCTTTCTGCCTTGTCTTCTAATTCACTGATTTGGTCCAAAGCTTCTTCTAGACCCATGGTTAGCAAACTGTGGCTCGCAAGTCATATGCAGCTCTTTGACCCCTTGAATGTGGTTCTTCCACAAAATACCATGGCCTGGGAAAATCTATTTTGAAGAAGGGGCATTAGAAGAAGTGTAAAAAAAATTGGCTTTCAAAAGAAATTTCAATCTTTGTACTGTTGATATTTGGCTCTGTTGACTAATGAGATTGCAGACCACTGTTCTAGGCTATTATTTAACCCTTTCAGGGTGTTCTTTATTTCAGCTATGTCAATCTTCATTTCCTCTTGATTCTTATTCATGTTGGTGTAGTTCTCCTTCCTCTTATCTAATAATAGACATGTCAATTTACTGTACCTCTGCTATGCCCACCAGACAATCAGGAGGGAATATGCAAATTATAAGGACAAAGACGGCGGCTGCCCAGCCGCCCCAGGTGGCTGGGTGGGGCAGGATACCTGCTATGGGGGGGGCGGGGGAGTGGTGAAGGGATCTACAGAAGTGGCACTCCGGCTGCAGTGAAGACTATGACTGCAGACTCTGGAGATGAAGAAGGCAGACTCTAGCCAGAGTCTGCAGCGAAGATGAAGATGGCAAACTGGACGGAGTGAAGGCCTGGGTCACCAGTGCCAGAGGAAAACCAGTGCTGGAAGCCAAGGGAAGGAAGGCCTATTACATGAATCTCTTTGTGCAATGGGCCTCTAGTCTACTTATAATTCTCATTAAATTGCTTGTAGTTCTTACTGAATTATTTGAGTATCTTTATTACCATTACTTTAAACTCTTTACCTGACAAATTGTTTGTCTCTATGGCAGTTTCTTCTCTAGTGATTCTTCCCTTTTTTTTTCATTTGGGAGTGGTTTCTTTTTCTCCCTATTTTTTTCTGTCCCTTTGTATTTGTTTCTATATATTAGGTCAAACTGCTATGTCTCCCAGACTTTGTGGAGTGGTCTTTTTTTTTTCTTCTTAAATTTAAAGGGGAGAGCGTGAATGCAGTCCCCCACTACCACAAATTATGCAGTCGAGTTTCCCACATTTGGGGAAATCGCAGCGGTCAGCACATCCAGAGTGCAATGGATAAGCCTCGCCCTGGGAAAACCACCTTCATGATCATGGTATCTCCCCTGCCAGGTAAGTATTGGAGTGGTCTTTTGTAGTAGGTGTTTTATGAGACCCAGTAGTACAGTCGCTTTGATCTCCTGAGATGAGTGTTCTCTTGCTGAAGTTATTTGGGTTCTTGTATTGTAGTTGGGTCCTTAATGTTATTTTTCCATTAGGCTGGCTAATTATGTGAATCAACTTTAACTACATCACATGAGCTGTTGTGGAGATGCTGACAGAACAGAATAAATTACAATACAACAAAGCAGAAACAAAGAAAAAACATACATAAGACAAGGGAGAATTAGGAAAGAGAAAAGAAAGCAAGAATGATAGAAGAAAAGGAAGAAAAAACATTAGG
Source organism: Lasiurus cinereus (assembly GCA_011751065.1). Lineage (NCBI taxonomy): Eukaryota > Metazoa > Chordata > Mammalia > Chiroptera > Vespertilionidae > Lasiurus > Lasiurus cinereus. Next base: position 17,653,724 of record JAAGEH010000032.1, read on the forward strand.
AGAAAAATAACAAAAAACAATAAAAAAGAATAATGGGGGAAGGAAAAAAGGAACATGTAGCTGCAGAGATGAAATAAAGAAAATGAGAATAGGAGGAATCCAAGATGGCGACATAGGTAAACACCTACACTGCTGCCTCGCACAATAATTTCAAAACTACAACTAAAAGACAGAACGGACATCATCCAGAACCACAGAAAAGCTGGCTGAATGGAAATTCTACAACTAGAAGAAAAGAGAGGGGCTCACAGAGACCCAGAGGAGCTGCAAAAGCTGAGGTATGGAGACACACACGTGGAGAGAGCAGGTGCCAGAGTACCTGACTGACTTTCTCTGGCAGGAGGGAGACGGAGACTCCCAACTGCATTGAACCCCTTATCCTACGGCACTGATCCCCAGGTCCAGCCAGAACTCATACTGGGGGAGTTTGGACTGTGAAAAGAGAGAAATGCACAGAAATATAGGGGAGCCGTGAAAGGGCAGAAGTCTATCTGGTGGTCTGCACAGCACTGCACGCAGAAGACTGACTGCTGATTGTGCCACTGGCTTTCACGAGTGGGCGGGAGACAGACCCTCCCAACTGTGCCACTTCAAACTCCACTAACCCCCAGTTTCGGGTGAAACCCTGGGGACCCAGACTCATATAGTCCCAGAGCACAGGGGAGCCAGAAAGGCAGCGATCTAGAGGCACTGTGCACCTGCACAGGGACCGCTCCAGCGATTACCCAGATTCATGTGAGAACCAGGGGCCATGGAAGGCGGGGCTGCCTGGAAGGCAAGGCGATCCCTTAAACCCTGAGACTCCACCCATCCCAAACTCAACAGAGAGGCTTTTGCAGTTTTGCAAGTCTTGTACCATAAGGCTGAATCCAACACAGAAGTTCTTCCAGCATAGTGAAAATGGGGAGACAAAGGAAGAGATCACAAACAAACGACTGAATATAGAGTTCAAAACCACAGTCCTAAGGATTTTCAAGAATATCCTGGAAAAGATGGATAAATTTAGCGAGACCCTAGAGGAGATGAAAAAGGACCAACTAGAGATGAAAAAGGACCAACTAGAAATTAAATAAAAAATATTATAAAGAAACGTTACAGCAGATCAGAGGAAGGCAAGAATCAAGTCAAAAATTTGAAATATAAAGAATCAGAAAACACTCAACTGGAAAAGCAAGAAGAAAAAAGAATCCAAAAATGTGAAGATAATGTAAGGAGCCTCTGGGATAACTTCAAGCGTACCAACATCAGAATTATGGGGGTGCCAGAAGAAGAAAGAGAGCAAGATACTGAAAACCTATTTGAAAAAATAATGACTGAAAACTTCCCACATCTGGTAAAAGAAACTGACTTACAACTCCAGGAAGCACACAGAACCCCATATAAAAGGAATCCAAAGAGGACTACACCAAAACACATCATAATTAAAATACCAAGAGCAAAAGACAAAGAATATTAAAAACAGCATGAGAAAAACAGTTCATTACCTACAAGGAAGCACCCATACGACTGTCAGCTGATTTCTCAACAGAAACGATGCAGGCCAGATGAGAGTGGCAAGAAATATTCAAAGTGATGAATAGCAAGAACCTACAACCAAGAATACTCTATCCAGCAAAGCTATCATTCAGAATTGAAGGGCAGATAAAGAGCTTCACAGAGAAGAAAAAGCTAAAGAAGTTCATCAACTCCAAACCAGTATTATATGAAATGCTGAAAGGTACTCTTCAAGAAGAGTAAGAAGAAAAGGTAAAAGACAAAAAATTATGAACAACAAATACATATCTATCAACAAGTGAATCTAAAAATTAAGTGAATTAAAAATTTGATCAACAGAATAAACTGGTGAATATAATAGAATCAGGAGCACAGAAAGGGAGTGGACTGATAATTCTCAAGGAAAGGGTGAGGGGGTGCAGGAAGAGATTGGACAAAAATCATACACCAAAGGATGAGGTCAATGAGGGGGAGGTAAAGGTAGAGGGATGGGTGAGAGCCAGGTGGAGGGAGCTATGGAGGGGAAATAAGAGAGACAAATGTAATAATCTGAATAATAAAGATTTAATTAAAAAAAAAGAAAGTAAACAAAAGAGGAAATGAGAATAAATAATTAGGAAAATAGGGAAGGAAAATGATTTAATATAAAAGAGAAAGGAAATAAGAGAAAAGATTTGAAAAGGAAAAAAGAGAAGAGCCCTGACTGGTTTGGCTCAGGAGATAGAGAGTATGCCTGTGGACTGAAAGGTCCCAGGTTCAATTCCGGTTAAGGGCATGTACCTTGGTTGCAGGCACATCCCCAGTAGGGGGTGTGCAGGAGGCAGCTGATCGATGTTTTTCTCCCATCAATGTTTCTAGCTCTCTATCCCTTTCACTTCTTCTCTGTAAAATATTGATAAAATATATTTTTAAGAAACCAAAATAGAGGAGAAAGCAGATAAGAAAAAGAAAAAGAAACAAATAAGAAAGCAGGAGAAAAGGAAAAGAAAGAAAATAATGATAGAGTAGGAGAATTAGATATATGAATGAAATAATACAGACAAATCAATAAAGCAGATTGATAAGGAAGATAAATTTAAAAAGGAAAAAAAGAAAGGCAAGAAAAATAACTTTAAAAGGAAAGAAAATAAGAAAAAGGTATAGAAAAATATGAAGTGGTGTTTGTTTCAGCAGAGTTTAGTGCCACATGAGAGCTCACTTTGGATCCTACTCTTCTGAATACTATGGCTGACTATTCTGTCTCCCAATTCTGGCTTTCTGTGTGGTATTTAGATGCTAACCATCGTCAGAAACTGTTCTTTCCTGGCTTTCAGCAAACTGCTGAAACTCTAAAAGATCCACCATTTGTGTCTGTTTCCATAGGACTTGGCTGCAAGCATGAGGGGCCACTAAGTCCTTTAATGTAGCTTTTTTAGCAGCAAGGTGCACAGGGCTGGGTTAGCAAACTTCCACTGGTTCCCCAGGCTCTGATTCTGCTAAATAGCACCTTCCCTGCTTTAAGGCCTTTCAGAAAGACTTCTGAGTTATTATGATTGACAGCTGACTAGCAAGCAAAGAATGGCAGAATCAGAGCCTGAAATATATTTTTCCATCCTTTCACACTCAATCTGTGTGCATCCTTTGTTCTGAGGTGGGTCTCCTACAGACAGCGTATATAAGAATGGAAACCACAAATTCCCTTATTTTTATTGTTATTATGTTAATTGTTGACTTTTAACTATTGGTCATGGGTCATATTTTCTTATCCATTCAGTCACTTGATGTCTTTTGATTGGAGCATTCAATCTATTTACTTTCAAAGTTATTATTGATAGGTACTTGTTTTCAGCCATTTTTATTTTTTGTGCCTGTGTTCCTTCTTCCCTTTTTATTTATTCTGTGTACAATAGTCCCTTTAGCATTTCTTGCATTGCTAGCTTGATAGTGGTAAACTCCCTGGGCTTTTCTTTTCTTTCTTTCTTTTTTTTTTTTTTTTTTGGTGAAGCTCCTGATTTCCCCTCCATTTCATTTAGTTCCTTTTCTGATAGCTTTGCTGAATAAAGTATTCTTGGACTCAGTCCTCTGCCGTGCATCACTTTGTATACTTCCTTCCATTCCTTTCTAGCCTGATGTGTTTCTGTTGAGAAATCGTTTGATAATCTAATGAGAAATTCTTTGTAGGTAACTCTCTGTCTCTCGCAGCCTTTAAGATTCCCTTTTTGTCAATGTTTGCCATTGTAATTACGATGTCTCTTGGTGTGGTCTTTTGGGTTTATCTTGTTTGGGACTTTCTGTGGTTGTGTGACTTTCTTCTTACCCACATCAGGAAAGTTTTCTGACATTCATTTCTTCAAATAGATTTTCCAACCCTTGCTCTTCTTCTTGTCATCCTGGAACCCCTATTATACATATCTTTCTTCATTTTATGTTGTCCTAAAGCTCCCTTAGACTCTCCTTCTGTCTTTTACTTTTTTTTCTCCAATTGCAGTTCAGATTGGATGTGTTTTGCTACCCTGTCTTCTAATTCACTTATTTGGTCCTCCACTTCTAGTCTACTATTGAAACCTCTCATAGTGTTTTTTATTGGAGCTATATCACTCTTTATTTCTTCTTGATTCTTACATAAGTTGTTGATTTTTATCATCCATCCAGTTTATAAACTGTTTGACCCTTATTCTGAATTCTTTTTCTGAAAAAATTGCATGCCTCCATTTCATTTAGTTCCTTTTCTGATGATTCCTCCTTTTCTTTCTTTTAGGGGTTGTGTCTTGGTCTCCCCATTTTTTCCTCTCATCAAAGAAGAGTCAAATCGCATTGGGCCTGTGACTGCAGTGGTGGGCTTGGCAGCGGATCACACATTTACCAGGCCTGGGGTTGAAGCGTCGAACTTGGTGACAATTTGCACAATCATGGTGTCCACAGTTGCCGTGTGAGGCACCTGGTGTTGCTGCATCGGACTTGGCAGCTACTAGCCTCTGGGGTTGTCTCGCGAAGCACCTGGGGTTGCTGCATAACACTTAGCTGCTCATGCTTTGTGGCAGTGCCCACGATTGCTGGATAAGGCTTGGCTGTTCCTGCACAGTTGTGGAGCCTGGGTTTGTTGCATAAGGCTTGGCTGTTCGCATGTGTGGACGTGGAGTCTGGGGTTGCTACATAAGGCTTTGCTGTTTGTGTGCGGATGCAGCACCAGGGACTGCTGTGTAAGGATAGGCTGTTCGCACATGGTTGCAGCACCCAGGGCTAAAGCCTCTGGCCTGAGGGAATGAAGCAGGCTCTGGGACTCAGAGAGGCTGGAGGCTCAGTGTTCATAGATCCACAGCTGAGGCAGCAGGTCTCTGGCTAGAGTGGCTTTAGGGTCCTGGGTAGTGTCTGAGGGCACTTGGGGTGGAGGTGAGTTTGGGCTCCCAGTCACAGCAGCTCTCCCTTTCAAGATGGCATGGCCCCTGCTGCAGAGCTGGCTGCCCCAGTAGAAACTGCAGCAGTAGCAGAGACTGCCTGGTTAGGGGAGCCTGGTACTCCAGCCCCTAAAAGTTCTGTGTAATTTAACTATCACACACACACACATACACACACACACACACACACACACACACACACACACCATGCCCATGCACTCCGCTTTTGCTCCCTCCCTCACTCACACTCTCTCCCTCACTGCTGTTCTGCTGGCTGCCATCTTCCTTCTTTCTCAAGATGAGTATTTTTAATGGATAAAAAAAAAAAAGTAATGATAGACACAAACTTCTTTTACATAGGTGGGTGAACAATAGTTAAAAGCCAACAATTAACATAATAACAATAAAAATGAGGGGGTTTGTGGTTTCCATTATGGAGTGTGACCTGTGGTTCTGTTTTTTGAGGTCTGGTAGAAGAGAAGTTATTTTGTTACTGCATGTTTATCAGGAATATTATCATAGAGGCAAAAGGAACAGACAAGCTTAAGGTGATGATTGACCTTTAATAGGAAAAAATACTGCCTTAGGACATGACTACCTGCCCTAAACCATTTTTAGTTGAAAAATTTTAATTTCAGACTATCCTGTGTGGTTACTTTAGGTCTCAGTTTGTAAGGCCACAAAACAGGCCTCCCCTTGTTACCAGAAAGGTGACCTGTCCCTTGGCAAGTTTGCCTAGGACCAGCCAGTAGCGTGTGGTCCTTGACTTTGTGCAAGAAAAATTTCACAACATAAGACTAGATGACTATGAGAGAACATTTATTAAAGCTGGGGACAGTAAAACAAGAAAAGGCTTAGCATAGAAGAGGCACTAGGAGAGGTTAGTCTGGACTACCCTGGCTCTCTAGGAAGTCAGAGAAAAGAGGTCCTTGGAGTCAGGTTCATGGAACTAGCCTGCAACCCATTGCTCCCCTGGTTTCAAGTGTCATGGGTCCCTTAGAGTTTAGAAGATTGAGGCGTGTGGGGAAAGAAGAGGGCAAAGGGAATGGTGGGAGCTGTTCCCCAGAAGGAGAGCACATATTGGGGCCTTTGTCTTAAGGCTTTATCTCTTTCTTGCTGGGGGGAACATTGCGGAGAAAGGACTCAGGGGAGGGTTTCAGCAGACTATTCATCACTTTTCTGAGTGTGCTCCTCCAGGGCCATGGTTTCCACCAATTGGTCAGGATCCGGGTAGGGGATTGTTAGTTTTTGCAGTTGGTCCTGGGTAGTGTTTCAGGTTCCAGGCCATACTGTTGTTGCTCAACTGGTTTTGTTGCTTTTCTGAGTCTGGAGCAGAAATACAACTGAGGCCCAGATGTTATTTCTAGGAAAGTGACCTTCTGTATCTGCTGTTGTAATTGCTCTGTCATTTTGTTCTGTTACCTTTCTCATTTTCCCTATTCCACTTACCTTGGCTTACTGGACTATCTCACCCTGAGCTTTAGTATGTGACCCCTTTTTATCCTCAGATCCTTTGCACTAAATATTTTTCTTTTTCCCATAGATGAAGGTGGGAATAGAGTTGGTGGGTGCAGACTTATAGGAATATCTGAATAATAAGTTATATGATTATATAACAGTGGTACCTCGACATACGAGTGTCCTAACATACGAGATTTTTGAGATATGAGCTGTCGAGTGAGTGATTTTTGCTTTTAAATACGAGCAACATTTGAGATAGGAGTAATCCCGAGGATCGGCCAGCTGCACACGACCCACCAGTTTACCGAGACTCGAGCGTCTCATAGTTTCCCACGCCTCAAGGTTACAGAACGAATTAAACTCGTATCTTGAGGTACCACTGTTTAATGCACTTGTTGTAGGTAGTAGGAACAGCAACAGGTGATTGACCCATGGGGTCAAATCAAACCTGGGTTCAGAAATCTCAGTACTTGAGTTCTGGCTAGGAATAATTTAGAGTCAAGATCCAAATTGTAAGAGAACATTTACTTGATAAATCATAGAAGTAGAAAAAGTGATTCCTGCCCTGGCCATTTTGGCTTATAAGTTAGAATGTCAGCCTGTGGACTAAAGGGATCTCAGTTGCAAGTTCCCCAGCCCCATTAGAGGTGTGTGTCAGAGGCAACCAATCAATGTGTCTCTCTTACATTTATCTTTCCTCACTCTCTCACTCCCCTCCTCCCTCTCTCTCACTCTTTTTGGAAATCAATGGAAACAATGTCATCAGGTAAGGATTAAAAAGAAAAAAGTAATTCCTAAAAGAAATGGGTTTAAGAAACAAGTTATAGAGGTAAAGAAAGGGGCCTAGGAGCTTGGGAGTGAAGAAGGTAATGGTAACTAACCTTACTGGCAGGGGGCCTGGGGCAGGGGAGGAGAGCCAGGAGGAGGGAGGAGGGAAAGGGAAAGGGAAAAGGAAAAGGGCGGGCATGCTTCTGGCAGTGTATCCTCCATCCTAAGGATTTTAAGGGTGGAGGTTTTAGGGGAGGTCCCAGGGTAAGATTGTAATATGCTATTCAGCAGTTTTTCAAGATTGTGGTATCTACTAGTTGATTTGCTGACATTGGGGCAGAGTATCATTATCCTGTGCACCTGGTTCTAAGGTCAGTTGTGGCTGGTTTTGCTTTTCTGGGCCTGGAGCTGAAATACAACTGGGGCCTAGATGTTCTCTCTAGGGAATAAAGGCCAGGGGCTCAAAACTGGCTGACTAGCAATATGCCAAGGGAGGAAAAGTCACCCTGGGGGCAAGGTCCTATCCTACAACTGTCCTTTGCTAGGGACCTATGGCTTTCTGCCATTGTCTTTGCTCTGTTCATTTCTGTCTAACTGCCTACCACAGTCCCCACTGAAGGATCTTGGCTCTTAATTCTTTCAGAGGAAAGGGGAATAAGGTCTCTTCTATAGCTGCTTCCTGCTGGAGAGGAATGAAATTTTCCTTCAAAGCCAAGAGATCCTTGCTCCCTATAAGAGAGATGATGAGGTCTCGGCATGGGAAGATGTGGCAATGGTGTCTAGAGGATGTATTACCTGAGCACGAGTATGGCCTGTAACCTGGTGGAGATAAACTGTGTTGTAAATATTAATATTATTAGGTCAAAAGCCTTATGACAAATGGTCAAGTTGTAGAAAAAGTGCTTTAGTTCTCACTGATTTCAAGTCAAAGAATGGGAGAAAAATGAAACATTAGTTTTGAGGATTATAGCTAAATATTTAAGAAAACTAGATAAATTCAGGATCCAGTTTAATTCATATGTGAAAAGTAAAACTTTGAAGACAATTAATTGAATTAGAGTCTAATATTCACAACTGTGAATATTATAAAGCCTATTGAGACAGAAATTTCCCCCCTAAAATCACCCTTATTTTTATTAAAGAGCCACATTAAGACCAATTTATTTACTACATTGTCTAGTTTCAATTTGGCCTGATTATTTGCATAAACACAATAAGAATAGCAATAAGAATACAGGTATTTATTTATTTATTTTAAATCCTTACCCGAGGATATTTTTTAATGAATTTTTAGAGAGAGTGGGAGAGAGAGAGAGAGAAACACTGATGTAAGAGAGACATATCGATTGGTTGCCTCCTACACAGGTCCTGACCAGGGGCCAGATTAGGGAGGAACCTGCAACTGAAGTACATGTCCTAGACTGGAATAGAACCCGGGACCTTTCAGTCTCTAGACCTATGTTCTATCCACTGAACCAAACTGGCTAGAGCCACATAAGCTTTTAAAAACCTGCTTTTCCCTGCTGGTTTGGTTCAGTGGATAGAGCATTGGCCTGTGGACTGAAGGGTCCTGAGTTTGATTCTAGTCAAGGGCACATGCCTGAGTTGTGGGCATGAGGGCCAATGGGGGGCATGCAGGAGGCAGCCAATCAATGATTCTCTCTCATCATTGATGTTTCTATCTCTCTCTCCCTCTCCCGTCCTCTCTGAGATCAATGAATATATATTTTAAAAATAAATAAAAATAAGATCCTGCTTTGCTGGAATGTCATAATTGAGTTTTAATTAGCCCCTCAGGGTAAAGAAGCTGAGCCACCTAGTTGCCATTAGGTTTGCCTATAAGATCTATAGGCTTGGCTGTATTCCTCAAGTTTTTGAGGTTCCCAAAATGTCTTGAAGTTTTTTTCTGGCCATCTCTCAGGAAAGCAACTTTTGTTCCTGAACTGGAAAGAAGGCCATGAACCCAATAACAAAGCAAGGTACCAGGATTTCACCAAGGGAGTCTTATTAGCATCAGGATCAGTTTAATTTTGTAAAGTTTTCTGTTGACATCCAGAGTACAGGCATGTCTCTCTCAGACATGACATTCCAGTCAAAGTCTTGGGTAATAAAACCACAATTGAAAACTGATCTTACAGAATTCATGCAAACAGGCATATTGCCATGACTCAGTCATTAAGAATTGCCAAATTGCCCTAGCCAGTTTGGCTTAGTGGATAGAATGTTGGCCTAGGAATCAAAGGGTTCTGGGTTTGATTCTGGTCAAGAGCATACCTCAGTTACAGGCTTCTCCCAGCCTGGGCTTTGGACAGGGCAGGTGCAGGACGCAATGAATCAATATGTTTCAACTAGATGATTCTCTCTGTCTTTCCTTCTCTCTTCCACTCTCTCTAAAATCAATGGAGAGATAAAATACGACGGCAGAGTAAGTAGTGCTGCATGGATATGCTCCTAGGAACGAACTGGAATTATAAGTAAAATGCAGAAAAACTTCCTGAATAATCAACGGAAAACATGCAGGAGAGAACCCTGATACTCGAGGAATGAAAGTGGAGAATGCATTGAGACTGGCAGGAGGGGTGGAGGTGCAAAAGGGTTGGCTGTGTGCCCACAGACAGCAACTGAAGTCCCAAAGAGATATCTCAACTGTGGCGGATGTCATTGACAACTATAGGACCTAATCCCCAAGTTGGGCTCCTCAGCAGAGAGCACCAAACTGAGGAGGGTACCCACATAACATCTGGCTGTGAAAAGCAGCAGGGTGCTGTCTGCCAGAGAGTAACAGCTGAAAATTTAGGCACCCTCTTAAAGGGCCAATGCACAAAATTCCCTGGGGAGTCACTCATCTTGGTCTCTGGCAGGGGGAGAGTGAAGTGGACAGGAGCTGTGAGAGCAGAAGCCAGGACTGGGGATTCAAAGGATAGAGCTCAGAAGGCAGACACTCCAAGTTTCCTGGGCTAAGTCATTTCTTTATGCAACAGAAGTCATCTTTCCCATATGGACATCTTCCTTGCCTGGGGGAAAGACATTGACTCACCTTATTGGAAAACACCTTGCCCTGAGGTTAAAAATAACAACTAGCCTCCAGGCAGAAGAAATTCCCCCATCCTGTTGAAGAAACCTCTTTCTGTACCTGAGGATGATTGCTTGGGGGGCATTTCAAGTTGGAATTCTATCAGTCTGCAGGTAGAGGTGGTCTCTGGAAACTTTTTTTTCTTTTATAGCAGCAACTGGGATGCATTAACTTCCTCCAGGGCCTCTCAGGCTGGGGGCAGAATACAAAGGCACTGGGGCATATGTATGCCTGTTATGACCTGGAGTTCAGATGCTTGGGTGGTTAACTGAACAGGTGTGCCAGGGTGCATAGGGCCTGGGTGATTTCTCCCAGAACTTGGAGAAGGGCCCTTGGGAATGTGGAAGTGACATAACTTGGCACAGATGCATAAGAAAGGTTGTGGGATGGGTGTTCTGAGGGTGGAGTGACCAATGGGGCAGGGTATGTTAGAGTGTCTTAGAGCCAGAGGTAACTTGAGGCATGGCATGTTGGGACATCTTGATCCCTAGCTGTTGCCTGAGAAGCTAGTTGCCAACAGCTGGGAAAATGGAAAAGCTGGTAGGTCAGCAGCACCCACAAAGACATGACTTCAACCAGGGTTAGCCCTGGGAGAGACCAAAATGAGCAAGGTGACACCTAATGTGAGGTGATGATGAGAGAGGTCTGGGGTTCCCACTAAGGAATACATAGTCAGCTGCAGCCACTCCTGGATGTTTACCTGAATATGTCCAGTACTATCTTTATCAAGAGATTTGAAAGCACAAAACATGACATCCAAATCAGGCAGCTGGTGAAATTTTCAAAATCCATGTTCCCTTTCTCATCTGAGTAGCGTCGGATAATCATGTTGTAAAGATGCTTATTTAGATGGAATCCTGCTGCTCCAAAGCCCCCCAAAAGTTCACTGCTACCAAAGGTTCCTGAGTGGTCAATCAAAATATATATGGCCTACCACTTTTTTTTAATATATATTTTATTGATTTTTTACAGAGAGGAAGGGAGAGGGATAGAAAGTCAGAAACATCGATGAGAGAGAGACATCGATCAGCCGCCTCCTGCACGCCCCACACTGGAGATGTGCCCGCAACCAAGGTACATGCCCCCGGCCGGAATTGAACCTGGGAGCTTTCAGTCCGCAAGCCGACGCTCTATCCACTGAGCCAAACCGGTCTTGGCATTTGATGTTGTTCCACAAATACTCGAATTCCTAGAAACCCAGCTTGTCTGTTGTATCATTATCCACCATGCAGTGAAATGTGTCAATGCCAAAACCATTAGTCATCAAATCAGGGTATTGTGTCACCATCCTGTTGAGAAAGTTTATGAGGTTTGTTGGATTGACTTCCATGTCATCTCCAGCAATCTGGGCAAAAAGCCTCTGGAATTGCCAGACCTCCTCACTTTCATTGGCCTCAATGTTGGAGTAACGGGTGTGTGGGGCTCTGGGTGATACTGTGCATCTGCCTCAATAATGAGGGTGCTAATGACCTCAACCAGAATGCGCATGACAGTTCCGCCACCACCCACCAGCCCTTGCCACTGAATCCACCTATGCTACCACCACTTCCACTGATCAGGCCTCCAAGCACATTCCCTAGGCCCCTGCCACCATCACCACTGCCTCCCTTCAAGAATGAGTTGCTGAGACCGGTTTGGCTCAGTGGATAGAGCATCTGCCTGCGGACTGAAAGGTCCCAGGTTTGATTCCGGTGGGAGGCATGTACCTTGCTTGGGGGCACATCTCCAGTGTGGGGTGTGCAGGAGACGGCTGATTGATGTCTCTCTCTCATCGATGTTTCTGACTTTCTATCCCTCTCCTTTCCTCTCTGTGAAAAATCAATAAAATATATTTAAAAAAAAAAAAAAGAAAAAGAAAAAAAGAATGAGTTAACCAGGAACATGGCTGCGACTGTAGATTCATCTCAAATCCAAGCACAGAAGGTGGAAGAGTGTCCAGGGAAAGATAACAGGGGCAGGACAAGTTTGGAGGTTTGAATTTGAGGTCATCTTCTGGGGATCTCTGAAGCTGAGACTTTAGAATCTCATCAGGTCTGATGACATAGGGGCTGGGATTATGAAGTACAAGAGTAGTGTGGCTGGGTGCTCACTGCCTCTCAATAGTATATGAGTCCACTTGTCTCCACTGCTCCCCCAGTCTCCTGAGGCTTTGAGTCTTTGCCTTATCTAATTAGTCAGAAGTAGCCTTTAACACTGTCCTGCACTAGAGATTGAGAAGAGTAGAAGGATCTACCTAATACATAGTAACAAACCCAAACAGACAACCAAAATGAGGAGAAAAAACAGCAACCCCAAATGAAAGAACTAGAGAATTCTCCAGAATAAGACATAAATGAAGCAGAGATAAAAAAAAAAATTTGTCTGAAACAGAGTTCAGAGTAATGATGGTAAAGATGCTCAACAACATGAAAAAAGATTTTTGGGATAGCACGAAACAAAACAATATCCACATAATTGGGGTTTCAGAAAGAGTGGAAACTGAGAAAGGAATAGAAAACCTGTTTGAAGAAATAATGACAAAAACTTCCCTGATATAGGAAAGAAAAAATCCAGACAAATCCAAGAAGCTCACAGAGTCCCAAGCAAAATGAACCCCAAAAGACTGACATCAAGGCACATTATAATTAAATTAGCAAAGACCAACAACAAAGTAAGAATCTTAAAAGTGGACAGAGAGAGACAGAAAGTTACCTACAAAGGAACCCCCATCACACTAGTAACTGATTTTTCAACAGAAACTTATCAGGCCAAAAGGGAATGGAATGAAATATACAAAGTCATGCAAAGGAAGAGTCTGAATCCAAGAATACTCTACCCAGGAAGGCTTTCAATCAAAATTGAAGGTGAAATCAGGAGCTTCACAGACAAAAAAACCTAAGGGAATTTATTACCACCAAACCAGCAATGCAAGAAATGTTCAAGGGTCTACTATAAAAAGAGAAATAGGAAGCAAAGAAGGAACACAGGGGTAAAGACTAAAAATGGCGGCAGATAAGTACCTATCAATAATAACTTTAAACGTAAACGGATTAAATGCTCCAATCAAAAGACATAGGATAAAGGATTGGATAAGAAAACACGACCCATATATCTGCTGTCTACAAGAAACCCATCTCAGAAAAAGAGATGCACACAGACTGAGGTTGAAGGGATGGAAGACAGTTTTTCAAGCAAATGGAAATGAAAAAAAAAACTAGGGTTGCAATACTTATATCTGACAAATTAGATCTCAAAGTAAAGGACATAACAAGAGATAAGGAAGTCCACTTCATAATACTAAATGGAGCAATCCAACAAGAAGAAATAACTCTGGTAAACATATATACACCCAATATAGGAGCACCTAAATACATTAAAAAAAAACTCCTGGAGGATATTAAGGGAGAGATTGACAGCAATACAATCTTAGTATGAGACTTTAATACCCCACTGTCACCACTGGACAAATCCTCTAAACAAAAAATCAGCAAATAAACATCAATCCTAAATGACTTACTAGACCAGATGGAATTAATTGATATCTTCAGAACATTTCATCCCACAGCCACAGAAGATACATTTTTCTCAAGTGCACATTGGTCATTTTCAAAGATAGACCATATGTTGGGTCATAGGAAAAGTCTCTTCAAATTCAAGAAGATAGAAATCATATCAAGCATTTTCTCAGATCACAGTGGCATAAAACTGGAAATCAACTACAATAAAAACAATACAAAGAAATCAAACACATGGAGACTTAACAGCATGCTATTAAACAATGCCTGGGTAACCAGAGAGATCAAGGAATAAATAGAAAACATCATGGCAACAAATGACAATGATAACACAACAATACAAAATTTATGAGACACAGTGAAAGCAGTCTTGAGAGGGAAGTTCATAGCTCTACAAGCCTACTGAAAAAAAAAACACACCAAGAAACAATGGTAATAAATTACCTAACCCTACAACTCAAAGAGCTGGAAGAGAGCAACAAGAAAAGCCCAGTGTAAGCAGAAGAAAGGAAATAGTAAAGATCAGAGCAGAGATAAATGACATAGAGACCAAAGAAACTATTCAAATGACCAACAAAATCAAGAGCTGGTACTTTGAAAGGATAAACAAGATTGATGAACCTCTATCCAGGCTCACCAAGAAGCAAAAAGAGAAGACCCAAATTAACAAAATCAGAAATGAAAGAGGAGAAATAACAACAGACCCCTCCCTCTGAAATACAAAGGATTGTTAAAAAATACTATGAACAACTCTATTCCAACAAACTGGACAACCTGGAGGAAATGGACATATTCCTAGAAAAATACAACCTTCCAAAACTCTAAACATGGCATAATATCCATAAATCAATAAATGTGATACATCACATAAACAAATTGAGAGAGAAAAATTTTATAATCATATCAATTTCAGGAAAAGAATTTGACAAAATCCAACACCCTTTCTTTTTTAAAAATATATTTTATTGATTTTTTATAGAGAGGAAGAGAGAAGGATAGAGAGTTAGAAACATTGATAAGAGAAAAACATCGATCAGCTTCCTCCTGCACACCTGCTGTTGGGGATGTGCCTGCAAACAAGGTACATGTCCTTGACTGGAATCAAACCTGGGATCCTTCAGTCCACAGGCCTACGTTCTATCTACTAGCCAAACCAGTCACTGCCCAACACCCTTTCTTGATAAAAAATCTCAGCAAAGTGGGAACAGAGGGATTACAGCCTTATATTACAAACCTACAGCCAACATCATACTCAATGGGCAAAAACTAAACTCATTTCCCCTAAGAACAGGAACAAACAGGGATGCCCACTTTCACCATTCCTGGTCAACATAGTACTGGAAATGCTAGCCATAGCAATCAGACAAGAAGAAGAAATAAAAGGCATCCAAATTGGAAAAGAAGTAAAACTGTCCATATTTGCAGATGACATGATATTGTACATAGAAAACTCTAAAGACTTCATAAAAAAACTACTAGACCTAATAAGTGTAGCAGGATACAAAATTAACACCCAGAAATCTATGGCCTGTTTGTACACCAAGTAGAGGCCCAATGCATGAAATTCATGCATGGGGGGACTCTCCCTCTGGCCATCCTGCACCCTCTCCTATTGGGGACATCGCTCTCACAATCTGGGACCACTGGCTTCTTCCCACTCACCTGCCTGCCTTCCTGATCACCCCTAACTGGCTCTGCCTGCCTGATTGCCCCTAACTGCCTTCCCCTGGCAGCCTGATCTTGCCCTCAATTGCCCTCTCCTGTCTGCCTGATTGCCCTCACTGTCTCTGTCTCAGCCCCTACCACCATGGCTTTGTCCAAAAGGAATTCACACATCTGGAAGATGGCCAGTCTATCCATTCTAATTAGCATATTTGCCTTTTATTAGTGTAGATAGATTATATAGGATAGGATTGCTTAAAGAGGGGTGAAAGGAACCTTTTTCAGTAGGAGGAGATGCTTTTGGCAGACAAAAATACATAATCCGTTTATCTGAACTGATAGCCGGCCATATGCACTATACTGCCAAACCAGTCATTAAAAAATTGAACCGCTTTCTTATACCTTACACCAAATAGCTGTTGCCCTTAAAACCCCTCCATAGCCCCCACCTTAGGTTCTGTCTTCACAGTTCACTCAGATTAGGTTCTGATGGGTCAGTTTCTATGCCAGTCAGCATAAAAAGCTCCACCTACTAAGCAGCCTTTGGCTCCTCGCAGTTCACCCAGATTTTGTTCTAATTGGTAACTTTTTATTCCAGTCAGCACCTCCAGGCCTATCTTCTGGCCTAATCAGAGAAGTGAAGCTAATCAGAAGCTGCCATAGAGGCTGCAGATTAGATCCTGCTTCTCTGTCCAGGCCTCTCTCTGGGTCTGATCAGCAGTCCCCTCGGCAGTCAGTGCTAGGTTACTGTGATGCCTGCATTGTGGCAGTTGATGCTGCGTCGCCATGTCAACCCAGCACTGACTGCAGGACTGACTTTTGGTATTCGGTTGTTACAAATACTAGATTTGGATGTTATGGACCCTGGCTCTTTATATATATAAAATGGCTCAATATATATATATATATATATAATGTACTCCCAGAAAGAGAAATGAAAAAAACAATCCCATTTACCATCACACACACAAAAATATTAAGATATCTAGGAATAAACTTAACTAAGGAGGTAAAAGACATATACTCAGAAAACTACAGGACATTGAAAAAAAGAGAGATAAAGACATAAACAAATGGAAGAACACACCATGTTCATGGATTGGTAGAATCAACATTATTAAAATGTCCATACTACCCAAGCAATCTACAAATTCAATGCAATCCCCATTAAAATACCAAAGATATATTTCAAAGATATAGAACAAACTCTCCAAAAATTCATCTGGAATAAAAAAAAAAAAGACCCAGAATAGCAATCCTGAGAAAGAAGAAAAGAGTTGGAGAGATCACAATATCAGATCTCAGGCTATACTACCAAGCCACTGTTCTTAAAACTGCTTGGAATTGGTGTAAGAACAGACATATAGACTAATGGAATAGAAAAGAGAACCCAGAAATCGACCCAAGCCATTATGCTCAATATTTGACAAAGGAGGCAAGAGCATGCAATGGAGTCAAGACAGTCTCTTCAATAAATGGTGCTGGGGAAATTGGACAGATACATGCAAAAGTCCATCAACTTACACCATGCACTAAAACAAAATCAAAATGACTAAATGACTTAAATTTAAGATGGAAAACCATAAAAATCCTACAAGACTCCATAGGCAGCAAAATATTGGACATATGTCATAGCAATATCTTTACCAAGACAGCGCATAGGGCAATAGAGACTATGGAAAAAATAAACAAATGGGATTACATCAAAATAAAAAGCTTCTGCAGATCAAAAGAAACCATCAACAAAACAACAAGAAATCCCACTGCATGGGAGAACGTATTTGCCAATGATATTTCTGATAAGGGTTTAATATCCAACATTTACGGAGAACTCATACAACTTAACGAAAGGAAGATAAACGATCCTATCAAAAGTGGGTAAAAGAACTAAATAGACACTTTTTGAAAGAGGTCATACAGAAGTCCCAGAGACATATTAAAACATGCTCAAAGCAACTAATCATCAGAAAGATGCAAATCAAAACATCATTGAGATAACATCTCAGACCTGTCATAATGGCTATCATCAACAAGTGAACAAAAGACGAATGCTAGAGAGGATATGAACAAAAGGAACCCTCCTGCACTACTAATGGGAATGCAGACTGGTGCACCCACTGTGGAAGATAGTATGGAGTTTCCTCAAAAATAGAACTCCCATTTTTCTCAGTAACTCACTTCTAGGAATATATCCCAAGAAATCAGAAACACCAATTAGAAAGAATATATGTACTACTACGTTCATAGCAGCACAATTTACAATGGAAACAGCCTAAGTGCCAATCAGCAGATAAGTGGATTTAAAAACTGTGGTACATCTACACAGTGGAATACTTCCTCACTATAAAAAAGAAGGAACTTTTACCATTTGCAACAGCATGGATGGAACTGGAGAGCATCATGCTAAGCAAAATAAGTCAGTTGGAGAAAGATAAATATCACATGATCTCACTCATATGTGGGATATAATAATCAACATAATCTGATGAACAAGAATAGATCCAGAGACAAATGGGGCAGTGGGTTAGAGAGCAAGCAAAGGACTTTTATGCATGCATAATAGCATAACCAATTGACACAGATACTGGGGCAGTGGTGGCTTGCCCAGGGTGGGAATAGCTAGGGGGAGGGTTCAATTGGGGAAAAAGAAAGACATATCACAAATAAAGAACACATTGGAAAGAATACACAGCAGATTAGGGGAAACTGTGGTTCAGATCAGTGAATTAGAAGACAGAATTTAAAATATCACTCAATTAGAAAACTAAAAAGAAACAACAAACAATCAAATAAAAAAAACCAGGAGGATAGCTTAAGGGAGCTGTGGGACAGTATGAAACATAACAATATTAGAATAGTAGGTGTTCCAGAAGAGGCTGAAAAGAAGAAAGTAATAGAGAACATGTTTGAAGAAACAATGACAGAACACTTCACTAACCTGGTAAAGGAAAGTCACACAGAAGCCACAGAGAACCCCAAGCAGGAAGAACCAAAATAAGACGATGCCCAGACACATAATTAAAATGCCAAAAATTAAAGACAAAGAGAGAATCTTAAAGACAACAAGAGAAAAGCAAACTGATACCTAAAAAGGAGCACCCATAAGGCTGATACCTGATTCCTCATCAGAAACTGTACAGGCCAGAAGGGAATTGCAGGAAATACTCAAGGTAATGGAAAGCAAGGATCTGAGATCAAGATTACTATATTCAGCAAGGCTATCATTCAAAAGAGTCAAATAGGAGGATCCAAAATGGCGGCATAGGTAAACACCTACACTGCTGCCTCACACAACAATTTCAAAACTACAACTAAAAGACAGAACGGACATCATCCAGAACCACAGGAAAGCTGGCTGAGTGGAAATTCTACATCTAGAGGGAAAAAGAGCGGCTCAGGGAGACCCAGAGGAGCTGCAAAAAGCTGAGGAACAGAGACACGCGCGCGTGTGGAGAGAGCGAGTGACGGCGAACCTGGCTGGCTTTCTCTGGGAGGAGGGAGACGGAGACTCTCAAAGACATTGAACTCCTAATCCTATGATACTAAGCCTCTGACCCAGCCGAAACTCATTTGGAGGGGAGTTTGGACTATGAAGGGGGAGAAGTGCACGGAAATTTAGGAGAGTCACGGGAGAGCAGAGGTCTGGTGGCGCGCACGGCACTGCGCCGCAGAGGACAGACTGCTGATTGTGCCGCTGGCTTTCACAAGAGGGCGGGAGACAGACCCTCCCAACTGTGCCACTTCTAACTTCACTAAACCCCAGTTTCGGGCCAAACCTTGGGGACCCAGACTCCTGTGGTCCCGTAGCACAGGGGAGCCGGAAAGGCAGCTGTCTTGAGGCACTGCGAGAGAGAGAGAACGCGAGCGCACACAAGGATGGCTCCAGCGACTACCCAGTCACGTGAGACTCAGGGGCTGTGGAGGGCGGGCATGACTGGAAGGCAAGGCTGTCCCGTAAGCCCTGAGACTCCACCCATCCCAAGCTCAAGAGAGGCTTTTGCAGTTTTTCAAGTCTGGTATCATAAGGCTGAATCCAACACAGAAGTTCTCCCAGCATAGTGAAAATGCCGAGACAAGGGAAGGGATCACAAACAAAAGAAATGGAGGAGAAAAAAAAAACGACTGGATATAGAGTTCAAAACCACGCTTATAAGGTTTTTCAAGAATATCTTAGAAAAGATGGATAAATTTATCAAGTCCCAAGAGGAGATGCAAAAGGATCAACTAGAGATGCAAAAGATCCAACTAGAGATGATAAAGGACCAAATAGAAATTAAACATACACTGACTGAAAAAAAATATTATACAGAGACCTAACAGCAGACTAGAGGAAGGCAAGAATCAAGTCAAAAATTTGAAATATAAAGAATCAGAAAACACTCAACTGGAAAAGCAAGAAGAGAAAAGAATCCAAAAATGTGAAGATAATGTAAGCAGCCTCTGGGACAGCTTCAAGCGTACCAACATCAGAATTGTGGGGGTGCCAGAAGAGAGAGAGCAAGATACTGAAAACTTATTTCAGGAAATAATAACTGAAAATTTCCCACATCTGGTAAAAGAAATAGACTTATAAGTCCAGGAAGCACATAGAACCCCATATAAAAGGAATCCAAAGAGGACTACACCAAGATACATCATCATTAAAATACCAAGAGCAAAAGACAAAGAGAAAATATTAAAAGCAGCAAGAGAAAAACAATTAATTACCTACAAGGGAGCACCCATACGACTGTCAGCTGATTTCTCAACAGAAACGATGCAGGCCAGACGGGAGTGGCAAAAAATATTCAATGTGATGAATAGCAAGAACCTACAACCAAGAATACTCTATCCAGCAAAGCTAACATTCAGAATTGAAGGGCAGATAAAGAGCTTCACAGAGAAGAAAAAGCTAAAGGAGTTCATCAACTCCAAACCAGTATTATATGAAATGCTGAAAGGTACTCTTTTAGAAGAGGAAGAAGAAAAAGGTAAAAGATAAAAAATTATGAACAACAAAGACATATCTATCAACATGTGAATCTAAAAATTAAGTGAATTATAAATTAGATCAACAGAATAAACTGGTGAATATACTAGAATCAGGAGTACAGAAAGGGAGTGGACTGATAATTCTTAGAGGGAAAGGGGGAGGGGGTACAGAGAGTGACTGGACAAAAATCAAACACCTATGGAAGCATCAATTGGAGGCAAAGGTAAGGGTAGAGGGAGGGGTGGGAGCAGGGTGGAGGGTAGTTATGGAGGGGGAAAAAGAGAGACAAATGTAAAAATCTGAATAATAAAGATTTAATTTAAAAAAAGAGTCAAATAAACAGCTTTCCAGACCAAAAGAAAAAGAAAAAAAGAATAAAGGAATACATCACCAAGCCAACATTATAAGAATGCTAAAGAGATCCCTATTATGAGAAGAAGAAATGAGTAGAGAAACCTTGCCATTCAGAATTAAAATGGTAATAAATAAGTGACCTAGCAATAATAACCTTAAATGTAAATAGATTAAATGCTCCAATCAAAAGGTGTAAGGAAGCTGAAATAATACAAAAATATGACCCAACTATATGCTGTCTACAAGAGACCCACCTCAAAACAAAAGATACACAGAGGATGAGAGTAAAGGGATGGAAAAAAATTTTTCCCATGCAAATGGAAAAGAAAAAAAGCTGGAATTGCAATACTTATTCAACAAAATTGACTTAAAATGAAGGCCATCACATAAGACAACAAAAGTCCCTACATAATACTAAGGGGATTGATCCAACAAGAGGATATAACACTGATAAATATATATGCACCAAATATGGGAGCACCTACATTTATAAAATAACTTCTAAAGGACTTTAGTGGAGAGATCAATAGCAATACAGTCATATGAGAGGACTTTAACACCCAGCAGACTTCACTGGATAGATCCTTCAGACAAAAATTTAACAAGGAAAGAGAGACTCCACAGGTCACACTGCATCAGATGTATTTAATTGATATTTATAGAATACTAGAGGCCCAGTGCATGAAATTCATGCATGGTAGGGTCCCTAGACCTGGCTGGTGATCAGTGCTGATCTGGGCCTTCTTTCCCCTGGCTGCTGATTGCCAGCTGGGGCCTTCCTTCATTTTGCAAACCCCTGGTGGTCAGTGCATGTCATAGCGAGCAGTCGAACTCCTGGTCAGTCAAACTCCTGAGGGGACAATTTACATATTAGCCTTTTATTATACAGGATATCTCCCCAACGCAGCAGAATATACATTCTTATCAAGTGCACGTGGATCATTCATAAAGATAGACCACATGTTAGGACACAAAACAAGTCTCTACATGTTCAAGAACATTGAAATCATATCAAGCATCCTTTCAGATACAGTGGAATGAAATTAGAAATTAACTACAGTAAAAACACTCAAACACATGCAGGATGAATACCATGTTATTAAACAACTAGAGGCCTGCTGCACGAAATATATGCATGGATGGTAGGGTCCCCTCAGCCCAGCCTGCACCCTTTCCAATCTGGGACCCCTTGGGGGATGTCCAACTGTCAGTTTAGGCCCAATCCCAGGGATTGAGGCTAAACTGGCAACTGGACATACTCTCACAATTCTGGACCACTGGCTCCTAATTGCTCACCACTCCTGCCTGCCTGCTCAAAACTACACTCCCCTGCTGGTCTGATCGCCCTTCATTGCCTGTGCGTGCCAACCTGGTCACTCCTAACTGCCCCTGCTGCTGGCCTAGTTGCCCCTAACTGCCCCCTCCCCAACCCACTGCCAGCCATGTCACTCCCACCTGCCCCCTGCTGGCCTGGTCACCCCTAACTTCCCCCCTGCTGGCCTGATCACAATCCTGGACCACTGGGTCCTAATCGCTCACCTGCCTGCCTGCCTGCTTGCCCCATACTACACCACCGTGCCATCCTAGTTGCTCCTCACTGCCCCCTGCCAGCTTAATTGCCCCCAATTGCCCCCCTTCTGGCCTGGTCATTCCCAACTGTCCCCCCTGCTGGCCTGGTCATATATATACTTGATTTCAGAGAGGAAGGGAAATGGAGAGAGAGATAAAAACATCAATGATCAGAGAGAATCATCGATTGGCTGCCTCATGCATTCCCCCTCCTGGGGATCAAGCCCAAAACTCAGGCATGTGCCCTGGCCAGGAATTGATCTGTGACCTCCTGGTTCTTTGATCAATGCTCAACCACAGCCACACCGGCCTGGCTATGTTAGCTTACTTTTGATCCTTTAATATTCAGAAGGGCACATGTGGGCCTTCATTTTGAGGGGTTTTAAAGACCTGGCATTTAGTGGACAATCTCATATAATTTATCAACTTTATGCTGACATACCAAAATGAGATTTATTCTCTTAACTTCACTTGTCCTTGAGTGTGGTAAAAAAATGGTGCTAATTGTATTTCTGCTCTCTTTCTCCCTGAGTAGGGTGGTTTAAGCTATTAACCCTCTGGCTGGGGAGGAGACTTGCAAACCATTTACTCTTCTGTCTTTGGTTTAGAGAAGATAGGATTTTTCTAGGTTGTTTCAAACTGTTGTTTATCTATTTGTCTCAGTTTTCCTATTTGGCTTGTCCTGGATCACTGCCCTATGTCATCTAAATAACTTCTTTTTTAACAAACTTCCTATAACTTTTAAAAACCTTTACATAACTTTCACAAACCTTTATACCCTTGAGAAATAACCACTTTTATTTTTTTTAATATATTTTATTGATTTTTTATAGAGAGGAAGGGAGAGGGATAGAGAGTTAGAAACATCAATGAGAGAGAGACATCGATCAGCCGCCTCCTGCACGCCCCCTACTGGGGACGTGCCCGCAACCAAGGTACATGCCCCTGACCGGAATCGAACTCAGGACCTTTCAGTCCACAGGCTGGGCGCTCTATCCACTGAGCCAAACCAGTTTCGGCAGATAACCAGTTTTAGAACAACTCACCTTTTTCCTTCAAAATATATTTCCATACTTTATACCTTTTATCACAATATATTTCCAATTAATTAAAATTCTTTACTGTTAGAAACCTTGATTTTTTTATATACAAGAAAATTTAAGCTCCATGAGGCCAAAATTAATTTTGTTCAGCACCTTATCCCTGGGAACAAGAACAGGGCCTGATACATAGTAGACACCAGAGAAGTATTTACTTGAAGAGGTGATATATGTTTCTAATTCTCTTCTAAGTTTATTTTATTTTCTAAGTTTATTTTTTAATTGTGGCAAAATACAATAAAATTGACCACTTTAACTATTTTTAAGGGTACCGTTGATTTGTGTTAAGTACATTCACATTGTTGTACAACCAATCTCCTCAACTCCTTTCATCTTGCAAAACTGACACTCTGTACCATTAGCAACTCTCCATTTCCCCCCATCTCTATGAATTTGATGACTCTAGGACCTCATATAAATGAAATCATACAACATTTGTCTTTTTGTGACTGGTTTACTTCATGTTGTATAATGTCTTCAAGGTTCATCCACGTACTAGTAGTAGCATGTGCCAAATTTTCTTCCTTTTTAACAATGAATAACATCTCATAGTATGTATAGATACTACCTTTTGCTTATCCATTCATCTGTCTATGAACACTTTGATTGCTTCCACCTTTTGGCTCTCATTGTGCTGCTATAAACATGAGTGTTCAAAATCTAAGAACATGTTTTGAATTCTTTGGGGGTATATATTGAAAAATATAATTACTACTAAATCATGTCGTAGTTCTATTTTAATTTTTTGGGGATTGTCATACTATTTTCCATAGCAGCTGCACCATTTTACATTTCAGCCAACAGTGGATAACATGTTTCTAACTCTTAAATTTGATTAACTGGTTTGCTGACCTGAAGTATATTAAAAGCAGTAAATTAGAAGGGATCAACAGGTAAAATAATAGCATGAAGTATCATCTAGAACTCTTGAATTACATAAATTCTAAGAAGTAAAATTAGTACTTTATTAATACAATATTCAATAATAGATACTCTTAATGATACTCTGGAGATGTGATAAAAAAGATAAATGATGTTTGATTGCCATTGTAAAAAGAGGTGGGCATCTATATTATTTTAGAAAAGAATCCATTGAAAATCAATTATGTTAGTATTATTGTATTACTAAGCATTCCATGAAAAATGGTAAAATTATTCATAGGATTGATCTTTAAAGAGTTCATTTTAATTAATCTAGAAATGTCATTTATATGGAACTAGAGGCCTGGTGATGAAATTCGTGCATACAGGTGTGTGTCCCTTAGCCCAGCCTGCACCCTCTCCAATCTGGGACCCCTCAAGGGATGTCCAACTGCCCGTTTAGGCATGGTCCTGCCTTCCTAATTGCCCCTAACAGCTTCTGCCTGCCAGCCTGATCACCCCCTAACCACTCCTCTGCCAGCCTGATTAATGCTTAACTGCTCCCCTGCCAGGCTGATTGCCCCTAACTGCCCTCCCCTGCAGGTCTGGTGGCCCCCAACTTCCCTCCTCTGCCAGCCTAGTCACCCCTAACTGCCCTCCCCTGCAGGATTGATTGCCTCCAATTGCCCTCCCTTGCAGGCCTGGTCCCTCCCAACTGCCCTCCCCTGCTAGCCTGCTCATCCACAACTGCCCTCCCTTGCAGGCCTGGTCCCTCTCAACTGCCCTCCCTTCCTGGCCATCTTGTGGTGCCCATATTTTGTCCACTTGGGGGAAGCTATCTTTGACCACATGGGGACAGCCATTTGTGTGTTGGAATGATGGTCAATTTGCATATTACTCTTTTATTAGATAGGATAGATGCACACCCTGGTGCATGAGTGGGAGCTGGCTGTTTACCTTGAAAGTGTCCCAGATCAGAGTGGGAGGTCCCTTGGGGTGTGGGGAGACCTGAGCAAGATGCCTGTGGTGTTTTGCAGGCTGGCAGCCCCTCCCCCCCAGCAACCCAAGCAGAGGCCCTAGTACCTGGGATTTATTTATCTTCTATAATTGAAACTTTATAGCATTGAGTGCAGGCCAGGGCAGTCCAGGGCTGCAGAAGCCTGGCTTGCTCCATCACTGGAGGCAACTCAAACCTCCTGTTCTCTCCAGCTTCATGGTTGCTGCCATTTTTGTTGAGATTTATTTATCTTCTATAATTGAAACTTTGTAACATTGAGCAAAGGCCAGGGCAGGCCAGGGCTGTGGGAAGCTTGGCTTCCTCCATTGCTGGGGAAGCCCAAGCCTCCTGCTTGCTCTGTGGCTGCAGCCATCTTGGTTGGGTTAATTTGCATACACACCCCTGATTGGCTTGTGGGCATAGCTTGTGGGCATAGCAGATGTACAATCTGCATGTTTCTCTTTTATTAGTGTAGATGAAGCCCTTCCCTGTAATGCCACAATACTGGGACACTACTATCCTATCTAATAAAAGACTAATATGCAAATTAACTATCATTCCTCTACACCACCAGTCACACCCACCAGCCATGCCCACCAGCCACACCCACCAGCCAATCAGGAGCAAATATGCAAATTAACCCTAACCAAGATGGGTGTGGTCACAGAGAGAACAGGAAGGAGGCTTGGGTTTCCCAGGCGATAGAGGAAGCCAAGCTTTCTGCAGTCCTGGCCTGCCTTGGCTTCCACTTAAGGCTACAATATTTCAATTATAGAAGATAAATAAATCCCAACAGAAATGGCTGCGGCCATGGAGCGAGCAGGAGGCTTGGTTCCACTCCAGGCTACAAAGTTTCAATTGTAGAACATAAATAAATCCCAAATACCAGGGCCTCCACTTGGGTCACTGGAGGGTGTGGCCAGCCTGCAAACCACCATAGGCCCCTTGCCAACGCTGCCCCAAACCACAAGAAAATCCCCATCCTGCTCCAGGACATCCTTCAGGGCAAACCAGCAGACTCCAACCTGTGCACCAGGCCTCTAACCAATCTAATAAAAGAGTAATATGCAGCCAAAACCATTTTGGCTCAGTGGATAGAGCATTGGCCTGCCGACTGAAGGGTCCCAGGTTCGATTCCGGTCAAGGGCATGTATCTTGGTTGCGCTCACATCCCCAGTAGGGGGCGTGCAGGAGGCGGCTGATAGATGTCTCTCTCTCATTGATGTTTCTAACTCTCTATCCCTTTTCCTTCCTCTCTGTGAAAAATCAATAACATATATTTTAAAAAAGAGTAATATGCAGATTGACCATCATTCCAACACACAAGATGGCTGCCCCCATGTGATCAAAGATCCTGCCCCCATGTGGAGACAAGATGGCTACCACAAGATGGCCAGCAGGGGAGGGCAGTTGGGAGGGACCAAGCCTACAAGGGAGGGCAGTTAGGGGTGACCAGGCCCACAGAGGAGGGCAGTTAGGGGCAAACAGGCTGGCAGGGGAGCAGGTAAGCATCAATCAGGCTGGTAGGGGAGTCATTAGGGGATGATCAGGCTAGCAGCAGAAGTAGTTAGGAGCAATCAGGAAGGCAGGCAGGTGAGCAGTTGGGAGCCAGCAGTCCTGGATTGTGAGAGGGATGTCCAACTGCCCATTTAGGCCTGATCCCGTTGGGCAGTCGAACATTTCTTGAGAGGTCTCAGATTGGAGAGGGTGCAGGCTGGGCTGAGGGACACCTGTCTGTGCACGAATTTCATGCAACAGGTCTCTAGTAATATAATAAGAACAAATACTAAGCTAAAACAATATTTTAAGTTAATGGTGTTTGTGTGGTTGTGACATATTTACTGATTAGATTAGAAAAAGAAAATCCACTTAGCTGGGGAAAATCTCATGAAGTTGCATATTAAAATGTGAAATGGTACTTGAGGGCAGAGATAAAATCAGTTTCAGGATACTATAGGATTCCTGAATTTGAATCCTATTACCTCTCATTTCATCTTTATTCAACCCAAATTTACAAACCAAATCCTTGATGAATAAAAATATAACAATTAATTTCTGATTTGGTGGCATATATTGAACTGCCTATGTACAGACCACTAGGTATCTGAAGAAGTTAAGAGGTGACATATGTGTGCCCTGAGGAAGTCATGACATAGTTATGACACATAAGGGGCATTATTACAGTGTGTGCAGGACTGCACAGGGAAGAAATGAGTTCAAGAGTCAGGGAGAGATGTGTACTCCATCCTGTGCAGGAGCTACTGTGCCCACCCCATCAATAGCTGGCTAGCTGGCAGGCTTGTCAGGAGACATCACAGGCCAGGGCATGGCGGTGAGCACTGCCTGCAGAGCCAGAGGTTGCTAGGAAGGAAGGGTGATCTAGGAGTCAGGAATAATTTTCATCAGAAAGCTTGTTTGGGGGTTCACCAACAGAGTCTGAAGCCAGGGAGACATCAAGATTAGGGAGCCCAAAGTGATCTGACTTTGGAAGGTGTTGAAATTGAAAATGAACAAGCAATTAATAGTTTAAATAGCAGAGAATCATTGATGGGTATGTGGGGAAGATCACAATGAGGCTCTAATTTCATATCTTGAATTGGGAAAATTCTGCTGTCATTTGGTTTTCTATACTTCTTGGTTCCTTTGTAAAATAGGTGTTATTATTCCAGATACATGGATGAGGAAACTGGGCAGTGAACCCACACCCCTTTCAGTTACATCAACACCAGGAGCTGAGCTGGGAGTGGAAATTATTTCCCTGGAGCTTTTTGCCACCAGGTGAGCCTTGATCCTGTAAAATAATTTTCCTTCCTAGAAAAAAACTTGTTTTGAATAATGTATTTTGTTTTTTGTTTTAATTGGTATTGGATTGTGTGGACTGGACTGTAACTTGCACAAACATAGCTAATAAGAATCACAGGTTAAGCCCTGGCTGGAAGCTCAGTCATTAAAGCATTGGTTCCTTATACCAACAGCAACACAGTCATGCTAGGGGACTTTAATACCTCAGTGACTTCACTGGATAAACCTTCTAGATTAAATACTAACAAGGAAACAGTGACTCTAAAAGATACACTGGGTCAGTTGGATTTAATTCACATTTATAGAACATTTCACTCCAAAGCTGTAGAATATAGATTCTTCTCAAGTACACATGGCTCATTCTCAAAGATAGACCACATATTAGGACACAAAACAAGTCTCTACAAGTTCAAAAAGACTGAAATCATATCAAGTATCTTCTCAGATCAAAATGGTATGAAATTAGAGATCAACTTCAGTAAAGACATTCAAATATATGGAGGCTAAACAGCATGCTATTAAACGATGAATGTGTTATTACCAATGAGATCAAGCTAGACATTAAAAACTTCCTGGAAATAAATGAGCGCACTGCAACCCCAAATCTCTGAGACACATGAAAGCAGTCCTCAGACGGAAGTTCGTAGCACTACAGTCTTACCTAAAAAAAAAAATAAGAAAAATTATTAATGAACTATTTAATCCTACAACTTAAAGAACCAGAGAGATAACAAGAAAAGCCCTGACTAAGTAGAAGGAAATAATAAAGAATGGAGCAGAGTTGAGTATCCAAGATGTCGGCATAGGTAAACACCTACACTGCTGCCTCGCACAACAATTTCAAAACTACAACTAAAAGACAGAACAGACATCATCCAGAACCACAGGAAAGCTGGCTGAGTGGAAATTCTACAACTGGAGGGAAAGAGAGGGGCTCACGGAAACTCAGAGAAGCTGCAAAAAGCTGAGGTATGAAGACGCGCACATGGAGAGAGCGGGTGCTGCAGTACCTGGCTGGTTTTCTCTGGCAGGAGGGAAACGGAGACTCCCAACGACATTGAAACCCTTATCCTATGACACCAAACCCCAGGTCCAGCCAAAACTCATATGGGGGGAGTTTGGACTGTGAAAAGGGAGAGGTGCATGGAAATTTAGGGGAGTCGCAAAAGATCAGAGGGCTGGTGGCGAGCACGGCACTGTGCAGAGGACAGGTTGCTGATTGTGCCGCTGGCTTTCGAGAGTAGGCAGAAGACACACCCTCCCAACTGTGCCACTTCTGACTCCACTAAGCCCTGTTTTGGGCAAAACCCTGGGGACCCAGACTCGTGTGGTCCTGGTGCGCAGGGGAGCCGGAAAGGCAGCGGTCTAGAGGCACTGCGGGCAGGCGCGCGCACAAGGACCGCTCCAGCGATTACCCAGTCACGTGAGACTCAGGGGCCATGGAAGGCAAGGCTGACTGGAAGGCAAGGTGGTCCCTTAAGCCCTGAGACTCCACCCATCCCAAGCAAAACAGACAGGCTTTTGCGGTTTTGCAAGTCTTGCATCATAAGGCAGAATCCAACACAGAAGTTCTCCTAGCATAGTGAAAATGCCGAGACAAGGGAAGGGATCACAAACAAAAGAAATGGAGGAACAAATGACTGGATATAGAGTTCAAAACCACGCTTAAAAGGTTTTTCAAGAATATCCTACAAAAGTTGGGTAAAGTTAGTGAGAGCCAAGAGGAGATGAAAAAGAACCAACTAGAGATGCAAAAGATCCAGCTAGAGATGGAAAAGGTCCAACTACAGATGAAAAAGGACAAACTAGCAATTAAACATACACTGACTGAAATAAAAAATATTATACAGAGACCTAACAGCAGACTAGAGAAAGGCAAGAATCAAGTCAAAAATTTGAAATATAGCCGAGACTGGTTTGGCTCAGTGGATAGTGTCGGCCTGCAGACTGAAGGGTCCCAGGTTCGATTCCGGTCAGGGGCATGTACCTTGCTTGCAAGCACAAATCCAGTAGGGGGTGTGCAGAAGGCGGCTGATTGATGTCTCTCTCATTGATGTTTCTGACTTTGTATCCCTCTCCCTTCCTCTCTGTAAAAAATTAATAAAATATATTTTTAAAAAATTTGAAATATAAAGAAGCAGAAAACATTCAACTGGAAAAGCAGAAGAGAAAAGAATCCAAAAATCTGCAGATAATGTAAGGAGCCTCTGGGACTGCTTCAAGCATACCAACATCAGAATTGTGGGGGTGCCAGAAGAAGAGAGAGAGCAAGATACTGAAAACCTATTTAAATAAATAATGACTGAAAACTTCCCACATCTAGTAAAAGAAATAGACTTACAAGTACAGGAAGCACACAGAACCCCATATAAAAGGAATCCAAAGAGGACTACACCAAGATACATCATCATTAAAATACCAAGAACAAAAGACAAAGAGACAATATTGAAAGCAGCAAGAGAAAAACAGTTAATTACCTACAAGGAAGCACCCATACGACTGTCAGCTGATTTCTCATCAGAAATGATGCAGGCCAGATGGGAATGGCAAGAAATATTCAACGTGATGAATAGCAAGAACCTACAACCAAGAATACTCTATCCAGCAAAGTTATCATTCAGAATTGAAGGGCAGATAAAGAGCTTCACAGAGAAGAAAAAGCTAAAGGAGTTCATCAACTCCAAACCAGTATTATATGAAATGCTGAAAGGTATACTCTTTTAGAAGAGGAAGAAGAAAAAGGTAAAAGACAAAAAATTATGAACAACAAATACATATCTGTCAACAAGTGAATCTAAAAATTAAGTGAATTAAAAACTTGACCATCAGAATAAACTGGTGAATATAATAGAATCAGGAGCACAGAAAGGGAGTGGAACGATAATTCTCAGGGGGAAAGGGGTGAGGGGTGTACAGGGAGAGACTGGACAAAAATCATATACCTATGGATGAGGTCAATGGGAGGGAAGTAAGGGCAGAGGGAAGGGTGGGAGTTAGGTGGAGGGGAGCTATGGTGGGGAAAAAGGAGAAACAAATGTAATAATCTGAATAATAAAGATTTAATTAAAAAAAAAGAATGGAGCAGAGGCGAAGCTGGTTTCGCTCAGTGGATAGAGCGTCGGCCTGCAGACTGGAGGGTTCCAGGTTCAATTAGGTCAAGGGCAAGTACCTTGATTACAGGGCGGGGCAGGGTAGAGGGAGGCGTGTGCAGGAGGCAGCTGATCGATGTCTCTCTCTCATTGATATATCTAACTCTTTCCCTCTCCCTTCCTCTCTGTAAAAAAAAAAAAAAAAATC
>JAAGEH010000032.1:17685101-17706610 GCA_011751065.1 Lasiurus cinereus
GTCCCAGGTTTGATTCTGGTCAAGGGCATGTACCTTGGTTTTGGGCACATCTCCAGTAGGGGGCATGCAGGAGGCAGCTGATCAATGTCTCTTTCTCATCGATGTTTCTTTTCTTTTTTTTTCATATTGTTGATATTTATTTATTTATTTATTTTATTAATTTTTATTAATTTTTATACATATCTCCCCATTGCTCCCCCTCCCTCCCTCCCAGGCATACCCCCAACCCCCAGTGTCTGTGATCATTGGTTATGCTTATATGCATGTATACAAGTCCTTTGATTGATCACTTATCTACCTCACCTAACTTTAATCTTTCTGCTGTAATTTCACAGTCTGTTTGATGCTTTATGATTTTTGTCCCCCTGAGAATTATCAGTCTACTCCCTTTCTGTGCTCCTGATTCTATTATATTCACCAGTTTATTCTGTTGATCAAATTTTTAATTCCCTTAATTTTTACATTCACTTGTTGATAGATATGCATTTGTTGTTCATAATTTTTTGTCTTTTACCTTTTTCTTCTTTCTCTGCTAAATATAATACTGGTTTGGAGTTGATGAACTCCTTTAGCTTTTTCTTATCTGTGAACATCTTTATCTGCCCTTCAATTCTGAATGATAACTTTGCTGGATAGATTATTCTTGGTTGTAGGCTCTTTCTATTCATCACTTTGAATATTTCTTGCCACTCCCGTCTGGCCTGCATCGTTTCTGTTGAGAAATCAGCTGACAGTCATATGGGTGCTCCCTTGTAGGTAATGAACTGTTTTTCTCTTGCTGCTTTTAATATTCTCTCTTTGTCTTTTGCTCTTGGTATTTTAATAATGATGTGTCTTGGTGTAGTCCTCTTTGGATTCCTTTTATTTGGTATTCTGTGTGCTTCCTGGACTTGTAAGTCTATTTCTTTTACCAGATGTGGGAAGTTTTCAGTCATTATTTCTTTAAATAGGTTTTCAGTATCTTGCTCTCTCTCTTCTTCTTCTGGCACCCCCACAATTCTGATGTTGGTACGCTTGAAGCTGTCCCAGAGGCTCCTTACATTATCTGCAGATTTTTGGATTCTTTTCTCTTCTTGCTTTTCCAGTTGAGTGTTTTCTGCATCTTTATATTTCAAATTTTTGACTTGATTCTTGCCATCCTCTAGTGTGCTGTTAGGACTCTGTATAATATTTTTTATTTCAGTCAGTGTCTCTAGTATGTCCTTTTTCATCTCCTCTTGGGTCGCACTAAATTTATCCAACTTTTCTAGCATATTCTTGAAAAACCTTATAAGCGTGGTTTTGAACTCTATATCCAGTCACTTTTTTTCCTACATTTCTTTTGTTTGTAATCCCTTCCCTTGTCTTGGCATTTTCACTATGCCGGGGAAACTTCTGTGTTGGATTTAGCTTTATGACACCAGACTTGCAAAACCGAAGAAGCCTCTGTTGAGCTTGGGAGGGGTGGAGTCTCAGGGCTTAAGGGACCGCCTTGCCTCCAGTCGGCCCCGCCCTCCATGGCCCCTGAGTCTCACGTGACTGGGTAATCGCTGGAGTGGTCCTTGTTCACGTGCACCCGCAGTGCCTCTAACCACTGCCTTTGAAGCTCCCCTGCGCACCAGGACCACACGAGTCTAGGTCTCCAGGGTTTCGCCCGAAACAGGGGCTTAGTGAAGTTAGAAGTGGCACAGTTGGGAGAGTCTGTCTCCCGGCCACTCACGAAAGCCCGTGGCACAATCAGCAATCTGTCCTCTGCGCAGTGCCGTGCCAGCCACCAGCCCTTTGATCTTTTGCGACTCCCCTAAATTTCCGTGCACCTTCCCTTTTCACAGTATGAGTTTTGGCTGTATCTGGGGTTTAGTGTTGTAAGATAAGGTGTTCAATGCCTTTGAGAGTCTTCGTTTCTCTCCCGTCAGAGAAAGCCAGCCAGGTACTCCGGCACCTGCTCTCTCCGCGCGCGCGTTTGCGTACCTCAGCTTTTTGCAGCTCCTCTGGGTTTCTGTGAACCCCTCTCTTTCCTTCTAGTTGCAGAATTTCCACTCAGCCAGCTTTCCTGTGGTTCTGGATGATGTCCGTTCTGTCTTTTAGTTGTAGTTTTGAAATTGTTGTGCGAGGCAGCAGTGTAGGTGTTTACCTATGCCGCCATCTTGGATTCTCTCATCGATGTTTCTAACTCTCTATCTCTCTTCCTTCCTCTCCGCAAAAAAAATCAATATATATAAAAGAATGGTGAAGAAATAAATGACATAGAGACTTAAAAAAATACCAAAAAAAAAAAAAATCAAACAAAGAGCTGATCCTTCGAAAAGAAACAAAATTGATGATCACTAGCCAGATTCATCAAGAAATAAAAAGAGAGGACCCAGATAAATAAAATCAGAAACAAAAGTGGAGAAGTAACAACTGACACCACAGAAATAAAAAGGATTGTAAGAAAATACTATGAACAACTATATGCTAACAAGGTAGACAATGTGGGCAAAATGTACATATTTTTTTAAAAAATACAATCTCCCAAAACTGAATTAGGAAGAATCAGAAAACCTGAATAGGCCAATAACAACTGATGAAATAGAAGAAGTAATAGAAAAAACTCCCAGCAAATAAAAGCTCTCATCCAAAGAGCTTCACAGCAGAGTTATACCAAACATTCAAAGAACTAACACCGAAACTCCTCAAACTATTCTAAAATATCCAACAAGAAGGGACACTTCCAAACTCTATCAGGCCAGCATTATCCCAGATCCAATATCAGATACTAGATAAAAACACTATAAAGAAAGAGAACTACAGGTCAATATACCTGATGAACATAGATGCTAAAATACTCAACAAATTATTGTCAAATCAACCCTAACTGGTTTTGCTCAGTGGATAGAGTGTTGGCCTGCACACTCAAGAGTCTCTGGTTCTATTCTGGTCAAGGGCATGTACCTTGGTTGTGGGCACATACTTAGTGGGGTGTGTGCAGGAGACAGCTGATCGATGTTTCTCTCTCATTGATGTTTCTAACTCTCTATCCCTATCCCTACCTCCCTATAAAAAAAACAATAACATATATTTTTTAAAATATTGTCAAATTGAATCCAGCAATATAGTAAAAAGATCATATATCATGACCAAGTGAGATTTATTCCAGGGATGAAAGGCTGATACAATATTTGCAAATCAATAAATGTGATACATCACATAAGCAAATTGAAAGACAAAAATCACATGATCATATCATAGTCAAAATATAAGCAGTAGGCAAAATATAACACCTGCCCTTTTTCTTTTTTTTGGATCTAATAAATCTTTATTGTTTGGATTATTACAATTGTTCCTAGGCCCCCACCCCCCCACTGCTCCCCTCTACCTGGCTCATACCCCTCCCTCTGTCCTTACCTCCCCACTCCATTGTCCTCATCCATAGGTGTATGATTTTTTCCAGTCTCTCCTTGCACCCCCCTCAACCTTCTCCTCTTGAGAATGGTCAGTGCACTATCTTTCTATGCCCTTGAATCTATTTTATTCACCAGTTTAAGTATTCATCAAATTTTTAATTCACTTGATTTTTAGACTCACTTGTTGATAGTTGTATATTTGTTGTTCATAATTTTTATCTTTACCTTTTTCTTCCTCTTCCTCTTAAAGAGTACCTTTCAACATTTCATATACTACTTGTTTGGTGTTGATGAACTCCTTTAGTTTTTTCTTATCTGTGAAGCTCTTTATCTGACCTTCAATTCTGAATGATAACTTTTCTGAGTAGAGTAATCTTGGTTGTAGGTTCTTGCTATTCATCAATTTGAATATTTCTTGCCACTCCCATCTAACCTACATAGTTTCTGTTGAGAAATCAGCTGACAATCATAGGGGTGCTCCCTTGTAGGTAACTAACTGTTTTTCTCTTGCTTCTTTTAATATTCTCTCTTTGTATTTTGCTCTTGTTATTTTAATTAGGATGTGTCTTGGTGTGGTCCCCTTCTTTCAATTCCTTTTATTTGGGGTTCTGTGCACTTCCTGGACTTGTATGTCTATTTCTTTCACCAGATGTGAGAAGTTTTCAGTCACTATTTATTTAAATAGGTTTTCAGTATCTTGCTCTCTCTCTCTTCTTCTGGCACCCACACAATTCTGATGTTGGTTCGCTTGAAAATGTGCCAGAAACTCCTTACATTATCTTCACATTTTTGGATTCTTTTTTTTTCTTTTTCTTTTTCAGTTGAGTGTTTTCTGCTTCTTTGCATTTCAAATTTTTAAGTTGATTCTTGCCTTCCTCTAGTCTGCTATTAGGTCTCTGTATAATATTTTTTTTTCAGTCAGTGTATGTTTAATTTCTAGTTGGTCCTTTTTCATCTCCTGTTGGGTCTTGCTAAATTTATTGACCTTTTCTAGGAAATTCTTGAAAAACCTTATAACTGTGGTTTTGAACTCTACATCCGGTCATTTATTTTCCTCTATTTCTTTCATTTGTGATCTATTCCTTTGTCTCCGCATTTTCACTATGCCAGTAGAACTTCTGTGCTGGAATCAGCCTTATGATGCAAGACTTGCAAAACTGCAAAAGCCTCTCTGTTCAACTTGGGTGGGGTGGAGTCTCAGGGCTGAGAAGAGACAGCCTTGGCTTCTAGTCAGCCCCTCCCTATGTGTCCCCTGGGTCTCAAGGGTCTCTGGGTAATTGATGTAGCCCTTTCTGTGCACATGTGCGCTTGCCTCCAGACCTCTGCCTTTCCAGTTCCCTTGCACTCTGGGATCTGTATGAGACTGGGTCCCTCTGGGTCTCACCCGAAACTGGGGTTCAATGTAGATATAAGTGGTGCACTTGGGAGGCTCTGTCTCCCGCCCACTAGAGAAAGCCAGCGGTACAATTGGCAGTTCGTCCTCTCAGCGTGCATTGGTATGCATGCCCCAGACTTCTGCTCTTTTGCAGCTCCCCTAAATTTCTATATACTCTTCCATTTTCACATTCCAGATTCCCCCCATATGAGTCTCACCCAGAGCTGAGGTTCAATGCAGTAGGATAAAGGGTTCAGTGCTGTCATGAGTCTCCATCTGCCTCCCACCAGAGGAAGCCACCTAGGCACTCAGGCGCCCGTCCTCTCCACGTGCACATCTCCGTACCTCAACTTTTTTAAAATTAAATCTTTATTATTCAGGTTATTACATTTGTTTCTCTTTTTTCGCCTTTGTAGCACCCCTCCACCCAGCTCCCACCCTTCCCTCTCCCCTTCCCTCCCTCCCATTGATCTCATCCGTAGGTGTATGATTTTTGTCCAGTATCTCCCTTTACACACCTCACCCCTTTCCCCCTAAGAATTATCAGTCCACTCCCTTTCTGTGCTCCTGATTCTATTATATTCACCAGTTTATTCTGTTGATTAAATTTTTAATTCACTTAATTTTTAGATTCACTTGTTGATAGATATGTATTTGTAGTTCATAATTTTTTGGCTTTTACCTTTTTCTTCTTCCTATTCTAAAAGAGTATCCTTTCAGCATTTCATATAATACTGGTTTGGAGTTGATGAACTCCTTTAGCTTTTTCTTCTCTGTGAACATCTTTATCTGCCCTTCAATACTAAATGATAGCTTTGCTGGATAGAGTATTCTTGGTTGTAGGTTCTTGCTCTTCATCACGTTGAATATTTCTTGCCACTCCCGTCTGGCCTGCATCGTTTCTGGTGACAAATCAGCTGACAGTCATATGGGTGCTCCCTTGTAGGTAATGAACTGTTTTTCTCTTGCTGCTTTTCATATTCTCTCTTTGTCTTTTGCTCTTGGTATTTTAATATGATGTGTCTTGGTGTGGTCCTCTTTGGATTCCTTTTATATGGCATTCTATGTGCTTCCTGGACTTGTAAGTCTATTTCTTTTACCAGATGTGGGAAGTTTTTAGTCATTATTTCTTTAAATAGGTTTTCAGTATCTTGCTCTCTCTCTTCTTCTGGCACCCCCACAATTCTGGTATGCTTGAAGCTGTCCCAGAGGCTCCTTATATTATCTTCACATTTTTGGATTATTTTCTCTTCTTGCTTTTCCAGTTGAATGTTTTCTGCTTCTTTATATTTCAAATTTTTGACTTGATTCTTGTCTTCCTCTAGTCTGCTGTTAGGACTTTGTATAATATTTTTTATTTCAGTCAGTGTCTCTAGTTGGTCCTTTTTCATCTCCTCTTGGTACTCGCTAAATTTATCCAACATCTCTAGTTGGATCTTTTGCATCTCTGGTTGGTCCTTTTGCATCTCCTCTTGGGACTTGATAAATTTATCCAACTTTTCTAGCATATTCTTGAAAAACCTTATAAGCGTGGTTTTGAACTCTCTATCAGTCATTTTTTTCCCTCCATTTCTTTTGTTTGTGATCCCTTCCCTTGTCTCGGCATTTTCACTATGCCGGGACAACTTCTGTGTTGAATTCAGCCTTATGATACAAGACTTGCAAAACCGAAGAAGCCTCTGTTGAGGTTGGGATGGGTGGAGTCTCATGGCTTAAATTACCGCCTTGCCTTCCAGTCGGCCCTGCCCTCCACGGCCCCTGAGTCTCACGTGACTGGGAAATCACTGGAGTGGTCCTTGTGCGTGTGCGCCTGCCCGCAGTGCCTCTAACCGCTGCCTTTCCAGCTCCCCTGCAAGCCAGAACTACAGGAGTCTAGGTCTCCAGGGTTTCGCCACAACAGGGGCTTAGTGGAGTCAGAGATGGCACAGTTGGGAGGGTCTGCCTCCCGCCCACTCGCGTTAGCCAGGGGCACAATCAGCAATCTGTCCCCCGCACATTGCCTTGCGCCACCAGACCTCTGATCCCCTGCAACTCGCCTAAATTTCCGCGCTCCTCTCCCTTTTCACAGTCTAAACTCCCCCAGTATGAGTTTCGGCTGGATCTGGGGTTTAGTGTCATAACATAAGGGATTCAATGCTCTTGGGAGTCTCCGTTTCCCTCCTGCCAGAGAAAGCCAGCCTGGTACTCTGGCACCCACTCTCTCTGCGCCCGTCTCCGTACCTCAGCTTTTTGCAGCTCCACTGGGTTTCTGTGAGCCCCTCTCTTTCCTTCAAGCTGTAGATATTCCACTCAGCCAGCTTTCCTGTGGTTCTGGATGATGTCCGTTCTGTCCTTTAGTTGTAGTTTTGAAATTGTTGTGCGAGGCAGCAGTGTAGGTGTTTACCTATGCTGCCATCTGGATTCCTCTGTACTTCAGCTTTTTGCAGCTCTTCTCAGTCTTTGTGAGCCCCTCTCTTTTTTCTGTTGTAGAATTTCTACTCATCCAGCTTCCCTGTGGTTCTGGATGATGTCCATACTGTCTTTTAGCTGTAGTTCTTAAATTGTTGTGCGAGGGAGCAATTTAGGTGTTCACCTATGCTGCCGTCTTGGTTTCTCCTCCTCTGTATAATATTTTTTATTTCTAATCAACGTATGTTAATTTTCAGTTGGTCCTTTTTCATCTCCTCTTGGGTCTTGCTAAATTTATTCATCTGTTATAGGAAATTCTTGAAAAACCCTACAACCATGGTTTTGAATGCTATATCCAGTCATTTGGTTTCCTCCATTTCTTTTGTTTGTGATCTGTTCCTTTGTCTCTGCATTTCACTGCTTCCCTGAGTTGGTAGAGTACCTTTGTGTGCTAGGTGTCTTATAGGGCCTGGTAGCTCTGCCTCCCCAGTTACCTGAGGTGGAAATTCTTGGTGCACCCTTTTGTGGACTGTGTGTACAGGCTTGTTGTAGTTAAGCCTTAATTGTTGTTAGTATCACTGGGGGGAATTGATCTCCAGACCAATTGGCTGTGAGGATCAGCTGTTTCTACGTCAGGAGAACTTCTGTGCTGGAGTCAGCCTTATGATACAAGACTTGCAAAACTGCAACAGCCTCTGTGTTCAGCTTGGATGGGGCAGAGTCTCATGGCTGAGCAGATAGCCTTGGCTTCCCGACAGCCCTGCCCTATGAGACTCTGGGTGTCAGTATCCCTTGGTAATTGCTGCAGCCCTCTCTGTGTACTCGTTCGTGCCTCCAGACCTCTGCCTTTCCAGCTCCCCTGAGTTTCCATGCACTCTGGGCCCCTTATGAGTCTGGGTCCCCAGGGTATCACCCTATACTGGGGTTCAGTGCAGTTGGGAGGTTCAGTCTTCCTCCCACTAGAGAAAAACCAGCGTCATGATCAGCAGTCACTCCTCTCTTTGTGCACCTGTGTGTACCTCCAGACCTCTGCCTCATGCAGCTTCCCTAAGTTTCTGTGCACTCCTCCCTTTTCATCATAATCCAGACTCCCCCAATATGAGTCTTGCCTGGAACTGGGGTTTAGTGCAGTCAGAGCTGGGGTTCAGTGCAGTCAGGAGTTTCTGTCTCCCTCCCACTAGAGGAAACCAGCCAGCCATTCCATCGCCTGTCCTCTCCACTCGTGGGTCTCTGTACCTTAGCTTTTTTGCAGCTCCTCTGAGTCTCTGTGAGCACCTCTCTTTCCACCTAGATGTAGAATTTCCACTCAGCCAGCCTTCCTGTGGTTCTGGATGATGTCTGTTCTGTCTTTTAGCTGTAGTTTTTAAATTGTTGTGGAGGTAGCAGTTTAGAAGTTCACCTATGCCGCCATCTTGGTTTCTCTCTCAAAAATTATTTTAAATGTAATGGATTAAATATTTCAATTAAAAGACATAGGGTGGGGAGAATCCAAAATGGTGGCATAGGTAAACACCTACACTGCTGCCTCGCATAACAATTTCAAAACTACAACTAACAGACAGAACAGATATCATCCAGAACCACAGGAAAGCTGGCTGAGTGGTAATTGTATAACTACAAGGAAAGAGAGGGACTTACAGAGACCCAGAGGAGTCTCTGCAAAAAGCTGAGGTACGGAGATGTGCGCTTGGAGATTGGGTGCCGGAGAACCTGGCTGGCTTTCTCTGGCGGGAGGGAGAGAGAGAGTCTCAAAGGCATTGAACCCCTTATTCTACGACACTAAATCCCAGATCCCACCAAAACTCATACGGGGAGAGTTTGGACTGTGAAAAGGGAGAAGTGCACAGAAATTTAGGGGGGTCACAAAAGATCAGAAGTCTGGTGGCACACATGGCACTGCGCACAGAAGACCGACTGCTGATTATGTCACTGGCTTTCACGAGTGGGTTGTAGACAGACTCTCCCAACTGTGCCACTTCTAACTCCACTGGACCCCAGTTTCGGGCGAAACCCTGGGGATGCAGACTCATATGGTCCCAGAGCCCAGGGGAGCCGGAGGGTCAGTGGTCTAGAGGCACTGTGAGAGAGTGCACGCACGTGCACAGGGACCACTACAGAGATTACCCAGTCACGTGAGACTCAGGGGTTGTGGAGGGCGGGGCCGACTGGAAGGAAGGAGGTCATTTAAGCCCTGAGACTCCACCCATCCCAAGCTAAACAGAGAGGCTTTTGCAGTTTTGCAAATCTTGTATCATAAGGCTGAATCTAACACAGAAGTTGTCCCGGCATAGTGAAAATGCCGAGACAAAGGAAGAGATGACAAACAAAAGAAATGGAGGAAAACAAATGACTGGATATAGAATTCAAAACCACGTTTTTAAGGTTTTTCAAGAATATCCTAGAAAAGTTGGGTAAAGTTAGCGAGACCCAAGAGGAGATGAAAAAGAATCAGCTAGAGATAGAAAAGATCCAACTAGAGATGGAAAAGGACCAACTAGAAATTTAACATACACTGACTGAAATAAAAAAATATTATAGAGACCTAACAGCAGACTAGAGGAAGGCAAGAATCAAGTCAAAAATTTGAAATATAAAGAAGCAGAAAACACTCAACTGGAAAAGCAAGAAGAGAAAAGAATCCAAAAATGTGAAGATAATGTAAGGAGCCTTTGGGACAGCTTCAAGCATACCAACATCAGAATTGTGGGGATTCCAGAAGAAGTGAGAGAGCAAGATACTGAAAACCTATTTAAATAAATAATGACTGTAAACTTCCCACATTTGGTAAAAGAAATAGATTTACAAGTCCAGGAAGCACGACAGAACCCCATATAAAAGGAATCCAAAGAGGACTACACCAAGACACATCATAATTAAAATACCAAGAGCAAAAGACAGAGAGAGAATATTAAAAGCAGCAAGAGAAAAACAGTTCATTACCTACAAGGGAGCACCCATACGACTGTCAGCTGATTTCTCAACAGAAACGATGCAGGCCAGACGGGAGTGGCAAGAAATATTCAAAGTGATGAATAGCAAGATCCTACAATCAAGAATACCCTATCCAGCAAATTAACATTCAGAATTGAAGGGTAGATAAAGAACTTCACAGATAAGAAAAAGCTAAAGGAGTTCATCAACTCCAAACCAGTATTATATGAAATGCTGAAAGGTAGAAGAGGAAGAAGAAAAAGGTAAAAGACAAAAAATTATGAACAACAAATACATATCTATCAACAAGTGAATGTAAAAATTAAGGGAATTAAAAATTTGATCAACAGAATAAACTGGTGAATATAATAGAACAGGAGCACAGAAAGTGAGTGGATTGATAATTCTCAGGATGAAAGGTGTTAGGGGTGTACAGGGAGAGATTGAACAAAAATCATACACCTATGGATGAGGTCAACGGGAGGGAGGTAAGGGTAGAGGGAAGGGTGGGAGCTGGGTAGAAGGGTGCTATGGAAGGGAAAAAAGAGAAACAAATGTAATAATCTGAATAATAAAGATTTAATTAAAAAATAAAATAAAATAAATCTTAAAAGACATAAGGTGGCTGAATGGGTAAGAAAACAAGACCCATACATATACTGCCTACAAGAAACCAACTTTAGATTAAAAGAGACACACAGATCTAAAGTAAATAGATAGAAAATGGTATCTCATGAAAATGGAAACAAGAAAAGCTGCAGTAGAAATACTTATTTCAGACAAAATATATTTCAAAACAAGAGACAAAACAGGAGTCAGCATTTCTGAGTATTTATCTGAAGAAACCAAAAGAACTAATCTGAAAAGACAGATGTATCCTTATTGTCATTGAAGCATTGTTTACAATATCCAAGAAATGGAGGTAACCTAAGTTTTCATATAGATAAATAAAGAAGTGGTACATATATGCAATGCAATATGACTCAGTTATAAAATGAGAATGAAATCTTTTTTTAAAAATATATTTTATTGATTTTTATATAGAGAGAAAGGGAGAGGGATAAAGAGTTAGAAACATCAATGGGAGAGAGACATCAATCAGCCGCCTCCTGCACACCCCCCACTGGGGATATGCCCGAAACCAGGATACATGCCCTTGACCGGAATCAAACCCGGGACCCTTCAGTCCAAAGGCCAACGCTCAATCCACTGAGCCAAACTGGTCTCGGCAATAATGAAATCTTGATATCTCAACACACATGGATGGAAATAGAAGGCATTATGCTGA
Organism: Lasiurus cinereus; assembly: GCA_011751065.1. Classification (NCBI taxonomy): domain Eukaryota; kingdom Metazoa; phylum Chordata; class Mammalia; order Chiroptera; family Vespertilionidae; genus Lasiurus; species Lasiurus cinereus. Next base: position 17,696,449 of record JAAGEH010000032.1, read on the forward strand.
GTGAAATAAGTCAGACAGAGAAAGAGAAATACTGTATGATTTCACTTATATGTGGAATCCTAAAAAAAAGAAGCTGAACAGAAACAGACTCATAGATACAGATAACCTTTTTTTTTAAATATATATTTTTATTGATTTTTTACAGAGAGAAAGGGAGACAGAGAGTCAGAAACATTGATGAGAGAGACATCGATCACAGATAACCTTTTGATAGTTGACAGATGTGAGGGGGATGGGTTAAAAGTGAAGGGATTAAGAAGTACACACTGAAAGTTATAAAATAATTATGGGGATTTAAAGTACAGCATAGGGAATGTAGTCAATAATATTACAATAATTATGTATGATGTCAGACGGGTACTATACTTATGGGGGAATCACTTTATAAGTCATATAAGTATCTAATCACTATTTTTAATACCTGAAATGATGTAATATTGAATATCAACTGTAACTGAAAAATAAAAATTATTTTTATAAAGAAGAAAAAAATTACTCCAAGGAAATATGTGCAGAAATGACTTCTGAATGAGTGGATTATAAAAATAAAATAAATAAAATTAACTATCAATGTTGCTTCTAATATCTTCAACTTTTCGAGTAACTATTTTGGCCCAAAAGTTAATAGTGCTAAACCAGTTTATGTTCTTTGGTCACCTTTCTTTGCCTTCTGAGATCAAATATGATTTAATTAATTCACCATTGGTAAATGTCATTCTTCGTTTAAAAAAATAAAAGCCATTTGTTAACTCACTTTGATTGCAGCTTCATTCCATGGTGTGTGTGTGTGTGTGTGTGTGTGTGTGTGTGTGTGTGTGTGTATGGGTGTGTGTGTGTAAAAATACTGCTGTGTTGAAGTATTTCTGCTAGTTTTAGCACTGCTGTAATAACATTTTATAATAAATTTGTCATCTAAATTGATAACAAAATCCATACTCCATTCCATTATGTCTTAAAAGTGTAATATTTAAAGTTTATTTTCCTGTTCATTTTTTAAATCTTGACATGATGAAAATGCACTGATAATAAGAATTATAACGTCACCGAAACCGGTTTGGCTCAGTGGATAGAGCTTTGGTCTGCAGACTAAAGGGTCCCAGGTTCGATTCGGTCAAGGGCATGTACCTTGGTTGTGGGCACATACCCAGTGGGGGGCGTGCAAGAGGCAGCTGATCGATGTCTCTCTCTCATCAATGTTTCTAATTCTCTATTCTCCCTTCTTCTCTGTAAAAAATTAATAAAATATATTTTTAAAAAAGAATTATAAAATGTCATGTTAAGGTGACATACATGGCACTCAAAATTCTGTTTTACTTTCTTAAGTAAAATAGATGAGAAAAAACTGGTGTCTCTACTTTTTATGAAGGCTGGTGATATGCTTGGGAACTATACACAATAAACATCTTAACAATTGGAATAACAGAAATATATTGAGAACATTAGTAGATGCAGATATATGACAATGAAGATAATAGTGTGGAGGAATAATTTGGGGCATAATATGTACTAATCTGTTTATTTTCTTGCAAAAGAGGAAAAATTAGATAAATGAAGAAGCTGGCAATTATGGTCTCTACAACAATTTTGGTTGTCAGATTTCTAGGTCATGTCTGTTGTTACTTATTAAACTTAGATTCGCAATTTTTGTGCTTAAATCATTCATTTCCTTGGAGGTATTTTCCTGTAGTTACTCCTCTGTATTCTGGATCTTGATGCTTGTGCAGCCAGAGTTAAGAAACATAGAAAAATGAAAGGACAATGCCAAAGGACTCAAGGTACTAATTCCAGACCTGGCTTCAAATGAGGATTTGAAGATGGAGAAGGGCATTTTGTCATTAAAGTGAGGTACATGGTTGCCTTAATTTAGCTAATTTTTCTTAGTAGCTACAGAGAAAACATCTTGTGTTTTTTCCAGAGGATGGTGCTCCAAAGCATATGTATAACTTCTAAGAATCTGGATCACTGAATGGGTCTGCTGGGCTGGTTAAAGTTGAGGCAGCCCCACTCTTCACATTCTACAAGTATAATTATTTTATTTTATTTTATTTTTTAAAATATATTTTCATTCATTTCAGAGAGGGAGGAAGAGATAGAAACATCCATGATGAGAGAGAATCATTTATTGTCCGCTTCCTGCACATCTCCTACTGGGGATTGAGCCCACAACCTGGGCATGTGCCCTTGACTAGAATCGAACCCAGGATCCTTCAGTCCATAGGTTGACTCTAAATTTTCTGAGCCAAAACAGGTATGGCTATAATGATTTTAAAAAATGAAAATGCCACAAGCCATCTTTGGGTGGTTAAGAAAAAGAGAAGATGACATATTTTTAAAAAGCAAGATAAGAATTATATATGGAAAATCAATAAAAAGATGGCAGCATACGTGAACACCTAAAGTGCTGCCTCGCACAACACTTTCAAAACTACAGCTAAAAGACAGAACAGACATCATCCAGAACCACACAAAAGCTGGGCTAAGTGGAAATTCTACAACTAGAAGGAAAGAGAGGGGCTCACAGAGACTCAGAGAAGTTGAAAAATCTGAGGAACGGAGACATGCACGTGGAGAGGATGAGTGGTGGAGTGCCTGGCTGGCTTCCTCTAGCAGGAGGGAGACAGAAACTCCCGACTGCACTGAACCCCAGTTCTGACTTCACAGAACCCCAGTTCTGGGCAAGACTCATCTAGAGAGAGTCTGGACTGTTGGAAAAGGGAAGAATGCATGAAAATTCAGGGGAACTGTGAAAAGCAGAGATCTGAAGGTGTGCGCAAGAGTGCACGCAAAGAGGATTGACGGCTGATGGTGCTGCTGGCTTTCTCTAGCGGGAGGAAGATGAAACCTCCTGATTATGCTGAACTCCAGTTCTGACTGTACTGAACCTTAGTTTCAGGCGAGACCCTGGGGACCCAGACTCATATGGGTCCCCAGAGTGCATGGAAACTCAGGGGAGCCGTGAAAGGCAGAGGTCTGGAGGCATGAGAGCATGAGTGTGCATAGATAGGGCTGCAGAAATTACTGAGGGACACTGATGCCCAGGGCCTCATAGGGCAAGGCTAATAGAAAGCCTAGGCTGTCTGCTCAGCCCTGAGACTCCGCCTCATCCGAGCTGAACACAGAGGCTGTTGCAGTTTTGCAAGTCTTGTATCATAAGGCTGACTCCAGCACATAAGTTCTCCTGGCATAGAAACAGCTGATCCTCACAGCTAATTGGCCTGGAGGTCAATTCCCCCCAGTGATACCAACAACAATCAAGACTTAACTATAACAAGGCTGTACACACAGTCCACAAAAGGGTGCACCAAGAATTTCTACCTCAGGTAACTGGGGAGGAGCCCCTGGGTCATAAAGGACAACTAGCACACAAAGCTACTTTACCAACTCAGGGAAGCAGTGAAAATTCAGAGACAAAGAAACATATCACAAACAAAAGAAATGGAGGAAAACAAACAACTGGATATAGAGTTCAAAACTATAGTTACAAGGTTTTTCAAGAATTTCCTAGAAAAGGTTGATAAATTTAACAAGACCCTCAAGAATATGAAAAAAGACCAAGTAGAAATTAAATATACACTGACTGAAATAAAAAAAAATATACAGAGACTTAACAACAGACTAGAGGAAGGCAAGAATCAAGTTAAAAATTTGAAATGCAAAGAAGCAGAAAACACTCAACTGGAAAAGCAAGAAGAAAAAAGAATAAAAAAATGTGAAGATAATGTAAGGAGCCTCTGGGACAACTTCAAGCATACCAACATCAGAATTATGAGGGTGTCAGAAGAAGAGAGAGAGCAAGATACTGAAAGCCTATTTGAAGAAATAGTGACTGAAAACTTCCCACATCTGGTGAAGGAAATAAACTTACAAGTCCAGGAAGTACACAGAACCCCATATAAAAGGAATCCAAAGAGGACTACACCAAGACACATCATAATTAAAATACCAAGAGCAAAAGAGAAAGAGATAATATTAAAAGCAGCAAGAGAAAAACAGTTAATTACCTACAAGGGGCACCCATATGATTGTCAGCTGATTTCTCAACAGAAACGATGCAGGCCAGATGGAAATGGCAAGAAATATTCAAAGTGATGAACAGCAGGAACCTACAACCAAGATTACTTTACCCAGAAAAGCTATCATTCCGAATTGAAGGTCAGATAAAAAGCTTCACAGATTAAGAAAAAGCTAAATGACTTCATCAACACCGAGCCAGTATTATATGAAATGCTGAAAGGTACTCTTTAAAAGAGGAAGAGGAAGAAAAAGTTAAAGATAAAAATTATGAACAACAAATACATATCTATCAACAAGTGAATCTAAAAATCTAGTGAATAAAGAATCTGATGAACAGAATAAACTGATGAATATAATAGAATCAGTGGCATAGAAAGGGAGTGGAATGACAATTCTTGGGGGGTAAAGAGATGAGGGGAGTGCAGGGAGAGACTGGACAAAAATCGTAAACCTATGAGGATCATGGGGTGGGAAGTAAAAGCAGAGGGAGGGTTGGGAATCCGGTGGAGGGGAGCTATAGGGGAAAAAAGGTGGAACAATTGTAATAATCTGACCAATAAAGATTTATTAAATCAAAAAATATATATATTCAATTATACTAGAATATACTTTGATATGCTTATATATAAGTGAAATGAATGATAGGAATAATATGAGAGATGAGAGGGGAGAATTAGAAATATTTTGATAATATTAGGTACTTGTACTACATTTGAGATTGTGTATTGTTTTCTGAAAGTAGATTTGGATTAGTTTCAAATGTGTATTGCAAACTCCAGAGCAATCACTAAAAAGTTTAAAAAGAAGTATAATTATATATTAAATATGAAAATGGAATCATAAAATGCTCAACTAAAATCACAAAAGACAGAAAAAGTGAGAAAAAGATAAAAAGAGGAATAAAGAACATGCCCTACAAATAGAGAACACTAACGGATATTATATATATATGTATATATATAATTATTATATTAAATTAATCATCAGATATATGTAATATAATAATTAATTATATTAATAGTACATTAAAATCTCTAGTCCAAGTAGACCATTTAGAAGACAGATGATCAGAGTAGGAAAAAGATAAAAAAAATGAGAAGACAGATTATCAGAGTATAATATAAAATAAGGAATGAGATTCAAGTGGTGGTGGAGTAGGTGAGTCTTTCTTGCAACTCATCCCAGGGCCAGACTGGAAATATCACTAAATTGCAGAACATTCACCTGCAATTATCAACTGAGGAATAGCTGAAGAGTGACTTTATACAAAGAAGAGCAGAAACCACCTGGAGACTGGTAGAAAGGGTGCGATCGTGAGAAGGGCAGGCCCAGCTTCCATGGGCAGCAGGTCCAGAATGAGGAGGAATGGCTTGGATTTGGGGGGTTTTCCCTGAGAGGAGTGAGGCCCTGATCCCAGGTTGGGCTCCCTAGCCTGGAGCATCAAAGCCAAAATAGCAGCCCATGTAACACCCAGCTGTGAATGGTAGTGGGGCTTCTATCTGCAAGGGAGAGAAGGAGTCTGTCAGAGATAAGGTCACTTTTTAAAAAAATATGCATTGAAGCTTTTTAAAAATATTTTTTTATTGATTTCAGAGAGGAATGGAGAGAGAGAGATAGAAACATCCATGATGAGAGAGAATCATGAATCAGCCGCCTCCTACAAATCCCCCAATGGGGATCAAGCCCACAACCCGGGCATGTGCCCTTGACCGGAATTGAACCTGGAATCCTTTGGTTTGCACGCCAATGCTCTATCCCGTGAGCCAAACTGGTCACGGTTAGTCACTTTTTTAAAAAAACAAATACCAGAACATAGGATTTTTATTTGCACCAACTGGCCCTCAGCTTTAGTGAAGAGAGGGTAATGCGGACTGAAGTTGTCAGAGGAGAAGCAGGGTGGGAGGCAGTGGGAGAAAAGTGGTGGCTGGGAGACCTGTGCTCAGTCAAACCCACTTTCCCTGAGAGGCACGCCCCTCCCAGAAGCAATAGCCTGGTGAAAGGCAAATACCCAGCTTTCAGGGATACAGCTCACCCCACCCAGAGGAATATTGCTTGCCCTACCCTGTATCTTGACCCTAGTTGAGGAGGCAGCCAAGCCTACAGGTATGGAAGTCTCAGGCTGTGTCAGTGACTGGCTCTGGGGTAGAGGACTAACATGCTGAAATAACCTCCACTGTGTTTTTTTGTTTGCTTGTTTCTTGAATTATTTTCTTTATTTTTTCTTTTTTTATTATTTTATTAATATTTTTTCTTTTCTTTTTTTCTTATTCTTGTCTCTTTTCTCTTTCTTGATTTTCTTTTCTTTTGTGGTTGTATTTGTTTTAGGGGATCTTTTGTATATGTTGTTTTGTTTCACTTTATTCTATCAGCACCTACACAACAGTTCACATAACATGGACAGGGTTGAGCCTCTCAGTCAGCCAGCCTGAGGGGAGATCCAATGTATGAATGGAACAACAACAATCAAGACCCAATTACAACAGATGGTTCCAAATAACTAGCATAAGGAACATTCCTAGAACATACAGCTCAAGAGATCAAAGAAACTGCACCACTGGATCCCACAGAACACATACTATATAAGGTCAAGCCACAAAGCCTGGGAGGCATAGCAGTTCTATCTAATACAAAGAAAAAAAACCACAAAGAGACAACAAAAATGGGGAGACAAAAAACAAAAAGCAAAAACCCAAATGAAAGAAAAGGAGTCTCCAGAAAAAGAGCTAAAAGAAATGAAGGGAGGCAATTTATCAGGTGTAGAGTTCAAAGTAAAGATTATAAGGATGTTCCAGGAACTTAGTGAGAATTCTAAGGAACTTGGTGACAACTACAATAGCATTTAAAAAAAAAATAGAGACCATGAACAAGAACAAGGTGAAAACAAAGAATATCTGACATCAAGAATACACTGTAAGTAATTAAAAGTAGATTGGAGATGCAAAGGATCGAGTCAATGATTTGGAAGACAAAGCAGAAGAAACATCCAATTAGAGCAGCAAAAAGAAAAAAAGAATTAAAAAGCAGGAGGATAGTTTAAGGGAACTTCAGGAAACATGAAATGTAACAACATCCACATCATATAGGTTTCTGAGGAGGAAGAAAGTGAGCAAGAAATAGAGAACCTGTTTAAAGAAATAATGACAGAATCCTTTTCTAACCTGGTGAAGAAAAATGTCACACAAGTTCAGGAAGCACAGAGAGTTCCAATCAAGATGAACCCAAAGAGACCCACACCAACACATATCATAAAATGACAAACATTAAAGACAAAGAAAGAATCTTGAAGGCAGGAAGAGAGAGACAGAAAGTTACCTACAGGGAGTTACCATTTAACTGTCAGCTGATTTGTCAATTGAAACACTGCAGGCCAAAAGGAATTGGTGGGAAATATTCAAAGTAGTGCAAATTAAGGACCTGAATCCAAGACTATGCATCCAGCTAGGCAATTAAGAAAAAGGAGGCGGGGCTAACAGAGTACATTACAACCAAACCAACATTGCAAGAAATATTAAAGGTACTGCTGTAAGAAAAAGAAGAAACCAAAAGAGAGAGAGAAATATAGTTATTAAGAAAAAAATGGCAATAAATAAATACCTATCAATAATAACCTTAAATATTAATGGACTAAATGCGCTAATCAAAAGACATAGGGTATTTGAATGGGTAAGAAAACATGACCCATATATATGTTGTCTAAAAGAGTCCTACCTGAGAACAAAAGATTCATACAAACTGAAAGTGAAAGGATGGAAAAAATATTTCATGCAAATGGAAATGAAAAAAGGGTCAGATAGCAATACTCATACTGACAAAATAGACTTCAAAACAAATGCCATAAGAGACAAAGAAGGTTACTATATCATACTAAAGGGATCAATTCAATAAGAAAATATAACCCTTGTAAACATATATGCACCCAATAGCATGTTATTAAGCAAAGGAAAAAAATAAACAAATGGGACCACATCAAACTTAAAAGCTTTGCACAGCAAAAGAAACATCAAAAAACTGAAGAGAGAACTCATTGTATGAAAGAACATATTCACCAATTACATATAAGGGTTAATTTCCAAAATATACAAAGAAGACATACAACTCAACACCAGGAAGACAATCCAATAAAGAAAATAGACAAAGATCCTGAACAGACAATTCTCCAAAAAGAATGTACAAATGGCCAATAGACACATGAAAAAAATGCTCGGCTTGGGAATCCAAGATGGCGGCATAGGTAAACACCTATGCTGCTGCCTCACACAACAATTTCAAAACTACAAATAAAAGACAGAACGGATATCATCCAGAACCACAGGAAAGCTGGCTGAGTGGAAGTTCTACAACTAGAGGGAAAGAGAGGGGCTCACGGAGCTGCAAAAAGCTGAGGTACGGAGACAAGCACGAGGAGAGAGCGCGTGCCGGAGTACCTGGCTGGCTTTCTCTGGCGGGAGGGAAATGGAGACTCTCAAAGGCATTGAACCTCTTATCCTACGACACTAAACCCCAGATTCAGCCGAAACTCATACGGGGGGGAGTTTGGACTGTGAAAAGGGAGAAGTGCACGGAAATTTAGGGGAGTCGCAAAAGATCAAAGGCCTGGTGGCGCGCATGGCACTGCGCAGAGGACAGACTGCTGATTGTGCCGCTGGCTTTCGCGAGTGGGCGGGAGACAGACTCTCCCATCTGTGCCACTTCTGACTCCACTAAGCACCTGTTTGGGACGAAACCCTGGAGACCTAGACTCGTGTGGTCCTGGTGTGCAGGGGAGCTGGAAAGGCAGCGGTTAGAGGCACTGCGGGTGCGCGCACAAGGACCGCTCCAGCCATTACCCAGTCACGTGAGACTCAGAAGCTGTGGAGGGTGGGGCTGACTGGAAGGCAAGGCAGTCCCTTAAGCCCTGAGACTCCACTCATCCCAAGCTCAACAGAGGCTTCTGCGGCTTTGCACGTCTGGTATCATAAAGCTGAATTCAACACAGAAGTTTCCCCGGCATAGTGAAAATGCCGAGACAAGGGAAGGGATTACAAACAAAAGAAATGGAGGGGAAAAAAACGACTGGATATAGAGTTCAAAACCACGCTTATAAGGTTTTTCAAGAATATGCTAGAAAAGTTGGATAAATTTAGTGAGACCCAAGAGGAGATGAAAAAGGACCAAACTAGAGATGCAAAAGATTCAACTAGAGATGGAAAAGGTCCAACTAAAGATGAAAAAAGACCAACTAGAAATTAAATATACACTGACTGAAATAAAAACTATTATACAGAGTCCTAACAGCAGACTAGAGGATGGCAAGAATCAAGTCAAAAATTTGAAATATAAAGAAGCAGAAAACATTCAACTGGAAAAGCAAGAAGAGAAAAGAATCCAAAAATTGAAGATAATGTAAGGAGCCTTTGGGACAGCTTCAAGCGTACCAACATCAGAATTGTGGGGGTACCAGAAGAAGAGAGAGAGCAAGATACTGAAAACCTATTTAAAGAAATAATGACTGAAAACTTCCCACATCTGGTAAAAGAAATAGACTTACAAGTCCAGGAAGCACACAGAACCCCAAATAAAAGGAATCCAAAGAGGACTACACCAAGACACATCATCATTAAAATACCAAGAGCAAAAGACAAAGAGAGAATATTAAAAGCAGCAAGAGAAAAACAGTTCATTACCTACAAGGGAACACCCATATGACTGTCAGCTGGTTTCTCAACAGAAACGATGCAGGCCAGACGGAAGTGGCAAGAAATATTCAACGTGATGAACAGCAAGAACCTATCCAGGAAAGCTATCCATTCAGAATTGAAGGGCAGATAAAGAGCTTCACAGATAAGAAAAAGCTAAAGGAGTTCATCAACTCCAAACCAGTATTATATGAAATGCTGAAAGGTACTCTTTTAGAAGAGGATGAAGAAAAAGGTAAAAGACAAAAAATTATGAACAACAAATACATATCTATCAACAAGTGAATCTAAAAATTAAGTGAATTAAAAATTTGATCAACAGAATAAACTGGTGAATATAATAGAATCAGGAGCACAGAAAGGGAGTAGACTGATAATTCTCAGGAGAACAAAAATCATAAAGCATCAAACAGACTGTGAAATTACACCAGAAAGATTAAAGTTAGATGAGGTAGATAAGTGATCAATCAAAG
>JAAGEH010000032.1:17706710-17723072 GCA_011751065.1 Lasiurus cinereus
TCAGAATGACAACTATCAATAAATCAACAAGCCACAAGTACTAATGAGAATGTAGAGAAAAGGGAACCCTAGAATATGGCTGGTGGGTATATATGGAACAGAATGACAGACCTCAGAAAGGAGGAGGATGGAGGGGATAAGAAGAGATTAATCAAAGAACATATGTGCATAACCCATAGACATGGATAATGTTATGTGGAGAAGACATGGGGTGAATCGGGGGCTAGGTGGAGATGGACAAAGGTGGAGAAAATTGGGACTCTCTATAATACTGTCATCAATCAATAAATAAAAATTTTAAATGAGAAATGATCAGACCCAGCATGCAGATAATGAGTAAGGACATAGTTGAACTCAACAACAGCATCACTTAAATGAATATAATTGAAATCTATGGACCACTTCATCCAATAATAGCAAATTACAGATTCTTCTCAATCTCACATGGATCTTTCACCAAGAAAGACCACATTATGGGCCATAAACCATATGTTAACAAATTTAAAAGAATAGAAACTATGCAATATCTGCTTTCAGATCCCAGTGAAATTAAACTAGAAATCTGTAGCAAAAAAATATCTGGAAAATCCCTAAATACTTGGAGACTAAAAACATGTGTTTATTTTAAACACATTTAAAATAAGAAATATAAAGAAAATTATCACTAATATATTAATGAAAAAAGGGACATATATGAACAACTCTATATCCACAAACTTGATAACAGATAAAATGAACCAATTCTTTAAAAGATGCAATGTGTCAAAACTCAATTTGAATAGGCCTGTATCAAATAAATTGAATCAATATAATAACCTTTCAGAGGAGAAAGCACCAGGCCCAAATGGCTTCACAGGTGAATTCTTTTAAATATTTAAGTGAAAAGTTATACCAATTATCTACAATCTCTTTCAGAGAGTAGGAACAAGAGGAATACTTCCTAATTCATTTTTTGAGACCAAAAAATGTTACTTTAATATCAAATTCAGACAAAGACATTACAAGAAAAGAAAATTACGGACCATTATCTGTCATAAACACAGATGCAACATCCTCAACAAAATATAAGGAAATAGAATCCAACAATATGTAAAAAATTATATGCCATGACCAAGTGTGATTTATCCCAGGTGTACAAGGCTAGTTCAACATTTGAAAATTAGTTAATGTAATGCACCATATTAAAAGGCTAAAAAAGAAAAATCACAAAATAATCACTAAATCACATTAATAGATACAGAAACATATGACAAAACCCAACACCATTCATGATACCTAGGAAGGAGATGAATGACCTTATCTTGATAAGGAATGTCTACAAAAAACTATTCCTAACATTTTACTTAAAGTGAGAAATTCTGAAGCTTTCTCAATAAGATCAGGAACAATGCAAGGACGTTGCCTCTCACTGCTACTTGTCAGCATCTTACTGGAAGTTCTAAGCTAATGCAATAAAACAAGAAAAGGAAAAAAAGGACATACAGATTGAAAAGGAAGAAATAGCCGAAACCCGTTTGGCTCAGTGGATAGAGCATCAGCCTGCGGACTGAAAGATCCCAGGTTCGATTCCGGTCAAGGGCACATACCTTGGTTGCGGGCACATCCCCAGTCGGGGGCATACAAGAGGCAGCTGATCGATGTTTCTCTCTCATCGATGTTGCTAACTTTCTATCCCTCTCCCTTCCTCTCTGTAAAAAAATCAATAAAATATATTTAAAAAAAAAAGAAAGAAAGAAAGAAAAGGAAGAAACAACCCTGACTGGTTTGGCTCAGTGGATAGAATGTCAGCCTATGGACTGAAAGGTCCCAGGTTTGATTCTAATCAAGGGCATGTACCTTGGTTGCACTCACATCCCCAGTGGGAGGTGTGCAGGAGGCAGCTGATCGGTGTTTCTCTCTCATTGATGTTTCTAACTCTCTATTTCTCTCCCTCCTCTCTGTAAAAAAATCAATAAAATATATTAAAAAAAGAAAAGAAAAAAACAAAACTGTCTTTGTTCAGAGATGACATGATCATCTCAAGATCTTTTGTAGAGTGGTTTTATATTTATCAGGATTCTCATATGTATGCTACTTTATTGACATAATGAAAATAACTCATGAGCTATTATAAAGCTAATAAAGAATAATTCCCTAGAAGAGTAATGATAAATGTAGGTTCTCAAGATCAACAGTCTCAATGAAGCTTTATCTGGGATAACTTCCATTATTACTTTTAAAAAAATAGCTTTATTGAGATATAATCCACATACCATATGTGCCCTTTTAAAGTGTATAATGCTATGGTTTTTATTATATCCACGGATTTGTGCAACCATCACCACAATCTAATTTTACCATATTTTTATAACCCACTTTTCCTCCCATCCTCTAAAGAAAAAAAACCTTAGTAGCCATTCCCCATTGCTCTCTAAAATCCCAGCCTTGTTGCTCAGTGATTCAATGTGACTCAGGAATCAAGAGGTCCCCAGTTTGGCCCTAGCCAGTTTGACTCAGTGGGAAGAGCATCAGCCTGCATATTGAAGGGTCCCAGTCAAGGGCACATGCCTAGGTTTCAGACTCAATCCCCAGTGTGGGGCATGCAAGAGGCAGCCAATCAATGATTCTCTCTTATTGTTGATGTTTCTATCTTTCTCTTCTTCTCCCTTCCTCTCTGAAATGAATTAAAAGAAAAAAAAAAAAGAGGTCCCCAGTCGATTCCCAGTCAGGCAGGACACATACCTAGGTTGCAGACTTGATCCCCAGTAGGGGGCGTGCAGGAGGCAGCTGATCATTGATGTTTCTCTCTCATCTCATCAATGTTTCTCTATCCCTCTCCCTTACTTTTTCTCTAAAAATCAATAAAAACATATTGAAAAAAATAATAAAACCCTCAGCCCTATTCTGGAATATATAGTTTCCTTTGTGTTTTAATTTTCTAAATAGTGATGGTTAATACATATTAAGAGTTAGTTAAATACCATTCACTATTGTTAGATCGCAGAAGGAGGAACACACGAGGTCAGAGTGGTGAGGGATTACGAATTTATTCCATCATCCGCACACCAGGTGGCTAAATCTGTATGGCTCCAGCACCCAATGACGGGAGTCAGCGGCTTTTAAAGGACTTTTGGTAGGCTGTTTTCTGGGCGGAGACTTCTTTATGCATATCCAGAGGGGTGATAATGGAATGTGGTCTCCGCAAGTAAAATGTGGTCTCAGCAAAGGGAATGTCCATACTGAAATGACCCAAAAAGCCAGTTCCCCAGGGGAAGAGTATCAACTCAATTGCTCCATCAAACCTAACAACTATTTGGAGCACGTTACACAAATTAGCTCATTTGAATCTCAGATAAGTCCTATGAGGTAGGTGCATGGTTTAGCAATAGTGAGTCTGTCAAACAGTGCAAAGATGACAACCAACAGCCTACACTCCAAGTCTCCAAGCCACTGTTGAGGAAGTCTATAGACTATGTTGGGGCTGGGTTGAAGGCTTCCTAGACCCAGTAGCAACTGTAGGTCAATTTAAGAGCTTCTGTGCCCTTGAGGAGATGAGATTCCTAGCAGCTGACCTGCTAGATGCTCTCCTGATCACCCAACTCAGCATTTCCAGAGCTTCTGCTGGCTTTTAGCATGACCTCCATCCTCTAACAGACTCAAGAATTTGAGTTTCCCACTATATTACCTCTACCCATCTTTCCAGCTCACTCGGTTAACCTGGTGCCAGTGGCACTTCAAACCCATGCAGACTTCCAATCCATTTACATCACTCACTGCATGTTCCCCTCTGCACTCATTGGGTTTCAGAGTTTATCATTGTAATTACTCTCTGACGAACACCTTCCATTTACATGTCCCCTTCTCCTTCTGTTGTAGAGATGTGAGCCCAGCCCACATCAAGAAAAGAAAAATACTTTTTTGTGGCTTTCCACAATTTATAAGAAACACTTAATTAAACCCCAAGAAGCAGTTAAAAAAAAATACCCCATCTTCACCTAGGTAACTGAATGTGGATGGAGAAAAATGCAGACTCATTCTGACTTCAAATATATAACATTGTCATAAAGTGGCATACATTTCCAGCAGGCTCTCATGTTGCCTGTGTCACACTTCCCTAGTCCATTCTCCCCCACTCCTGTAAATGTGTTTTGACCTAATCCTCTTTCCTTAAATATCCAGTTTTCTCCTCCTAATTCTCAGCAGCTAAGGCAACTTACTTGCACTCTCTGGCCCAGTGGCCAGAGAGTGTCTGAACCCTCTTAGAAAGGATCTCTGCTTGCCCTCCATCCCCAACCATATGACCCATTGTGTTCAACATAGTTCAAGACGTCAGAGAGCAGTTCAGTTAAGTCCTAGTGTCAGACACATCAAGTCTACCAGGACAACGTTCCTGTTAGGAGTTTCTTTATTTGAAATGGTGCACAGCCTTGATCCAGAACCTGAGGGGTCTTCATTGTGAATCCTTAATGGGCTTGCTATAAATTCTACACAGCCTCTCTTCCCACCACAGATACTTCTAGTGTGTATGGTTTGCTAGGTCAGAGGGCCCAAGCAGCATGATTGCTCACACCACAGTCAGCACCTACTACAGGGTCCTTTTCTGCTCTGGCCCCATCTGGCACTCTTTAATGTCATCTGGTAGAAGAGATGGAACAGTACTCACAAGTGCGGAATATGCTTCCTGGAAAGGTTTACTAAGCTCTATGCTTTTTCTTAGTGGTGGGACATCCCAGTGTGCCCAACCCTCTGGGCCCCTGAACACCTCACAGCATAGTAGGTTCCTAAACCCTTAAAGGCTTACCTCCTGCCCTCTAGATTTCAGATGCCTTACCAAGACCTCCATGTACTTGCCTTCTCTTCTGCCTTGGGACAGATTAGTTCTATCATCAATATAGAGAAACCCTGTCTGATTCTGTGGAATGTCCAGGTTTCTTTCAGCTATAATGAGACATAAGACAAGGGAGTTAACATAGTCCTGGGAAGATTGAAATGTATAACTTTCTATCCATGTGACTATTAGCTGCTTGTAATCCTTGTTAGGATTTGGCTGATGACATCGACTGTGAAAGAATTCACAACCAAGAGAAGAGATGCAGAGAGGAAATATTTTTACTTTCCAAGGGAGAAAAGGACCAAATATTGCTAGTCAATACAGAGCAGGGAACAAAGAGTGGCTTGCACTTTTAAGCAGTTGCTGTTGCTAAGCGACATGGAAGGGAGAAGGATTGTGTTGAAGTTGAGCAGACAGTAGGTGTTATCTTGAAAAGTCTCCAGGAGACAGTCTGGCAGATGTCCTAGGGAGTTATCAGTATTTTTTACAAGCCTGTAAAACAAGTTTAGAACAAAAGTTATAGAATCCAAAAGAGGCTTGTTTGAAAGGGGAAGGGAGAAGGGAACTTTCTACTAACTAGGGACTCTTTGATGGGAATTATCCCCAAGTTGTAAAAACAGCAGGGAGGAGGGAGATGTAAGAATGCAACCTTGAAAGTAGCTTATCTTGTCCTGCTTCTTGAACAGAGGAATCAACTTGTACAGTGTTGAAGTGTTTCTTATAAATTGTGGAAAGCCACAACAAAGTAAATTCAGGTATTTTTCTGTCCTTAAAATTCTTCTTTCTGAGGGAGATGGAAAAAATAACAAATTTGCTAGATTAATGGTCATATATTTGTGCCAGAGGCTGTGTTACCATTTAGAGATGCTGCACCCAGCACAGTGGCTGCCAGGGACTACTTCATCTGGATTTTGTAGGGGTCAGACCGGCAGATTAAATAGAATATGATAGAGACCACCAGCCTTTCATTCTTTAAGGCTTCGAGGGCAAGCTTGATTTCTGAGGTATTGTTTTTGATTTACTATCTTTCCTAAGGAAGGAATTTTTGAGGTTTCCACTTGGCCTTTCCATTGAAATATCTCTTATCTTACAGGTGAGGGTTGTGCTAGCTAATGAGTGTGTGCAGTTTATGGTTAATTTGGAACTGAGGAAATAACCACTAAGTAGGTCTATTGACTGAGTGAGCTCACTGTGAGGTAGACCAGGATCCCCTTTACTTCAAGGTCCCTCCACCCCCCTTTTTAGCAGAGAAGGCACAGTGGTGTTTTGGATCCTTAGGCATCAATTCCAATAATTCTCAAAAATCTAAGTATTACCCTTTTACCAATGCATGCTTACCTGTGTAAGCAGCCATACTTCTTTGCAGGAAGATAGGAGGCTCACAACTGAGTATACTTGCCCCACGTTTGCAGACATTGCTTCTCATTCAGTAAATTCTGGATCTGAGAACAAGCTTAGGTTCAGAAACTGGACAAGGTTTCAGGACTTTTATCATGCAATAAAATTTATGCATAAATTTTTAGATTTATGATAATCTTAGATTTTTAAAAGTTGTTTATGTATAGTGTAAAGTTATATTAGCCCACTTCCTGGTTCTCTGAGGCAGGGAGAAAAGTGGGAGGGGACTACCCTAGTGGCCACACCAGTCTTATCTTCACTGAGATCATTGCACCCACCTTGATTTCTTTTTTTCCTCCAATTTTTTAAATTAAGGCATTAACGTGTGTCTATATCTCCTCTTATCCCCCCACCCCACTCCCATATATGCCCTCAACTCCAGTGTCTTGCATACATTGTTATGCTTATATGCATGTATACAAGTCCTTCAGTTGATCTCTTACCTCTCCCACTGCCCCCCTCCCAGCCTTCCTGCTGTAATTTGACAGTCTGTGTGATGCTTTATCTATTTTTTGTTGTTGTTGTTCATCAGGATATGTTCTTTATTATCCATAAATGAGTTAGATCATGTGGTATTTTTCTTTCACTGACTGGCTTATTTCACTTAGCATAATGCTCTCCAGTTCCATCCATGCTGTTTCAAATGGTAAGAATTACTTCTTTTTTAAAGCAGCATAATATTCCATAGATGTACCATAGTTTTCTAATCCACTCATCTGCGGATAGGCAAGTAGGCTGTTTCCAATCTTAGCTGTGGTAAATTGTGCTGCTATGAACATAGGGGTGCACATATCCTTTCTGATTGGTGTTTCTAGTTTCTTGGGATATATTCCTGGAAGTGGGATCACTGGGTCAAATGAGAGTTCCATTTTTAGTTTTTTGAGGAAATTCCATGCTATTTTCCACAGTGGCTGCACTAGTCTGCATTCCCATCAAGTGTATGAGGGTTCCTTTTTCTCCACATCCTCGCCAGCAATTGTCATTTGTTGATGATAGCCATTCTGACAGGTGGGAGATGGCGCCTCATTGTTGTTTTGATTTGCATCTCTCAAATGATTAGTGACTTTGAGCATCTACACCAGTGGTTCTCAACCTTTCTAATGCCGCGACCCTTTAATACAGTTCCTCATGTTGTGGTGACCCCCAACCATAAAATTATTTTTGTTGCTACTTTATAACAGTAAGTTTGCTACTGTTAATGAATCTAATGTAACTATCTGTGTTTTCCAATGGTCTTAAGCAACCCTGCTAGTGGTTGAGAACCCTGCTGCTGTAGAGCCTAAGACCATCAGAAAACACAGATACTTATATTACAATTCATTAACAGTAGGAAAATTACAGTTATGAAGTAGCCAATGAAAATAATTTTATGGTTGGGGGTCACCACAACATGAGGAACATTAGAAAAGTTGAGAACCACTGATCTATACTAATAAAAGAGAAACATGCAAATTGACCATACTCTCACAATGCCCACCAGCCGATCAGGAGATAGTATGCAAATTAACCCAACAAAGATAGTGGGCTAATTTGCATACCAGGCACAGAATGCCCAGACAGGGCAGGACTCCTGCTATGAGGAGGAGGGCAGGGGGCAGAGGGAGCTACAGGAGCAGTGCTCTGGCTGGAGTAGAGAAGACTGAAGGCACCGGCCAGAGCAAAGATGGAAGGCAGCAGCCAGACCGAAGACCTGAGTCCCAGATGGTGAAGGAAAACTGGTGCCAGCAGCTAGGGGAAAGAAGGCCTATTGCATGCATCTTCATGCATCAGGCCTCTAGTGTTTTCATATGTCTCTTGGTCTTCCTATGTCCTCTTTGGAAAAGTATTTAGGTCCATTGCCCATTTTTTGATTGAGTTGTTTAGCTTCCTTTTGTTAAATTGTATGAGTTCCCTGTAAATGTTGGAGATTAAACCCTTATCAGTGATAACATTGGCAACTATGTTCTCCCACGCAGTGGACTTTTTTGTTGTTTTGTTGATGGTTTCTCTTGCTGTGCAGAAGCTTTTTATTTTGATGTAAGTCCCATTTGTTTATTTTCTCTTTAGTTTCTATTGCCCTAGGAGCTGTATCAGTGAAGATATTGCTTCAGCATATGTCTGATATTTTGCTCCCTATGGATTCCTCTAAGATTTTTATGGCTTTTCATCTTAGGTTTAAGTTCTTTATCCATTTTGAATTTATTTTTGTGTATGGTGTAATTTGGTGGTCTAGTTTCATGTTTTTTGCATGTATCTGTCCAATATTCCCAACACCATTTATTGAAGAGACTGTCTTGACTCCATTGTATGCTCTTGCCTCCTTTGTCAAAATATTAATTGTCCATAGTAGTTTGGGTCAATTTCTGGGTTCTCTATTTTATTCTATTGGTCTATATGTCTGTTCTTATGCTAGTACCAGACAGTTTTGAGAACAGTAGCTTTGTAATACAGCTTGATATCTGGTATTGAGATCCCTCCTATGTGGCTCTTCTTTCTCAGGATTGCTTCAGCTATTCGAGGTCTTTTTTTATTCCAGCTGAAGTTTTGGAGAGTTCTAGGTCTGTAAAATATGCTGTTTAGTATTTTAATGAGGAGTGCATTGATTGTATAGATTGCTTTGGGTAGTATGGACATTTTAATGATATTGATTCTACTAATCCATGAACATGGTATGCTCTTCCATCTATTTACGTCTTCCTCTATCTCTTTTTTCAATATCCTATAGTTTTCTGAGTAGAGGTCTTTTACCTCCTTAGCTAAGTTTATTCCTAGGTATCTTAATTTTTTTGGTGCGATGATAAATGAGATTGTTTTCTTAGTCTCTCTTTCTGTAAGTTCACTATTGATGTATAGAAATGTCATACATTTCTTGGCATTAATTTTGTATCTGCTACATTGCCAATTCATTTATTAAGTGTAATCATTTTTTTGAGTCTTTAGGGTTTTCTATTTACAGTATCATGTCATCTGCAAATAATGACAATTTTACTTCTTTTCCAATTTTGATTCCCTTTATTTTTTCTTCTTGTCTGACTGCTGTGGCTAGCACTTCCAGTACTATGTTGAACAGGAGTGGTGAAAGCAGGCATCCCTGTCTTCTTCTTGTTTTTAGTAGAAATGGTTTTAGTTTTTGCCCATTGAGTTGGCTGTAGGTATGTTATATAAGGTTTTTATTATGTTGAATATGATCCCTCTATTCACTTTGCTGAGCATTTTTATCAGAAAATAGTGTTGGATTTTGAAAAATGCCTTTTCTGCATCAATTGATATGATTGTGATTTTTGTCTTTCACTTTTTTATGTGATGTATCATATTTATTGATTTGTGGATATTGTATTGAATCAATCTCAGGAATGGTGTAGGGTGTATGATCTTTCTAATGCAATGCTGGATCCAGTTTGCTAGAATTTTGTTGAGGATATTAGCATCTGTGTTCATCAGCGATATTGGCCTTTAATTCTCTTTCTTTGTGGTGTCTTTATCTGGTTTTGGGTTAGGGTAATGTTGACTTGCAACTGTGCCTTCCTCTTGGAATTTTTGAAATAGCCTGAGGATTTGTTTTAGTTCTTTGAATGTTTGGTAAAACTCCCCTGTGAGTCCAGGGGATTTTGTTTGCTGGAAGCTTTTTAATTACTGTTTCAATTTCATCAGTAGTTATGGTTTATTCAGGTTTTTTGAATCTTCCTGATTGAGTTTTGGAAGCTTGTATTTTTCTAGGAATGTGTCCATTTCGTCGAGGTTGTCCAGTTTGTTGGGATAGAGTTGTTCATAGTATTTTTATTTACAATCCTTTGTCATCTGAGGGGGCAGTTTTTACATCACTTCTTACATTTCAGATTTTGTTTACTTGGACACTCTCTCTTTGTTTCTTGGTGATCCTGGTTAGAAGTTCATCAATCTTGTTTATCATTTCAATGAAAACAGCTCTTGGTTTCATTGAGCTTACATGTTTTTTGTTTTCTTTGTTTTTTTATCTCTACATCATTCATTTCTGCTCTGATCTTTATTATCTCCTTCCTTCTGGTTACTGTGGGCTTTTTTTTTTTGTTGCTCTCTTTCTAGTTCTTTAAGTTCCAAGATTAGATAATTTATTACCAGTTTTTCTTTTCTTTTTTTCTTTGACATAAGCCTGTAAAGCTATGAACTTCACTCTTAAGATTGCTTTCATTGTGTCCAATAGATTTTGGATTGTTGTGTTCTTCAAGGATGCTTTTAATTTCTTCTTTGATCTCTCTGGTAACCCAATCATTGCTTAATAGCATGCTATTTAGCCTCCAAGTGTTTGATTTTTGTCATTGTTTTTATTGTAGTTGATTTCTAGTTTTATGCCATTATGGTCTGAGAAGGTGCTTCTTATGATTTCTATCTTCTTGAATTTAAAGAGACATCGCCTGTGTCCTAATATGTGGTCTATCTTTGAAAATGTTTTATGTGCACTGGAGAAGAATGTATATTCTGTAGCTTTGGGGTGAAATGTTCTGAAGGTGTCAATTAAGTCCATCTGGTCTAGTGAGTCATTTAAGAATGTGTTTCTTTGTGTTTTTTTTTTGTTTGTTTGTTTGTTTGTTTAGAGGATTTGTCCAGTGGTGTCAGTGGGGTATTAAAGTCCCCTACTATGATTGTATTGCTATTGAACTCTCCTATGATATCTTTCAGAAGTTGTTTTAAGTATTTGGGTGCTCCTATATTGGGTGCATATATGTTTACCAGAGTGATATCCTCTTGTTGAATTGCTCCCTTTAGTATTATGAAGTGGCCTTCCTTATCTCTTGTTATGGCCTTTACTTTCAGGTCTATTTTGTCAGATATAAGTATTGCAACCCTAGTTTTTTTCTTATTTCCATTTGCCTGAAAATTATTTTCCCATTTCTTCACTATCATTCTGTGTGAATACTTTGTTCTGAGGTGTGTCTCTTGCAGACAGCATATATATTTGGGTCATTATATATATATATATCAGAGAGAAAGGGAAAGGGATAGAGAGATAAAAACATCGATGAGAGAGAATAATTAATTAGCTGTCTCCTGCATGCCCTCCACTGGAAATGGAGCCCACAACCTGGGCATGCACCCTTGGCCAGAATCAGTCTGCAGGTCAATACTATATCTATTGAGCCAAACCGGCTAGGGCTGGATCATGTTTTCTTATCCATTTAGCTACCTTATGTTTTTTGATTGGAGCATTTAGTCCATTTATGTTTTAATGCTATTATGGATAAGTACTAGATTGTCATCATTTTTATTGTTTGTGTTCTTTCTTGCCTTTCTGTTTCTTCTTTTAAGAGCAGTCCCTTTAGCATTTCTTGCATTACTGAATTGGTGGTGATAAACTCTCTTAGGGCCCTCCCCCATTTTTTTCTGTGAAGGTCCTGATTCCATCTTCAATTTTGAATGATAGCCTTGCTGGGTATAGTATCCTTGGATTCAGTCCCTTGCTTAGCATCACTTTGTATATTTCATTCAATTTCCTTCTGGCCTGGTATGCTTCTGTTGACAAATCCATTGATATTCTAATGGGAGATGCCTTGTAGGTAACTTTTTGTCTCTCTCTGAAAGCCTTTACAATTCTTACTTTGTCACTGATATTTTCCAATTTAATTATGATGTGCCTTTGTGCTGGTCTTTTTGAGTTCATCTTGTTTGTGACTCTATGTGCTTCTATGTGTGGTTTTTTTCTTGCCAATATCTGGAAAGTTTTCTGTCACTCTTTCTTCAAACAGGCTTTCAATTCCTTGCTCAATTTACTCTCCTTCTGGTACCCCTATTATGTAGATGTTCCATTTTGTATTGTCCGAACAATTCCTTAGGCTCTCCTCCTGCTTTTTGTTTCCTTTCCAGTTGTGCTGTGTTTGTGTGTGTTTTCCTAAATTGTCTTCTAATTCATTAATGTGGTCCTCAGCCTCTTCTAGTCTACCGTATAAGCCTTTCATTGTGTTCTTTTTTTAAAAATATACTTTATTGATTTTTTACAGAGAGGAAGGGAGAGGGGCAGAGAGCTAGAAGCATCGATGAGAGAGAGACATCAATCAGCTGCCTCTTGCACACACACCCCTGGGGATGTGCCCGCAACCAGGATACATGTCTTTGACCAGAATCGAACCTGGGACCCTTCAGTACACAGGTCACTGAGCCAAACTGGTTTCAGCCCATTGTGTTCTTAATTGCAGTGAGGTCACTCTTCATTTCCTCTTGGTTCCTTTTCATGTTGGTGATATTTTCATTCAGCTCCTTATAATTCTCACTGAGTTGTGTGTATTTTCATACAACCATTTGAGCATCCTTATAAACATTACTCTGAATTCTTTGACATGTTGCTTGCCTCCATTTCATTTAATTCCCTTTCTTTTCTTTGGAGATTGTTTTTTTTTGTCTCCCCATTTTTTGCTGTAACATTTTAATTATTTCTGTTTCTTAGACCCAACTGCTTTGCTACCCAGGTTCTTTTGGATGTGGTAATAGGTGCGATCTCTCAGGTCTCCTGAGCTTGGTGATCAACTGGAGCTCCCTACTTGAGCTATTTGGGTTCTCTTGATGTAGTTGCATCTTGAAAGTTAGTTTCTTATTCATGGATGAATTCTCTGGAGCTCCAGTGGCGCAATCAGTTAGCACGTGGTACTTTGTCTTTTGCTCTTGGCATTTTAATTATGATATGTCTTGGTGTGGTCTTCTTTGGATTCCTTTTGTTTGGGGTTCTGTACACTTTTTGGTCTTGTAAGTCGATTTCTTTCATCAGATGGGGGTAGTTTTCTGTCATTATTTCTTCAAATAGGTTTTCAGTATCTTGCTCTATCTTCTTCTTCTGGCAGGCCCATAATTCTGATGTTGGTATGCTTGAAGTTGTCCAATAGACTCCTTACACTATCTTCATATTTAGGTTCTTTTTTCTTTTCCAGTTGGGTGTTTTTTGCTTCTTTGTATTTCAAATACTTGACTTGATTCTTGAGATCCTCTAGTCTGCTGTTCAATGTTTGTATAATATTTTTTATTTCAATCAGTGTATGTTTAATATCTTTTTTGTTGTGTTTCTTTATTTTTTAATTTTAATAAATCTTTTTTGTTCAGTTATTACAATTGTTCCTCTTTTTCCCCCTATAGCTCCCCCCACCTTTTGCTCTTACCTCCCCAACATTGTCCTCATCCATAGGTGTATATTTTTTTCCCAGTCTCTTCCCAGAGCCCCTTCCCCCTGAGAATTATCAGTCCACTCCTTTCTATGCCCCTAATTCTATTATATTTACCAGTTTATTCTGATCATCAGATTTTTTTATTCACTTGATTTTTAGATACACTTGTTGACAGATATGTATTTGTTGTTCATAATTTTTATGTTTACCATTTTCTTCTTCTTCCTCTTCTTAAAGAATACCTTCCAGCATTTCATATAATACTGGTTTGATGTTGATGAACTCCTTTAGCTTTTTCTTATCTGTAAAGCTCTTTATCTACCTTTCAATTGTGAATGATAGCTTTTCTGGGTAGAGTAATCTTGGTTGAGTTTATTGCTATTCATCACTTTGACTATTTCTTGCCACTCCCATCTGGCCTGCATAGTTTCTGTTGAGAAATCAGATGACAAGCATATGGGTGCTCCCTTGTAGGTAATTAACTGTTTTCTCTTGCTGCTTTTAATATTCTCTCTTTGACTTTTGCTCTTGGTATTTTAATTATGATGTGTCTTGGTGTGGTCCTCTTTGGATACCTTTTGTTTGGGGTTCTGTGCACTTCCTGAACTTGTAAGTCTATTTCTTTGACCAGATGGGGTAAGTTTTCACATTATTTCTTCAAATAGATTTTTAGTATCTTGCTCTCTCTTTTCTTCTGGCACTCTCATAATTCTGATGTTGGTATACTTGAACTTGTCTCAGACGCTCCTTATTCGATCTTCACATTTTTTATTCTTTTTTCTTTTTGCTTTTCCAGTGAAGTGTTTTTTGCTTCTTTGTATTTCAAATCTTTGACTTGATTCTTGTGATCCTCTAGTCTGCTGTTAGATTTTTGTATATATTTTTAAATTTCAGTCAGTGTATGTTTAAATTCTAGTTGGTCCCTTTTCATCTCTAGTTGGTCCTTTTTCATCTCCTCTTGGGTCTCACTAAATTTATCCATTTTTTCTAAGAAATTCTTAAAAAATCTTATAACCGTGGTTTTTAACTCTATATCCAGTCATTTGTTTTCCTTCATTTCTTTCGCTTGGGATGTCCTTTTGTCTGCATATTTTGCTGCTTCCCTGAGTTGGTAGAATAGCTTTGTGTGCTAGGTGTCCTATGTGGCCCAGTAGCTCTGCATCTCGTTACCTGAGGTGGACACTCTTTGTGCACCCCTTTGTGAACTGTGTTTACAGTCTTATTTTATTTAATTCTTGATTGTTGTTGGTATCACTGGGGGGAATTGACCTCCAATTGGTTGTGAGGATCAGCTGTGTCTGCGCATGTGTGCTTGTCTCCAGTCCTCTGCCTTTTGCAGGCATGTGAACACACGTGAGCCTCCAGACCTCTGCCTTTTTGGTTCCTCTGAGTGTCTGTGCACTCTAGGGACCTGTATGAGTCTGGGTCCTCAGGGTCTCGCCCGAATTGGGTTCAGTGCAGTTGGACCTGGGTTTCAGTGCTGTTTTCCTCCCACTAGAGAAAGCCAGTGGCACAATCAGCAGTCAGTGCTCTGTGTGTGCACTTTCTCATACACTTTTGTGCGCCCCCAGACCTCTGTCTTTCATGGCTCCCCTGATTTTCACTGCACTCCTTCCTTTTCACAACAGTCCAGACTCCCCTATATGAATCTCACCTGGAACTGGGGTTCAGTGCAGTCAGAAGTGGGGTTCAGTGCAGTCGGGATTTTCCATCTCCCGCCTGATAGAGGAAGTCAGCCAGACCTTCCTTTGCCCGTCTTCTCCACAGCATGTCCCTGTACCTCAGCTTTTTACAGCTCCTCTGAGTCTTCGTGAGTCCCTCTCTTTACATCTAATTGTAGAATTTTCACTCTTCCAGCTTTCCTATGGTTCTGGATGGGGACCGTACTGTCTTTTAGTTGTAATTTTGAAATTGTTGTGCAAGGCAAGAGCTTAGGTGTTCACCCATGTTGCCATCTTGGTTTCCATATGTTTAATTTCTACTTGGTCCTTTTTCATATCCTCAAGGTTCTCACTAAATTTATCATCCTTCTCTAGAAAATTCTTGAAAAAAAACTTAAAACCATGGTTTTGAACTCTATATGCAGTCGTTTGCTTTCCTCCATTTCTTTCATTTGTGACCTATTTCTTTGTCTCCACATTTTCCCTGGGTTGGTAAGAGTGGCTTTGTGTGTTAAGTGTCATATAGGTTCCAATGGCTCAGCCTCCCCAGTTACCTGAGGTGGACACTCATGGTGCACCCCTTTGCAGGCTGTGTGCATAATCTTCTTGTGGGTAAGTCTTGATTGTTGTTGGTATCAGTGGGAGAAATTGACTTCCAGGCCAGTTGGCTGTGAGGATCAGCTGTGTCAATGATGGGTGAACTTCTGTGCTGGAGACACCCATATGAGACAAGAATTGCATCAGTGGGGCTTTGGTGCTCACTGAGTCTGTCCCCTAAGTGTGTCCCTTTTGGATCTGAAGAGTTGTAATCTAGATGGTCTCACTATGACCCCTGGGTACACTGGCTCTTGGATCTCCAAAATGGTGCTAATTTAGCCTCTGCGCGAGGCCACCCAGTAGGAGCTATGGACCAGGCCATTCATATGCAAAAACCTTTGTACATAGCTTAGATGGGGCGGAGTTTCAGGGCAAAGCAAACATCAATGGCTTCATGGGATGGGATCTCAGGGTGGAGCAAACAGCTATGGCTTCCCATCAGCCCTACCCTAAGAGGCCCAGTGGTCTCAGTGTCTCATGGTAATCGTTGCAAGCACCTCTGAGAGAAAGCTGCTCTTAAGTTTCATCTGCTGCCATTTTATCCACATATGAGTCGGGGTCCCCAGAGTCTCGCCCAAAACTAAAGTTCAGAGCAGTTGGGAGCTTTTGTCTTCCTCTCAATTCAGAAAGCCAGCTGTGTACTCAGTTGCCAGCCCTCTCTGTGCGTGTGCCTCCATACCTCTGCCTTTACTTCCACAGCTCCTGTGAGTCGCAGTATGATTTTCTCTTTCCTTTTAGTTGTAGAATTTCCACTCAGCCAGCCTTCCTGTAGTTCTGGATGATGTTCGTTTTG
>JAAGEH010000032.1:17723082-17777935 GCA_011751065.1 Lasiurus cinereus
CTTCCCTCAGAGATATCATGTTAGGGTTTGGGTGATAGTAAATTCTGCTCCTGTTAGTGGCAGGACTATAAGCAAGTGCTGGCAGTTCTGCTGTGGAGAGAGGATTAAACAGTGGCAGCTGTTCTTTGGAAGGGATAGTGAGCTGAGAATCAGGCTGTTCCACCTTTGAGATGGTTTTTGTTTGATGAGACAGAGGCTTGTGTGTGGCCAAGGCTGTAAGGAAGGTGTCCCCTAATTCATCTGATATTGCAGCAATACATAATCTGCAAATTTTCCTTAAATCCTATTTTGGTAAAGGGCTATAAACATTTGAATATAAGGTATTTCATTCACATTGTCCTCATTTATGCAAAACAAATCTAATTTGATAATAATTCAGAGATCAACTTACAGGCCAGACTCCCCTGTTCCTGGGTTTGTTTTGGCCCCGCTGTATTACCAAGGAAAATTAATATTTTTCTTTTTAAGGTCTGAGGGTGAAATATTCCCCAATTCATTAGGCTGCATCCCAGAGGTGAATCTTGTGGTTCTGAATTTTGGTTTTCCATCTGTAAGAGAATAGAGGAGATCAAAGAAGAGAATGGGTGCCCATGTTCCTTCTCTTATGTTATTTCCACCACGTGGAGAAGATGTCTCTTCTCAGACATGGTTTTCCAGAATTAACTAGTCTTACTATATAACCTAAATTCCTGGCTGCAGTTACCCTGTGCCCTGTGGGTGGCCTTTCCAATGATCAGTATGCCCTGGGTATGAATTTTATACACTCAGACAGGGGACTCAAGTCCACGCCAGTCTCTTGAGCCCTTCCTGGTGAGTCTTTTTCTACTTAGCTCAAAACCTCCTTTGCCTCTGACCCCTTCTTCTATGTACAAAGGGAGGTTTTATATCCTCCAAGTGCACTCCTATTATATTTAGGTGACAATTCTACCAGTTACTGACACATTTTTCCTGCCAACTACCCTGCTGAAGCAAGAACTGTAGTTTTTCTAGTCCCACCAGCAGTTGTAAAAAGGGAACCCTTCTAGGTTCTTGGAATATTCTCATTCCCTTAAAAAAAATTGCTGTCCAATGTATTTGTCTACTGTGGTGTCTGAATACCTGCCATTCCTGCCTACTCCCCCATTCTCATAGGTCCTGTGGAGCCATGCATAACAGATACCTGAATAGAGTGGGTAATCCTTCCTTTATCCATATCCAAACAGGAAATTTATTGACACTCCCTAAATATTGGTAAGGTTCAGAAGGACAAAGCCAACATTCTCTGCTGTACCTATCAGCCTTCTAAAGATATTTAACAAGTTGTCTTTAGGTCTCAAAGTTAGGTATTAGAACCCAGAGTATGTACACAAAGGTCTCTTTATCCCATTTATTCCATAATTGGCATGGAACTAGTTCCCTAATGAATGGGGTGGATTAAAGAGCCTTGGTCAGCCTGGTAAATAATCTGAAGATTTTAGCTTCAATTGTTCAACCAGGGTGTCTTGCCTGTGCCTCTGCTCACATAACAATAATAGTTGTTGGTTAATAGTTTATGGCCAGTGTCTTTCCTTACAATGTTCATATATACAAACAAGAGAAGGAACTTCCTCCCCCAACCTAGGGTAGTATCTTGCAAACCTGTGGGGTCCCCAATTAGGTCTATATTGCACAGGCCTGCACACACAGTAAGTTCCTCCCCTGAAAGCCCTACAAAGAGAGTATAAACACAGATAGAGAGGCCAAAAGCCTTATGGGTTAGAGAGGAATGGTAGCTTAGTGGCTGAAGAGTGGCTTAACTTATTCTTTTAGCAGTTATGTTCATGAGCAGATGGGCTAATAGCTAGATGTAGTGGATTTCTGTTTACTGTCTGTGAGTGGGGCTCCCAGAAGCAATTATTCTTCTGGTCATCTATACTTTCCGACATGTCTCGATTTCTCTCCCAGCTGGTCTAAAACTGGGATGACTCAGAGCTCTCGTGGCGATTCTATGTGCACATCTCTTGGAATGGATTACAAGTGAAATGGAAGTCCCTATTAGGCCTCTGGACATTTTAGGGCTCAATCCAGACACCTCTGCAAGACTATTTCTTACATAAGGACATTTGAGACTCAAACATCCTCAGAGGGAGGAACTGCCTCTTTTCTTCAGACCCTACGTGAGTCTAGGTACTCATCTTTCTCCTTCACATCTGTCAATGGACATAACCTTATTCCAATATTGTTCCTTATGCCACTGCTTCCCCTTTTTTCCCCAAGAAAATTAACACACATGCATAAAGGATCAACTGGCTAGAAATAAAACTTACTGTGTTTTTGCATCACTGTCAAAGTGAGAGCAGATGAATCAGTGCTCCAAGTCAGATCCGAGTTACAACACCAGAAAGATGTTACCAGAGAGCCACCTGAGACTTTGAGGGGGCATTTTCCTCCTTGGCTATTGTCATGCTTGCAAGAAAGAAATCAGATGGGTGGCAGAAAGCGGTGCCAAAATAAAGCAAGCAAATTGATTAAGGAAGAAAGTGTATTTATTAAAAACACACTTAGCGTAAAGAACAAATGGGCAATTCAGGTAGTCTGATGTCCTATCTGGTGGGGGTTCAAGGGTTTTATACTTTTCCCTCTATAGGTTTAAATGTTCCTCTGCTGGATAGAGTAGATTTTAATGTCTCCCTTTTACATTGTTGTGGCTTTTCCCAGAATTTATTAGAACATCTGGTGATTTATCTTGACAAGTTCCAAGATTGCTGACTTCTTTGTTCAATGGTGAGATTAGCCTTTTTTCCTTCTTCTCCTCCTTCTGCCCTAGCAGCTATCTTACCTGCTTAACAATGTTGTCCCAATCATTTTTTAAAAACTGCTTTTGTCAGCCGAAGCTGATTTGGCTCAGTGGATAGAGCGTCAGCCTGCGGACTGAAAGGTCCCAGGTTTGATTCCAGTCAGGGGCATGTACCTTGGTTGTGGGCACATTCCCAGTAGGGAGCGTGCAAGAGATGACTGATCAATGTCTCTCTCTCTCATTGATGTTTCTAATTCTCTATCCCTCTCCTTTTCTCTCTGTAAAAAAAATCAATGAAAATATATTTAAAAAAAACCCAAAACTGCTTTTGTCCAGGTACCAAAATTTCCATGTCATATCCATGTGTCTATTGTCAATTTACTATTTTTTGGTCAATCAACTTTTGACAGGGACACTAAGACCATTCAGAGAAGAAATATAGTTTTTGCAACAAATGGTGCTGGGAAAACTGAATAGCCACATGCAAAATAATGGAAGATCTTTCCCCTGAATCTCAAACTCACATAGTTAATAATTTCCTTGACATCTCAAATTAGCTGTATACTAGGCAATTCAAACTTAGCATATACAAGATTGAAGTTTTAATTTTGTTGCCCTACCCCCTGTCCAAATCAGATCTTCCCTCAGGATTCTTTTTTCAGTATGGTAACTTCATTTTTACAGTTGTTTGGGTCAAAAACTTAAAGCCATTCTTGACTTTCCTTTGTCCTCACATCCCCTTCTAAGAATTATCTGAAGTTCATCTTCAAAAATATAATAAGATTAGACTGATTCTTTTTTTAAAATTAAATCTTTATTATTCAGATTATTACATTTGTTTCTCTTTTTTCCCCTCCATAGCACCCCTCCACCCAGCTCCCACCCCTCCCTCTGCCCTTAGCTCCCTCCCATTGATCTCATCCATAGGTGTATGATTTTTGTCCAGTCTCTCCCTGTACACCCCTCACCCCTTCCCCCCTGAGAATTATCAGTCCACTCCCTTTCTGTGCTCCTGATTCTATTATATTCACCAATTTATTCTGTTGATCAAATTTTTAATTCACTTAATTTTTAGATTCACTTGTTGATAGATATGTATTTGTTGTTCATAATTTTTTGTCTTTTACCTTTTTCTTCTTCCTCTTCTAAAAGAGTACCTTTCAGCATTTCATATAATACTGGTTTGGAGTTGATGAACTCCTTTAGCTTTTTCTTATCTGTGAAGCTCTTTATCTGCCCTTCAATTCTGAATAATAGCTTTGCTGGATAGATTATTCTTGGTTGTAGGTTCTTGCTATTCATCATGTTGAATATTTCTTGCCACTCCCGTCTGGCCTGCATCGTTTCTGGTGACAAATCAGCTGACAGTCGTATGGGTGCTCCCTTGTAGGTAATAACGTGTTTTTCTCTTGGTGCTTTTAATATTATCTCTTTCTCTTTTGCTCTTGGTATTTTAATTATGATGTGTCTTGGTGTGGTCCTCTTTGGATTCCTTTTCTATGGGGTTCTGTGTGCTTCCTGGACTTGTAAGTCTATTTCTTTTACCAGATGTGGGAAGTTTTCAGTCATTATTTCTTTAAATAGGTTTTCAGTATCTTGCTCTCTCTCTTCTTCTGGCACCCCCACAATTCTGATGTTGGTACACTTAAAGCTGTCCCAGAGTCTCCTTACATTATGTTCACATTTTTGGATTCTTTTCTCTTCTTGCTTTTCCAGTTGAATGTTGTCTGCTTCTTTATATTTCAAATTTTTTACTTGATTCTTGCCTTTCTCTAGTCTGCTGTTAGGACTCTGTATAATATTTTTTATTTCAGTCAGTGTATGTTTAATTTCTATTTGGTCCTTTATCATCTTTAGTTGGACCATTTCCATCTCCTCTTGGGTCTCACTAAATTTATCCAACTTTTCTAGCATATTCTTGAAAAACCTTATAAGTGTGGTTTTGAACTCTATATCCAGTCGTTTTTTTTCCCTCCATTTCTTTTGTTTGTGATCCCTTCCCTTGTCTCAGCATTTTCACTATGCTGGGGAAACTTCTGTGTTGAATTCAGCTTATGATACCAGACGCAAAGCCACAGAAGCCTCTATTGAGCTTGGGAGGGGTGGAGTCTCAGGGCTTAAGGGACCGCCTTGCCTTCCAGTCGGCCTGCTCTCCATGGCCCCTGAGTCTCACGTGACTGGGTAATCCCTGGAGGGTCCTTGTGCGCGAGCACCCGCAGTGCCTCTAGTCCCCTGCCTTTCCAGCTCCACTGCACAGTAGGACCACATGAGTCTAGGTCCCCAGGGTTTCGCCCGAAACAGGGGCCCAGTGGACTCAGAAGTGGCACAGTTCGAAGGATGTGTCTCCCGCCCACTCGCAAAAGCCAGCGGCACAATCAGCAATCTGTCCTCCGTGCAGCACCGTGCGCGTTTGAGACTGGACCTGATCTTCTGCGACTCCCCTAAATTTCCGTGCACCTCTCCCTTTTCACAGTCCAAACTCCCCCCATATGAGTTTCGGCTGGATCTGGGGTTTAGTGTCGTAAGATAAGGGGTTCAAGGCCGTTGGGAGTCTCCGTTTCCCTCCCGCCAGAGAAAGCCAGCCAGGTACTCCCGGCACCCGCTCTCTCAGCGTGCGCGTCTCCGTACCTCGGCTTTTTGCAGCTCCTCTGGGTTTCTGTGAGCCCCTCTCTTTCCTTCTAGCTGTAGAACTTACACTCGGCCAGCTTTCCTGTGGTTCTGGATGATGTCTGTTCTGTCTTTTAGTTGTAGTTTTGAAATTGTTGTGCAAGGCAGCAGTGTAGCTGTTTACCTATGCCGCCATCTTGGATTCTCCTAGACTGATTCTTATTAGTTCCAATACTATGGTTTGTTCCTCGACTATTTCATTATCACTTCACTGGTCTTTGTTTTGACTCTTGCCCCAATCCCTGAAACATGCTTGGAAACAAACATAACCAGTGATCCTTTCAAAATATAATTAGATCCTGTCATATCTTTCTTTCAAAATCCCACAATGGCTTTCCACCTCACTGCAAGAAAAATCCAAAGCCTTATTATGGCTCATAAGGTCCTCCAGCCCTAACTTCTGACTATCCCTTGTATATTATCTCCTACTACTTTCTCTTTCATTCATTCCAACCAATATCATTGGCCTCCTTGCACCCAGAAAGTGTCTAGCAGAGAGTGGTGCACTTTGAAAAGTTGTAGAATAAGTGATTAGATGATTTTGGGAAAAACCAGGTTGCAGTAGATGGAGGAGAAACATTTTTACAGTTTGACTATGAAGAGGAAACAAGAGATCAGGCATTTGTAGGTGAGAGAGAACAGGGAAGAATGTTTTAAAAAGGCGTAGATAAAAAAAAGAGACATACGTATTATTATTTGTAATACTTTAAATAATAAAAACATAATAGATTAAAAACTAAAAAAAAAAAAAGATGTGGATAAATGATTGTGAGTAGAAGCCAAGAAAGGAGCAGGCTGAATATCCAAGGTATTCTGAATAAATAAGCAGTTACTAAGTGTTAGTGAGAAGCAAAGAGAAGAAAGAGCATAAAGCATTTGTTAGGAACTGGACCACCTGGTGACTCTCCTCCCCAAGCCAGTAGAATCACTATAGACCAGATAGTTATGCTAGAGAGCAATAATTTTGAGCTAACCAATGTTCTAAGAAGTGAAAATAGACATTTTTGTATTATTTATTCCCATTTTACCATTCGTGGTCCTGCACATTTTCTTCTTTACTGCTACTGCTACTTTGGTCTTAGAGTGATGAAGGTGAAAATGAAGTGAATTTATAATTTTTGAGCCACTATTAGATTACAGGATACTGTGCTAGTTTTTGCCATGTGTGTTTGTGGTTTGCTTTATGTCTACATTTTTAAAAGGAACAAAGAGACAGGAGAGTATGCTGGAAACTATTCAGTGCCAGAGAGGATAAGGTAGGAGAGGAAGGTAATGACAAAATAATAAATTAGGGAGGAGGGCAGGAGGAGGAAATTCCAGAGTAGATTGTACTAACACGGAAATGAAGGAATCAAAGCTCCAACCAAAAAGGTGGCTCACTGTGCATGCTATTTTCTAGCCTGCTGACACCAAGCATTTGGTACACATTGAAAATGGGGATGTCGTAATGTGTGACTTCCAATGAAGAAAAAGCTACGGCTGGGCTATTAGGACAGATAAATTGCATATCGGCTTAACAACAATAAAACGACAGTGAAGAGATAAACCTCACGTGTCCAAGTAATGTGCCTAAGAGAGTTCTATCCTGTAATTACATGCTATGATGTGTTCCAAGGTTGTATTTATTTAGAGCCAAGATGTGTTCTACACTGAGCGAACTTCACTTTAGTGGTCTTATCCACTAAATAGGATCTTTTAGTTAAAGTTCTCTAGTCTGGCCCAGCCAGTGTGGCTCAGTGGTTGAGCATTGAGCCAAGAACCCAGAAGTCACCGTTCGATTCCCTGTCAGGGCACATGCCTGGGTTGTGGGCTTGATCCCCTGTGTGGAGCATGCAGAAGGCAACTGATCAATGATTCTCTCACCATTGATGTTTCTATCCCTTGCTCCCTCTCCCTTCCACTCTGAAATCAATAAAAATTTTTAAAAAAATTAAAATAAAGTTCTCTAGTCTATAGCAGTAATGAAGGCAGTGGATTCTCCCTAAAGTCCAACTGGTTTTTTGAAAAATGTGCTTTTAGGAAGTCTTCTAGTGAACAGACTTCTGAATAATTTCAGTCTACCATAATTGATAATACTAGATGATGAAAACTAAACTTAAGTGAATCAAGCAACAGAATACATGGACATCTTTCAGATTTAGAATTTAGTGTATAGAGATGAGACAAGTGGGTAGAATATATAATACCAGAGGCCTGGTGCACAAAATTCATGCATGGAGGGAGGGTATCAGTGTGTGTGTGTCCCACAGCCCAACCTATACACTTTCCAATCTGGGACCCCTCAAGGGATGTCTGACTGCCTCCTTACAATCAAGAACTGCTGGCTCCCAACCACTCATCTGCCTGCCTGCTTGATTGCCCCTAACCACTTCTGCCTGCCATCCTGATCACCCCCTAAACACTCTTTTGTTAGCCTGATTGATACCTAACTGCTTCCCTGCCTGCCCAATTGCCCCTAATTAACTTTATCTACTGGCCTGGACACCCCTAACTGCCCTCCCTGGCAGGCCTGGTTGCTCCCAACTGCCCTCCCCTGCAGGCCTGGGTTTCCCCTACCTGCCCTCCCCTATAGGCTTGGTCCCTCCCAACTGCCCTCCCCTGCTGGCCTGATCACCCACAACTGCCCTCCCCTGCTGGCCATCTTGTGTCCATATGAGGGTGGCCAACTTTGACCACATGGGGACAGCCATTTTGTGTGTTGGAGTGATGGTCAATTTGCATATTACCTCTTTATTATATAGGATGTCATTGCACATACTAGAAGTATTAGTTAGGGACAGTATTGTGACTTGAGGAAGTAAATGGTGGAGGAACAATAAAAGCTACATGTGCAAGGTGGTGACAACTATGATAATAGGTAATGGATGCAATAAAGGCTCTAACCACTTTCAAGGCATAATGTTCTGTTCCCTAAAGGTTTTTTTTTATTTTTTTATTGTTTTGTTGAAGTATGCTTTACCAGTAAACTATATATATTTAAAGTGTATAACTTCGTGTTATTATGTATGTAAAACCATGGTTTACATGTATAAAACCATTACCATAATAATGAAAATGAACATATCCATAATCCCAGTTTCCTCTTGCCCTCCTTCTTGCTCAGTTCTGATGTATTTTCATAGATCTGTTCATAGTATTAGCTTATAACCCTTGTAATGTTTGTCAAGTCTGCAGTGGGAGCCCCTTTATCATTCCTGATATTGGTAAGTTCCCATTTTTGTCAGTCTTCTAGACAGAGATTTATCAATTTTTATTTATCTTTTCAAAGGACTAGCATTGATTTTCCCTATTGTTTTTCTGTTTTCAATTTTGATGATTTATTCCCTGATTGTTGTTTCCTTTCCTCTACCTGTATTAGGTTCATTTTGTTCTTCTTTTTCTAGTTTCTTGAAGTAGAAGCTTAGACTATGATTTGCAATCTTTCCCTTTTTCTAATATAAGCACTGAATGCTATCAATTTCTCTCTAATCACTGCATTAGGTGCATTCCACAAATTTTAATATGTTCTACTTTCTTTTGTAATTTCCCTTGGGACTTTCTCTTTGATTTATGAACAACTTAGAAGCATATTAATTTCCAAGCATTTGGGATTTTCCTATTTTTCTCTTGAGTTCTAGTTTAATTTCATTGTTTAGAGAACATACCTTGTATGATTTCAATTCAGGTTTGTTAAAATTTGTTTTCTGCATTTTTATTATTAGTTGGCACTTAGTGTATACAATTTCACTTGTCATCTCTTAAATAAAAATGTGACTTAAAAGAATAGAAGAATCAGTCTCAGAGTGACTGAGGTGTTGAAGAGAAGTTTTATAACCTGTTTTCTGTCATGGGAAGGAACTAGATTCATGGCACCTTTGTGATGCTTGTGACCTAAGTATTTCTTAAGAATTTACAATAAAAAGAGCATGTTTCATGTACATTCTCTTCAGAACTAGGAGACAAAAATATGTTATTTATCCTAAATTTGTTCCCTTATAATGTACTTTACCTTCTTCTCTTTCTCTTTCCTTACTGGAAACTGGAATTAGATAGACTTTATTTGCCCAAGTTTTAAACTACAGTATTAGTAAAGCGATGCTATTTTCCACATAGCAGTGAGAAGCAAAAATACCTATTTGGGGTCATAATATTTAAAAAACAACTTTTTTCCAGGTATTGTTGGCATGCACTGCTGGGTAGCTCAGTTGGTTAGAGCATTGTCCTGATACGCTAAGGTTATGGTTTTGATCCCAGACAGGGCACATCCAAGAATCAACCAATGAATGCACAAATAAGTGGAACAACAAGTCGATGTTTATCTCTCTCTAAAATAAGAATATGTTCATAATTTTAAAGCATAGGAAACCAAAGCCAGAAACCTGCGAGATAAAAATTAGCTTATTATATATGTGTGAAAGTGTGTGTATATATGCACGTGTCTGTGTTTGTGTGTGAATGGGCATGTGTAAAAATGTCTGAAAAAATCTATACCAAACTCTTAACAGTGGTTATTTTTAAGGAGCAGGGTTAGAGGGGACTTTTACTTTCTTCTTTATGTCTGTTTATTTATTTTTAAATGATTAGTGTGCATAATGAATATAATCAGGAAAAATTTTCATTAAAAAAGGAGGTAATAATGAATTATCCATGTATACTTGATGAAACAATAGCTAACCTTTATTGAATGTTTATTATATACCAGCCCATTCTATGTGCTTTACAACCATGTGAGATAGGTGCTATTATTATTCTCATTTAAATAGGAGGAAAGATGGCTTAGAGAGATCATACACCTAGTAAGTGGCAGGATCAGGATTCAAATTCAATCAGGCATCAGAGCTAAGATCTTGATTATGACACTACATTAATATTCAGAACAATGTTGTCTGAATACCATATTATTCCTTGTTTAACAAATTGATGGCTACTATGCTTAAACATGACGGAAGGCCTGATGAATGTGGTTTGAGGTGTGTATTTGTTTTTATCAACACTAGAATGGGATGTCTGAGAGAGGGTATAAAGACTTTCCTGGGAATATCCTATAATAGAATCATTTATATTCACTAAGGAGAGTGAATGTAAAAGTAAGTACCCTCTCTTCAATTTAGTCCCTGTTGAATTGTAATAATTTTGCTCATATTATTGGTTGCACAGAGCTCTTATACATTGACCATCTCTTTATATTCCTTGAACACCTGAGATATGTGAGTTTGACAGATAACAGTTTTTTTCTGTCCAGAAGCAAATTTTTAATTTCTATGAGAACAGCAAGTTAATAATTTTTAAAAATATTTTTTTATTGATTTTAAGAGAGAAAGGAAGGGAGAGAAAAAGAGAAACATAGATGTGAGAGGGAACATCAATTGGCTCCCTCCTGCATGCCCCTTATCTGGGATCAAGCCGGCAAACTGGGGCATGTGCCCTGAATGGGAATCAAACCAGCAACCTTTTGGTACATGGAATGATGCCCAACCAGCTGAGCCACACTGGCCAGGGCAGGTTAATACTTTAATACATTAATATTTTAAAATCAAGAACAAAACTGTCAACAAGAAAAACAATTTTCTTGAGGCATGCCACGAGGCATCTCAGAATGAACAATTTATAGTTGACAAATTCAATCTAGATCATAGCCATTAATAAAAATACTAATTTCTCAATTAGCAGTAAAGGCAAAGCAATTGTGTAAATGGAGATAATCAAGGTTAGAAAATTGCATTTTGAGAAGTGCCAGTAGAAATGCTTCTCAAAGGTACTGTATACTCATTCATACAACCAAGATAATAATTTATTAGGAATTATAAAGGCAAGGGAAACCAGGCCAAGCTGGTGTGGCTCAGTGGTTGAGTGTCCATCCATGTACCAAGAGGTCATTGATTCCATTCCCAATCAGGGCACATGCCGAGTTGCAGGCTCAATCCCTGGTATGTGGGGTGTGCAAGTGCCTGCTGATGTTTCCCTCTCATCGATGTTTCTATCTTTCTTTCCCTCTCTCTTCCTTTCTCTCTAAAAATCAATTATATCTAATAAAAGAGAAACATGCAAATTGACCATACCTCTGCTATGCCCACCAGCCACGCCCACCAGCCAATCAGGAGTCAGTATGCAAATTAATTCAACAAATATGGCAGCAGCCACGGAGTTGGGTTGTCCCCAATGATGGAGGCAGCCAAGCTTCCCGCCCACCCTGCCTTCCACTCAAGGTTACAAAGTTTCAATTATAGAAGATAAATAAATCCCAGATACCAGGGCCTCCACTTGGGTCACTGGGACCATTCGCCCAGGCCACCTCCATGCCCCAAGGGAATCCCCACCCTGATCTGAGACACCCTTCAGGGCAAACCAGCCAGGCTCCTACCCGTGCACCAGGCCTCTATCCTATCAATAAAAGAGTAATATGCAAATTGACCATTACCCCAACACACAAGATGGCTGTCCCCATATGGTCAAAGATGGCTGCCCCCATGTAGACACAAGATGGCCACCACAAGATGGCCAGCAGAGGAGGGCATTTGGGGGCAATCAACCCTGATGGGGAGGGCAGTTAAGGGTGACGAGGCTGGCAAGGGAGGGTAATTAAGGATGACTAGGCCTGCAGGGGAGGGCAGTTAGGGGCAATCAGACTGGCAGGGAGTGGTTAGGGGGTGACCATTCAGGCAGAAGCAGTTAGGGGCAATCAGAAAGGATCCCTACTGGGATCGGGCCTAAATGGGCAGTCGAACATCCCTCGAGGGGTTCCAGATTGGAGAGGGTGCAGGCTGGGCTGAGGGACACCTCCCCATGGACAAATTTTGTGCACCGGGCCTCTAGTAAATATATGTATTTTAAAAAGAAAACCATGAGTTTATGTTGTGCTATCATCCCATGTATATTTTTTAATAGGTGTATATTGGATTTACATATATATTGTTCTTTTTCTTCCTGGAGATTTTGAATCTGACCTATTGAGGCTTAGTGATATAGATTTAAAAACATTGATCTAAATTCCCAAGGTGTTGGTCGATTTGCAGTGTTTTACTGCTGAAGCACACACACTTTTAGTTCTTGCTGGCTGTCCCTATAAGTCCATAAGCAGGCCTACAGGGAAATCCCAGTGTTGTGCTCTGAGTAGTTTGTTAGGTTATCTCAAGGTTTCTCTACCTTGGTATTACTGATATTTGGGGCCAGATACCTTTTGGTTGGGCATCATTCCATGCACCAAGCATACACTATTGGGGGAGGAGAGGGCAGTCCTGTGCATTAAAGGACTTTAAGCAAAGATCCCTGGCCTCTACCCACCAGACACCAGTAGCACACTCTTAAGTGCAACAACCAAAAATGTCCCCAGACATTAGGGGAATAGTGGGCTAGAAGCTGGGAAGACCAGATACTCAGATCAGAGGCAGAGGAGCCAAAAATGAGAGTGGATGAAACAGACATTAATCAAGTGTAATCTGATCTGAAGATAGTGGCTCTTAATAAGAGCTATTGTTATTACAATTACATTGGAGCCAGTATAGAAGTGTGTGCAGGATGGAACTAGCATTCCCTTTTGTCTGTTTGGAAAAATATGAACTCTGACATTGCTTGGAAAAATCCAGAGTTGTCAGAAAAAGGTTATGGCCAGTTGTCCTTTTGCCTGAATAATTTACCTGTTATATTATTGGAAATATAAAAATGAGTATTGCACCTTCTAATACAAATTGTAATTTCACATTTACAAAGCTTTCAGCTTATTGTACAAATAAAAATTTTCTTACAGCTTAAGCTATAATTATGTCTTTCTAAAAAGTATGTTTTATTATTTTTATTTTTTTTCTGTTTACAAGAAACACATTTTATTTTTTTTAATTTATTTTTTATTTTTTTAATTAAATCTTTATTATTCAGATTATTACATTTGTTTCTCTTTTTTCCCCACCATAGCTCCCCTCCACCCAGCTCACACCCTTCCCTCTCTCCCATTGACCTCATCCATAGGTGTATGATTTTTGTCCAGTCTCTCCCTGTACACCCCTCACCTCTTTTCCCCTGAGTATTATCAGTCCACTCCCTTTCTGTGCTCCTGATTCTATTATATTCACCACTTTATTCTGTTGATCAAATTTTTAATTCACTCAATTCTTAGATTCACTTGTTGATAGATATGTACTTGTTGTTCATAATTTTTTGGCTTTTACCTTTTTCTTCTTCCTCTTCTAAAAGAGTACCTTTCAGCATTTCATATAATACTGGTTTGGAGTTGATGAACTCCTTTAGCTTTTTCTTTTCTGTGAAGCTCTTTATCTGCCCTTCAATTCTGAATAATAGCTTTGCTGGATAGATTATTCTTGGTTGTAGGTTCTTGCTATTCATCACGTTGAATATTTCTTGCCACTCCCGTCTGGCCTGCATCGTTTCTGTTGAGAAATCAGCTGACAGTGCTCCCTTGTAGGTAATGAACTGTTTTTCTCTTGCTGCTTTTAATATTCTCTCTTTGTCTTTTGCTCTTGGTATTTTAATTATGATGTGTCTTGGTGTGTTCCTCTTTGGATTCCTTTTATATAGGGTTCTGTATGCTTCCTGGACTTGTAAGTCTATTTCTTTTACCAGATGTGGGAAGTTTTCAGTCATTATTTCTTTAAATAGGTTTTCAGTATCTTGCTCTCTCTCTTCTGGCACCCCCACAATTCTGATGTTGGTACGCTTGAAGCTGTCCCAGAGGCTCCTTACATTATCTTCACATTTTTGGATTCTTTTCTCTTCTTGCTTTTCCAGTTGAATGTTTTCTGATTCTTTATTTTCAAATTTTTGACTTGATTCTTGCCTTCCTCTAGTCTGCTGTTAGGACTCTGTATAATATTTTTTATTTCAGTCAGTGTCTCTAGTTGGTCCTTTTTCATCTCCTCTAGGCTCTCGCTAATTTTATCCAACTTTTCTAGCATATTCTTGAAAAACCTTATAAGCGTGGTTTTGAACTCTATATCCAGTCGTTTTTTTCCCTCCATTTCTTTTGTTTGTGATCCCTTCCCTTGTCTCGGATTTTCACTATGCTGGGAGAACTTCTGTGTTGGATTCAGCCTTATGATACCAGGCTTGCAAAACCAAAGAAGCCTCTGTTGAGCTTGGGATGGGTGGAGTCTCAGGGCTTAAGGGACCGCCTTGCCTTCCAGTCGGGCCCGTCCTCCACGGCCCGAGTCTCACGTGACTGGGTAATCCCTGGAGCGGTCCTTGTGCGCAGCAGTCCTTGTGTGCCAGTGCCTCTAACCACTGCCTTTCCAGCTCCCCTGCGCTCCAGGACCACACGAGTCTAGGTCTCCAGGGTTAAACTCGAAACAGGGGCTTAGTGGATTCAGAAGTGGCACAGTTGGGCGGGTCTGTCTCCCGCCCACTCGAGAAAGCCAGCAGGGCAATCAGCAATCTTTCCTTTGCGCAGTGCCATGCGTGCCACCAATCCTCTGATCTTTTGTGACTCCCCTAAATTTCCATGCACCTCTCCCTTTTCACAGTCCAAACTCCCCCCTTATGAATTTCGGCTGGATCTGGGGTTTAGTGTCGTAAGATAAGGGGTTCAATGCCTTTGAGAGTCTCCGTTTCCCTCCTGCCAGAGAAAACCAGCCAGTTATTCCGGCACCCGCTCTCTCTCCACGCCGCATCTCCATACCTCAGCATTTTGCAGTTTCTCTGGGTCTCCGTGAGCCCCTCTCCTTCCCTCTAGCTGTAGAACTTCCACTCAGCCAGCTTTCTTGTGGTTCTGGATGATGTCTGTTCTGTCTTTTAGTTGTAGTTTTGAAATTGTTGTGTGAGGCAGCAGTGTAGGTGTTTACCTATGCCGCCATCTTGGATTCTCCCAAGAAACACCAAGAAGTATGTTTTAAAACTCTATGCTGCTACCCTTTGAGATATGCAGCAACATCCCTTAAATTCTGGAGGAGGGCACATCAAATCAGTGTCAGGGAGGTTTTGGGAAGCACGAATATGAAATACACATTAGATGCAAATAAGATAGGTTGTTTTTGTAAAATCTACCCATTTGTTTTTTATTCTAATGACATCAGCTAATAATGAATTTATTGTAACCAAGATATGTTGCCATAGCCTCTGGCAGCATATAATTGTGACAGTTATTGTTCACCCATTTAAATAAGGTGGTGTTTGGGTTGCCTATGGTTTGTTATCATGCTTCATTTTTTAATTCTTCCTTATTTTCTATCCCTGTGAGGAAAAAAGAGCAGTCATAATATCTTCCTATCTTTGAATACTGATAATTGGGATACATGGATATTTCCTGGTAGATGTCCATTTGGAAAGATATTAGGCTGGTGCCCTTCATACTGATGACAATAATAATCCTTGGCTGGGGCCTGGTTCTTGATACACAATCATTAGAGTAATTACTCTGGGGATGATGGTAGCTATCTGGCTTCTCATAAAAAGTCCACAGATATACTTGAGATAATTTACACTATGTTCCATTTCTATCACAAAACTGGTTGATCTGAGGTGCATGCAATCTACTCATATTTTTCAAAGGTAGTTTTTAGTGTTGTAAAACACCCTGTGCAATTTTCCCTTTAAATTCATGTTTTACATTCCTTTTTGAATTTGTCATCAGGCACAGTATGACCATGAGCAACCTAGCACCTTGCTTCTGAAACACCCAAAATGACCCCCAGGTTCTTTTGCCTGCCATTCTGAAGCCAAACATATGGCACAGGTGCTGATGGAAGGAAAGTGATTTTTTAGGTACTGAGTACCTGAGAAGATGGCAGGGTCATCCTATATAATAAAGAGATAATATGCAAAGTGACCCTCATGCCCTTGCATCACAAGATGGCCGCCCCCATTATTACAAGATGCCTGGCAGGGGAGGGCAGATGAGGGTGAAGAGGCCTTCAGGAGAGGGCAGTTGGGAGTAATAAGGCCTGCAGGGAAGCGCAGTTGGGGGGGACCAGGCTTGTAGGGGAGGGCAGTTGGGGGCAAACAGGCCTGCAGGGGAGGGTAGATCATGCTGGCAGGGGAGTGATTAGGGGGCTATCAGGCTGGAAGGCAGAAGTGGCTAGGGGCAATCAGGCAGCCAGGCAGGCAAGTGGTTAGGAGCCAGCAGTTCTGGATTGTGAGAGGGATGTCTGACTGCCAGTTTAGGTCTGATCCTGCAGGGATATCTGGCAGTCGGACATCCCCTGAGGGATCCCAGATTGGAGAGGGTACAGGCTGGGCTGAAGGACACCTTCCCAGTTGATAAATTTCATGTACTGGACCTCTAGTCTATATATAAAAGCCTAAGTGACCAAACGATCTAATGACTGGTCACTATGATGTGCACTGACCACCAGGGAGCAGATGATCAATGCAGAGCTGCCTCCTAGTGGTCAGTGAATTCCCACAGCAGGAGCGCTGCTCAGTTGACAGATGGGCACCAAAGGGCTCATGGCTGGCAAGTGCCACTGTGGTGGTGTGAACCTC
Source organism: Lasiurus cinereus (assembly GCA_011751065.1). Lineage (NCBI taxonomy): Eukaryota > Metazoa > Chordata > Mammalia > Chiroptera > Vespertilionidae > Lasiurus > Lasiurus cinereus. The sequence goes on from JAAGEH010000032.1 coordinate 17,739,911, forward strand.
TCTCAATTGGGACTGATTGGGCACGAGCATAGCTGGGATGAGTGGGAGCAGCAGGCAGGAGCGGCAGGCGGTGTTGGACTGCTGGTTTCAGCCCAGTCCCCACAGGCCGCAAGGAGGGACCCACCCATGTATGAATCCATGCACTGGGCCTCTAGTCACATTATAACAGCTAATAGCCACATGTGATTAACAGATATATTGGATAGGAAAGCTTTAGCATATCAGGGCCCTAACCATAGATACCAATAAGAGTTAGGAACTAGTGTGAGTATTATGCAGGGAATTAGAGAAATAAAACTGTATCTTTGGATTCAAAGCTTATTTTGGAGAAAAGAGAGAGAAAATTTAAGGAAATAATGCTTTAAGTAGAGGGTTCTACAAGTTCTTAGGGCTAATACCTGGCCAGCAGACACTATTTGTTGTAAAAAGTCTCTATTTCAAGCTCTTCTAAATAGTTATCAAGTGGCTGCAGAAAACCAGAGGTGGAGATCAGGAACAGGCTTACGCTTTAATGGTTAGGTAATTAAATTCTCTGAAATAAGATTTGCCCTAGGCTGTGAACGGGAGGAGAAAAAGGTTGTTTGGGTGGATGAAGCAGGGAAAACCAGGAATGAGACTGTTTCTCCTGAAGCTCAAATGAAGATGTAGACTTGAGAGGCACAGTGGACTTAATCATGAGGTAGGACCTCATCAAGTGGGAGGACTACACCAGGAGATAGAAACTCATCATGTGAGGGGACTCCACCATGAGGTAGATACTCATCATGTGAAGGGACTCCACCTGAGAAAGGACTCCCTCAAATGGAAGAACCCCTCACTTGAAAGACTCCCATATGGGAGGGCCCCTGAAATAAAAAGATATACAAATGCCTCATAAGCACATGAAAAGGTACTGAACATAATTATTCATCATAGATATGCAAGTAAAAAACATGACATGCCATTTCACACTCACTAGATGGCTATAATCAAAGACAGGCCAATAACAAGTATGGCAAGGATGTGGAGAAATTGGAACCCTTATTTAATGCAAGTGAGAGGGTAAAATGGTGCAGCCATATTGAAAAACAGTTTTGTCATTCCTTGAAATGTTAAACATAGAGTTGCTATGTGGCCTAACCCAGCTATTCTACTTATTGGGTATCTACCCACCCAAGAGAAATGGAAATATATGTACACAAAAAGTTCTACATAAATTCTCATAGCAGAATTATTCATAATAATAAAAAAGTAAAAGAACAGAAATGTCTACCAACTAATGCATGGATATACAAGTGTATATCTATACAACAGAATATTATTTGGTGACAAAAAGGAAGTACTGATAAGTTATACAACATGAATGAGCCTCAAAACATTATACTAAGTGGAAAAAAGCCAGTTAAAATAAACAATATATTATATTAAACAATTTATATAAAATGTCTAAAATAGGCAAATCCATAGACACAAAGATTAGTGGTTGTTAGTCCTGGAAGGGCTAACAAAGGGGAATGACTGCTAATAGGTACAATGTTTCCTTTGGGGATGATGAAAGGGTTCTATAATTAGTTTTGGTGATGACTACACAACTCCCCCAATATATAAAAAATTATGCACACTTTAAGTAGCTGAATTCTATGGTACGTATATTATATCTCAATAAATTTGACACAATAATGAACAGAGCTTTAGAGATGTGCTGGATAATATTAAGTGGTTTGACATATACGTATAGGGGTTGACCAAAGTAGGTTTACAGTTGTTCGTTTGGAAAAAGACATGCAGGTTATGATTATTACAATTGCTTTATTAATTCAAAGGAATGTCACTAATATATGTAAACCTACTTTTGCCCACCCCTGTATATGTGAACTCCCAGAAAGGTGGGTGGGTAACAGAAGAAATAATGGCTAACACTTCCCAAATGTAATGGAAACTATAGACATCAATCAAAAAGAAAATGGGCATCCCTATGTTTATAGCAGCATTATTTACAAAAGGCAAGATCTGGAAGCAGCACAAGTGTCCATCAGCAGCTAAATGGATAAAAAAAACTCTGGTTCATTTACCAATGTAATAGTACAGTGGCTGTAAAAAAGAACTCTTACCATTTGTGACAGCATGGATGTACCTGGGAAGTATTATGCTAAGCAAAATAAGCCAGTCAGAGAAAAACAAATACCATATAATCTCACAAACATGTGGAATCTAATGAAGGAAATAAATTGATAAACAAAATGGAACCAGAAGCATGGATATATGGAATAGACTGGCTGGTGCCTGAAGGGGATGAGGGTGACTGGATAAAAAAGGTGAAGGGATCAGCTAAAGTATATGCATATCCCAATGACACGAACAATAGTTTGGTGAAGGCCAAGGGAGGGGAAGTGAGGATGAGTGGATGTAGGCAAAGGGATGGGGCGAGGAGGGACATCTGTAATAATGTCAACATTAAAACTTTTTAATTAAAAAAACAAATATAACTGCCCTGGTCATTTTGCTTAGTGGTTAGAGCGTTGGCCTAAGGACCAAGGTGCTTGTGTTCTCTCTCTCTCTCTCCTCCCTCCCTTCTACTCTATCTAAAAAGTGTCCTTGGGTGAGGATTAAAAAACAACTATAAAACACAGACTAGAAGGCACAAAGAATCCCAAGCAGAAAAAACATATTTTTATACCGCAAACTGAGGTATATTAAATTGTTAAAAAGAGTAGAAACCAAGATGGCAGCATAGGTAAACACCTGAACTGTTGTCTCACACAATTTCAAAACTACAACTAAAAGACAAAATGGACATTATCCAGAACCACAGAAGGCTGGCTGAATGGAAATTCTACAACTAGAAGGAAAGAGAAAAGCAAACTGAGACTCACAGGAGCTGTGAAGGCACAGGTATGAAGGTGCGCACGCAGAGAGGGCTGGCAACTGAGTACACAGCTGACTTTCTTTTTTTTTTTCTTTTTTAATATATTTTTATTGATGTTTTACAGAGAGGAAGGGAGAGAGACAGAGAGTTAGAAACATTGATGAGAGAGAGACATTGATTAGCCACCTCCTGCACACCCCCCACCGGGGATGTGCCCACAACCAAGGTACATGCCTCTGACCGGAATTGAACCTAGGACCTTCCAGTCCACAGGCTGACGCTCTATCCATTGAGCCAAACCGGTTTCGGTGCAGCTGGCTTTCTTAAGCGGGAGGGAGACAAAAGCTCCTGACTGTTCTGAAATTCAGTTCTGGGCGAGTCTCTGGGGAGCCAGACTCATTTGGGGAGAAACTGGACTATCTGACAGCAGGCAGAACTCAAGGGTGGCTTCTTCTTAGAGGTGCTTGCAGTGATTACCACGGGACACTGAGACACAGGGGCCTATTAGGGCAGAGCTGACGGGAAACCAATGCTGTCTGCTCCACCCTGAGACTCCACCCCATTCAAGCTGAGCACAAAGGCTTTTGCAAGTCTTCTCCCATAAAGGTGTCTCCAGCACAGAAGTTCTTCCAGCGTAGACACAGCTGATCCTCAAAGTCAATTAGTCTGGAGATCAATTCCTCCCAGTGATACCAACAACAATCAAGGCTTAACTACAACAAGATTGTGCACACAGCCCACAAACAGGTACACCAAGAATGTCCACCTCAGGTAACTGGGAAGGCTGAGTCACTGGGCCCTATAGGACACCTAGCACACAAAGCCATTCTATCAACTCAGGGAAGCAGCCAAAATGTGAAGACAAAGAAACAGATCACTAATGAAAGAAATGGAGGAAAGCAAACGACTGGATATAGAGTTCAAAACCATGGTTATAAGGTTTTTCAAGAATTTCCTAGAAAAGGCTGATAAATTTAGTGAGACCCTCGAGGATATGAAAAGGGCCAACTAGAAATTAAGCATACATTGACTGAAATAAAAAAAATATTATACAGAGATCTAACAGCAGACTGGAGGATTGCAAGAATCAAGTCAAAGATTTGAAATACAAAGAATTTCAAAGAAGCAAAAAGCACCCAAATGGAAAAGAAAAATGAAAAAGGAATCCAAAAATATGAAGATAGTGTAAGGAGCCTCTGGGACAACTTTAAGCATACCAACCTCAGAATTATGGGGGTGCCAGAAGAAGGGAGAGAGCAAGATACTGAAAACCTACTGGAAATAATGACCGAAAACTTCCCCCACCTGGTGAAAGAAATAGACTTACAAGTCCAGGAAGCGCACAGAACCCCAAACAAAAGGAATCCTAAGAGAACCACACCAAGACACATCATAATTAAAATACCAAGAGCAAAAGTCAAAGAGAGAATATAAAAAGCAGCAAAAGAAAAAGTTAGTTACCTACAAGGGAGCACCTCTATAACTGTCAGCAGATTTCTCAATAGAAACTATGCAGGCCAGATGGGAGTGGCAAGAAATAGTCAAAGTGATTAAAAGCAAGGACCTACAACCAAGATTACTCTACCCAGCAAAGCTATCATTCAGAATTGCAGGTCAGATAAAGAGCTTCACAGATAAGAAAAATCTAAAGAGTTCATCACCACCAACCCAGTATTATATGAGATGCTGGAAGATATTCTTTAAAAAGAGAAGGAGGAAGAAAAAGGTAAGGATAGAAAATATGAACAACAAATACATATCTATCAACAAGTGAATCTAAAAATCAAGTGAATAAAAAAATCTGATTAACAGAATAAACTAGTGAATATAATAGAATCAGGGTCATGGAAAGGGAGTGACTGACAATTCTTGGGAGGGGAACAGGTGTGGGGAGTGTGAGAAGAGACTGGACAAGGGTTGTACACCTATGGATGAGGACAGTGGGAGTGTGGGGTGAGAAATGGGTGGAGGGAAACTATGGGGGAGGGAGAAAGAGGAACAATTGTAATAATCTGAACAATAAAGATTAAATAAAAAAATAAAATAACAACCATCACCAAGTGGGTGACCTTGGAATTATCCAAGCGTGCCCCCAACTCCTTCACCTGCTCAGACGCCTAGGGTATCTTTATAGCTGAGCTGAACCCAGTGCCACCCAGGCTTAACCACCTCTCTGATTTGGCCTAAACATCTGGAGCAATCACATAAAATCAGAATTCCCCACTTCTCTTTCCAAAGTGGCTGATCCGTGTCATCTCAACCCTAAGAGGAACCCCCAACTTGGGGAAGTGGTGAGAAGGAAGCTATTGGTGCATACAGTTCAGTTGTGTAAACTCCCGCTGATTGTGGCACCACCCACTGTGAGGAAGCACAGGCATGAAACAGTGTGGCTGTTAAATGAGGCCCATCTCCAGCTTTTAGGAGGCTCCCCCAGCTCCAAGCTAGTGCATCCCACTCTGCCCTAGTGAGACAGCTTCAGTGTTTTAGCCCCAGCAGACAGAACACGTCCCAGCTGAAAGGGAAAGTGTAGTCCTGCCCAGTGTTTCTCAGTGGATAGAGCATCTGCCTGAGGATTACAGGGCTTGGAGTTCAATTCCCTGTCAGGGCACATGCCTGGGCTGTGGGCTTGATCCCCAGTATGGGGCATGTAGGAGGCAGCCAAACAATGATTCTCATCATTGATGTTTTTATCTCCCTTTCTCTCTGAAATAAATCTATACTAATAAAAGGTTAATATGCTAATTAGTCCAAACAACTTCTGGACGACTTTCCTGATGTCCTTCCGGACAAAGCCATGGTGGCAGGGCAGAGGTGGTTAGGGGCACTCAGGCCAGCAGGGAGAACAGTTAGGGGGATCAGGCCGACAGGGGAGAGCAGTTAGGATGATTAGGCTGGAAGGGGAGAGCAGTTAGGGAGATCAGGCTGGCAGGCAGGTGAGCGGTTAATGGGCAGCAGTCCCAGATTATGAAGGGATGTTTGACTGCCAGTTTAGGCCTGATCCCAGGGGTCCGCAATTGGAGAGGGTGCAGGCTGGACTCAGGGAACCCCCCCATGCACACATTTCATGCACCAGGCCACTAGTTTTATTTATTATAGACAAAAACTAGAAACAATCTAAATGTCCATCAACATTTGTGGTATGTAAAGAAAATGTGGTATATTCATATATTGGAAAACTATTCAGTAATAAAAATGAATAAACTATTGATATATTCATAATGCAGATAAATCTCAAAACATTATGTTGGGCAAAAGAAGCCTTATTGCCTGGCAGGTGTGGCTCAGTGTTTGAGTGTCAACCCATGAATCATGAATCAAGAGGTTATTGGCTCAGTTCCTGGTCAGGGCACATGCTTGGTTTTTGGCTTGATTCCCCAGTGTGGGGAGAAGGGTGCAGGAGCAGATCGATGGTGTTTCTTTCTCACTAATGTTTCTATCTCTATCTCTCTTTCAAATTCAGTAAAATGTATTTAAAGAGAAAGAAGCCTTACCAAAAGAACTATATATACTGCATGATTATTATTTTTTTACTGTTTAAAGTATTACATATGTCTCCCACCTCCCCTCCCCCACCGCCACTCCCAACCCCCAGGACAAGCCCCCAACGTCCTGTATCTGTGTCCATTGGTTATGCTAACATGCATGCATAGAAATCCTTAGTTGATCTCTAACACTCTTGCCCTTCCCCCTGCCTTCTCTCTGAGGTTGGATGGTCTGTTCAGTGTTACCTTGATTATATTTTTATGAAGCCTTAGAAAAGACAAATATAATCCATAAGGGACAAAAAACAAGTCAGAAGTTGTCTGGGGTCAGAGAATTATTTTTTTCTGAAACACAGCCAATTTTATTCAAATTCTTCAAAACTTATAATCAATATGTTGTTTCTAAAATGTATGCTATCCTTTATATAGTGGTTTTATTTCATCTTTTCCTTTATAGTTTTTCATTACAGTTCTTCAGAATTTTTTGAGTTGCCCAGTTGGGAGCCTCTGGCCTATTCTGATTAAGCTTATTCTCAATTATTTGTGGACAACATCTTGCTTCTAAATGAAAGGCTTTTGCTTGTTTCAATCACTTGGAGATAGGATAAAACTACATTATTACTCATAACCACATGACCTAATTTATTTTTATTTTAAAAAAATATATATTTTATTGATTTTTTACAGAGAGGAAGGGAGAGGGATAGAGAGTCAGAAACATCGATGAGAGACATCGATTAGCTACTTCCTGCCCGCCCCCAACTGGAGATGTGCCTGTAACCAAGGTACATGCCCTTGACCAGAATTTAACCTGGGACCTTTCAGTCCGCAGGCCGATGCTCTATCCACTGAGCTAAACTGGTTTTGGCAACACATGACCTAATTTAGAATCAATCTTAGCAACTAGTCTGGCATTCCTTTCTTTCCTTTTTTATTGATTCTAGAGAGAGGGAGGGAGGGAAAGACACACACACACACACACACACACACACACACACACAGATATGAATTGGTTGCTTCCCACATGTGTTATAACCCAGGATCTAAACGGAAACCCAGGTATGTGCCTTGACCAGGAATCTAAGCCACCACCTTCTGGTTTACAGGAAGAAGCTCCAACCCAGTTACCAGGCCAGGGTTCAGTCTTGCATTTCTAATCAAATTTAAAATCTACCTTTTAGCTTCTTCTGGAGTCATGTTCAGTTTCTGCCAACATGTTAACGCTGATCCACTGGAAGATGCAACGAAGTCTCATATATGAAGAGACAGGCATTTTCAATGAATTCTTCAAGATAAGGCAACAAGAAGTGATTCACACACTGGCCGTTTTTGCTTGGTGGTTTGAGCCTCAACCCCTGATGATTCCTGATGAAGGGCACATATCTCGATTGCAGGTTTGATCCCTGGCCCTGTCGATCTCTCTCTCTCTCTCTCTCTCTCTCAAAAAAAAAAAAAATCAATGGAAAAAAACACCAGGAGGATTAAAAAATAAATAAAAGTGATTCACACACACAGATTCACATTCCCTTAGCTTTTTCTGAGTTGGGGCCAAAGTAAAAGTTAACATAAGAATTCAACAAACTCTAATTGGATCTTTGTATGTGTAAGACTCCTGTTGAGTAACTTTGACTAGATCTTTTAGCACCTGCTGACATTTTCAAACATCTTTGTTATGACTGCTGTAGTCAAATAGTAAAGAATATGTGAATACATCGTCTAAATTTCATTAAGATACTGCAGTTGGTAAAGGAAGTGATCAAAACCTTTATTGGACCCTTCAAGGTGGTTGAAGAAAAGAGAGACAAGTGAATGAATCATGTTCATTGCTGAAGAGACTGGAATGGAGAACTCACAAAATTATGATCTACTCGAGGCCCAATGTATGAAATTCGTACACGGGTAGGTCCCTAGCAGCTGCCTATCAGGGCCTCTCTACCCTTGGCTGGCTGCAGCCACCACTGGCTGGAGTCTTCCTTTGCACCTGCCTTGGTCTAGTGTCGCCCTGCTCACCTGCTCCACTGCTGCGGTCTCACTCTCTTTGGTGCCCATCCGGGCCAGAAGCACTTCCACTGCTGCCAGCGCTGTGTTACCCCCTGGTGGTTAGGACACATCTAACTCTAACTCCTGGTCCAGTGGGGACAAATTGCATATTAGCCTTTTATTATACTAAGTGGCCACATTATTATGACCACCCCATCAGTACTTTGTTGGGCCACCTTTTGCCTTCAATACTGGGGCAATTTCTTCTTGGCATTGACTCCACGAGATATTGAAAGATGATTCGAGAAATCTAACACCATGACTGATGAATAGCATTGTCCAGTTCTGTGAGATTTGATGGTCGTGGAATCAGCTGCCTGGTGGCTCTTTTAACTTTGTCCCACAAATGCTCAATTGGATTGAGATCTGGTCATTGTGGGGGCCACCTAAGCAAGGTAAAGTCTCCCTCATGTTCTTGAAACCAGTCCTGCACAATACGAGCACTGTGGTATGGCGCATTGTCTTGTTGGAAGAAGCCATCTCTTTTGGGATACACCATCAATATGATAGGATGAACTTGATCAGCAATAATACTTAGGTATATTTTGCTCTTCAGACATTGTTCCACAAGAATTAAAGGACTCAAATTATGCCAGGAAAACAATGCCCCAAACCATAACAGTGCTCCTACCAGCTTGAAGGGTTGTACTCATCATACATGTGGGGTGCATGTTTTCCTGCTGTTTCTGCCACATTCTCACTTTGCCATCTGCATGATGCAACTGAAAATGTGATTCATCGGATCACATGCCTTTTTTCCGATGCTTGACTGTCCAATCCTTGTGTTCCTATGCAAATTGGAGAAGTTTTATCTTGGCAACTGAAGATAGCAAAGGTGTTCAAACAGGCTAATTTGCCTACAAACATTAGGTGTCATAATAATCTGGCCACTCAGTGTATATAGGATCAGTGGTTCTCAACCTTTCTAATGCTGCGACCATTTAACACAGTTCCTCATGTTGTGGTGACCCCCAACCACAAAATTACTTTTGTTGCTACTTCATAACTATAATTTTGCTACTGTTAATGAATTGTAATGTAAATATCTGTGTTTTCCGATGGTCTTAGGCTCTACAGCAGCAGTTCTCAACCTGTGGGCCATGACCCACAGGTTAAGAACCACTAACAGGGACACCTAAGACCATCAGAAAACACAGATATTTACATTACGATTCATAACAGTAGCAAAATTATAGTTATGAAGTAGCAACAAAAATAACTTTATGGTTGGAGGTCACAACAACATGAGGAACTGTATTAAAGGGTAAGTGACATTAGAAAGGTTGAGAACCACTGATATAGGATGGTCTCTTTTAACCATGTAAGGTCTTCCATGGTTGCATCCCAATTCTGCATTAAGATTTCAGAAGTCAGTGTCCACAGAGTGAATTCAAAACATTTCTATCTTTTGCTGGAACTAGCATTCTAAAGAAGATATTCTGCTGCTCCATAGTAATTTCCACACTCACATTGAAATTTTGCATATTTGTAGTATCTAAATATTCTTGACTAAAACCATGCTTTCTTGCCAGGTAGTCAAACAGCATCTGACCATCCCAGGTTGACTACATTTATCTTGTAGTTTCTGGATCTTCAAACATTATTATTATTATTATTATTTTTAAAATATATTTTATTGATTTTTTTACAGAGAGGAAGGGAGAGAGATTTAGAAACATTGATGAGAGAGAAACATAGATCAGCTGCCTCCTGCACACCCTCGACTGGGGATGTGCCCGCAACCAAGGTACATGCCCTTGACCAGAATCGAACCTGGGACCTTTCAGTCCGCAGGCCAATGCTCTACCCACTGAGCCTAACCAGTTTCGGCTGGATCTTCAAACATTATTACAATTAGTTCTGTTTATGCATGAGCTGTTTTAATTGTGCAACAACTGTGGTTCTTTTTTCCTCTCAAAGCATGAGGAATATCAAAAGATTTTTGTATATATCTATAGCAAAGTCTACCATGCTTGTATCACTAAAATCCAATATTCTTGTTATAATTCTTTTTCATTATATATCTTCTTTACAAAGGAAAACTCAAGAAATAGAAAGAGCAGACGCTGATCCAAAAAATGGGCAATGTGGGTAGTCAAGGCATACTCTGCCATCTTGCCAAAGGAAAAAGAAAGAGAAAGGTTGGGGAATAGTGAACTGGATGGGCACAAGAGAATTTTGGGGGTGATGAAAATGTTCTTTATCTGGATTGTAGTGGTGGTTACACTGGTATATTAAATTCTTAAATACATGAAAATGTTTTGATAATTAAAATGGGGCCGAAACTGGTTTGGCTCAGTGGATAGAGCATTGGCCTGCGGACTGAAGGGTCCCAGGTTTGATTCCGATCAGGGGGCATGTGCTTGGTTGGGGGCACTTCCCGGCGGGGAGTGTGCAGGAGGCGGCTGACCGATGTCTCTCATCGATGTTTCTGACTCTCTATCCCTTTCCCTTCCTCTATGTAAAAAATCAATAAAATATATTTAAAAAAATAAAATAAAATGTGAGAAACTTGTATTATGTAAACAACACATCATTAAAATTGATCTTTAAAAAATGGAAAGGAAATAAGAGGCATTACCAATGATCAGAGTTATATTTTCTTAGTTCAAATAAAATTAAATTCTAGTTCTTCTCTAAGATTGTTCTGGTCGTCTTGACTGAACCGGGATAGCAAAAATGTCAACTTCATAGTTCCAAATAAAACTTTTATAGATAAAGTATATTATTTATGCAGCTAATTCTTTACATTTTTATGGTATGTTGACACTGAAATTTAAATCTCTAGTCCTGGCTGGTATGGATCAATTGGTTTAAGTGTCACCCCGTATACCCAAAGGTTGCAGGTTCAGTTCCTAGTTAGGGCAGATATGGAGGTTGTGAGTTCAATCCCTCAGGTCGGGATGTATGGGTAACAACTGATTGATGTTTCTCTCTCTTTCCTTTCCTCTAAAATCAATAAAAACACACTCTCCTGTGAGGATTAAAAAAAATATTCAAATCTCTCCCAGTGGTTCTGTGAGTGGAACTGGGTGACAGTGGATGTTATCATCATGGCCTTCAGAATGCTATTATTCAGTGAATTAGAATTGCAACAAAATATTCTTTGTAAATTCCATTGATAAATATAGCTTAATGTTTTCTTTATTCTTCAGACCCAACTCACAACCTCATGATTTTTAATCATAAAAATAGCACTCGATAATTTTTAAAAATTCCTATTGGCCTTTTGAATTTTGGCACTGAATGAATGTGTTTCCCAATAAGCCTCCCCAGCCCACTGAAGCCTAAAATGATGGTTCCCTCTCTCAATTCTTAGACTTATTATTGGGTGTACTGCTTATTTGGCAATTTAACTTTTCCACATTTATAAGTCTCATTCCAGCTGGGTTTTCAGATCCTTCGGCCCATGATAGTTACCCTAAGCATCTGTTGATTTAATTTTGCTGTATTGATTAACTGAATTAAGGGATTTATTCAACGACATTATTGTATAGAGCTTTCTTTACAAATTGAAATGAGCTCAATGCTTAGTAATCCTGTAGAGATGTTGTAGGTATTCAGAACAGTATTGCTTGATCATTCTGTTTAATTCACAGAACTCAGCTGCTGTAATTCTCCTGAGTGGATGGAGAAGACATTAACAGAAGACGGAGACCTGGATTTGGGAGTGGCAATAACAACAGAGCTATATCTGGTTTTACAAAGCAGGTACTGTGATTCATCACCTCATTCAGGACAAGGTTTCTGAGTTCCACATGCTAGAATCCTCTAAGTAGATGTTGCTTAAAGGAAATGAACCTAGCTTTGCTGGTTTATTTTTTTCATTCTCCCTTTGTACACAAAATATATTTAGTTTTGAGTATCTTCAAGTTTAGACTTTTGGAAAATGCTTTAAAATTTTTTTTCAAATATATTTTTATTGATTTCAGAGAGGGTGAGATAGAAACATCAATGATGAGAGAGCATCGATTGGCTACCTCCTGCTGGCCCCCTACTGGGGGATCTGCAATCCAGGTATGTGCCCTGACCCGGAATCGAACCATGACCTCCTGGTCCATAGGTAGATGCTCAAACCACTAAGTCATGGCGGATGGGTGGAAAATGCTTTTTAATGGAGAAGACAATGGTCTGTCTGCATTTTGGAGATTTACTTTTTAAACTGTTTTAATAACTAAAAGGCACAGGTAGATTCAACAAAATGCTTATACAGTTCCCTATACTCAGCTCTGGGGAGAAAGGGGCAGGGAGGAGCAGCGAGATGGCATGACCCTCAAAAACAAAAACTGACTAGATAGACGGTATCTTAGCTTAAGTAGCAGTATGGCTAATACAATTTTACAGGAAGTTAAGAAAAAATGGAGAATAACATGTTCAATGCCCAAAGGCAATAAATCACACCAGCATTTTTTGATCTACAGAGGTGAGAACATCTGGCCCATGAAATCATTTGGTCTGGCCCTGGCAAGGCTTTAGGGGTAAGTTAATTGTTTGACCAAATATAGCAGGCTAATTTTAAGTTGATAACTTTGTATGGCCTGTGAATAAGTATCCAAATGGCCCTTGGCAAAAAAAAAAGGTTCCCCACAGCTGGTCTAAAAGCTAGAATTCTGAACAGAATGCAAATTTCCAGGTTGCTCGTTGCTGCTGTAGAACCATGGCTTCCACTTGAATCCAGGCCTTCTTGTAATGGATGAGGTGTCCTCCAACTTGGAGTCTGCTCTATTATGAGCATGGATTCTATTTTACATTCCTTGCTTGTTTTTGATTGTTGTTAATCCTCATTCAAGGATATTTTTTTCATTGATGTTTAGAAAGTGGAAGGGAGGGAAGGAAGAGACACACATCAATTGGTTGCCTCCCGAACTGAAGGAACCTGCAACCCAGGTATGTACTCTTGATGGGTATTCAAACTTGTGATTCTTCGGTGCATGGGCCAACACTCTAATCACTGAGACACAACATTCAGAGCACAATCTTGGCTTGTTTTAGCTTGGTTTAGACAAAGACTAGAGAAGGGGGAAAAGCATTTAAGGTAAAAGGATTTTGTCAGGCTATTCTTTTTTAGAACGAGGAAATAGGAACTGCATTGTGGAAAAGATAAAGACTTAATGAAAAAAATGAACAGAGGAAAACAAAATCAAGTTTTGCATTTTGGATATAATCATTGTTAAGTCTATTTGTGAAAGCCTCTAAAAATGTTGCTTTGTTATTCATAGGAATATATAGTATTTTTGTAAATAGGATCGGTCTGCCTTTTCTCTCAATTATATTCCATGGCTTTAGTAAGTGTACACAGAAGTGACCCAAGGCAAAGTTGTGAAGTATACATTTTGGAAGCAGGTACAATGAATCTTCCCTACACTGATTTTACTGTTTTTTTTACCCGATTCCCTTTGCATTCGGTGCCCCTTATTTTCCCCTGTGTACCCCAGGCCATCCATGGTGGATCCTGGCTGGGTCCCCTCAAAGCAGGTCTTGTTCTCTCATTGCTCCTTTTTCTCTGGCCCTTCAGCTTTATGAGTGAAGATGCTTCCCTATGTTCTGCTATTCATTTAGTGTCTTGAAAAGTGATCACTCTGGCTAATCAGATATACTGATTAGAGAACAGATAACATTTTATTTTTGTTAATCAGAGTGATTGAAAGGCAGGGAAGGAGGATAGAGAGAGAAGCATCAATGAGAGACACATGGATTGGCTGCCTCTCACACATGCCCTGACTGAGCAGGGGATCAGTCAGGGTGAGAATAGGTAATAGCTCATAGATCTCACTTTGTGTATTAATGAGTTCCTATAAATCAGTGGTGGGCAAACTGCAGCTTGCGAGCCACATGCAGATTGGGAGCCACAGTTTGCCGTTCTGTTGACTAATGAGTTTGCTGACTACTGTCATATACTACACTTTACCTCTTTGCATATAATATGCCACAATTGTCTAACCCTCACAGCTTCCAACTATCCGGTAACATTTAGTTTAGTCCAGTGGTAGGCAAACTCATTAGTCAACAGAGCCGCGGTTTGCCAACCACTGCTATAGATGATTGCGTTTAGCTGAAGTGGCAGTCCAAAAGAAATTCAGCCATCTAAGCATTGGCAGGCACTTCCTGAAACAATGTTACCTGTTCTCGTCCTGGCTTATACAATAGTTTATTTCTCTCAGGTATAAGAAGAGTACAGGGACATTATCTTAGTTCATGGCTTCCATCTTCAAGGTCACCTGGTACTCAAACATGCATACTTGAATTCCAGTCATCATGTTACATTCCAGGAAGTAGAAAAGAGGAAGCCTCTTCAGAGAGCTTTCCTGGAACATTTCACTCATATCTCATTGGTCTGATTTAGCCATGTGGCCAGCTATCCTCTTTGAGGCAGGCATATTGCTGTTCCTCACAAAATGGAGAACCCATACTAAGGGAGATGGAAAAATGGACAATGGGTAGGGAATTAGCAGCTTCTCCCAGCCTGACCTATATCTGATCCAGTGAGAAGCTGGAATTTACCTTATCACAAGTACATCCTACTTCTTGGAGATTATATATACATTTACCCTTCCTATCCTTGGTGAGCAAAGAGGGATAAAGAAGATAGTTTGGCAAAAGAGATTAGACTTCTTTTTTTAAAAAAATATATTTTATTGATTTTTTACAGAGAGGAAGGGAGAGAGATAGAAAGTCAGAAACATCGATGAGAGAGAGACACCGATCAACCGCCTCCTGCACACCCCACTGTGGAGATGTGCCCGCAAGCAAGGCACACGCCCCCAGCCGGAATCGAACCTGGGACCCTTCAGTCCGCAAGCCGACGCTCTATCCACTGAGCCAAACCGGTCTCGGCAGAGATTAGACTTCTTATAAGGCTGTCTAAACTGGGGACATGTGGTGTATTCCCAATGGTGAGGTAGATAAATCATTTTCTAAGTGGGCCTTTGCCCAGGTATCCAGAGATTATGGCTGTCCCTACTTCCTTATTTAAACTAAGGTTTTACTCATGGGTAGAAAGTATGTGGCGTGTTATCTTCCCTTCCTTCTTTCCTCATGACAGAGTTTTTCCTGGTTAAGTTAGAACATGATCTCAGGACCCTTCTCATTATAATATTTTTAGTAGTTACTCTGGTCCAAAAGATTTGACATTGGTGTTTAAATCTACTAGCCATCTTTAATTGCTTGTGGGTTTTCAATCAGGTAAAGGTCTCTAGATACAATTCTTTAATTTATGGGATAAATCTCTTATAGGTGTATCTGCAGGTGAAAAACGTATATATTTATAGGTATCAGACTTGGCATTCTTCAGAATTTAGCACTAAATGACTATAATCACTCACATTACTGTACATGTCCTCAATCTGTTCTTTTTACTGTTTAATGCACTATGAGTTTCTCTAGGGCAAGACTATATCTTATCCATTTCTGTATACTTAAGGTGCCTGCAGGGCTCAGCACTCTTTCAAATGTTTTATCAATAAATAAATCATCTACATTGGTCAAGGTCAAGTGGCTAACAAGTAAATACTTTCCCATTAAGTAAGCTGGTTATATTGTGAACTATTTACCATTTAATAGGAAAGGGAGGCCTTATTTGAGATGTGGTCATTGGGTGACAAGAGCATTGGTAATACAACAGAGTCTTGGTTATTTCACAACTACTTTACAAATGTTTGAGTAACTGACATACCAAACTGCCTACCAGGTAACAAGGAAAGGGCAGATATACTTTGAGCAGGTTTTTTCTTTATTCCTGAGACTAGCCTTTTTCATTCTTTTGAATAAGGTCCAGATCCTGGGTTAATGTGTCTCAGTTTTCTGTATTCAAGGAGGTGATTCTGAGAGTTGTACAAATGACAGATTCATATTTCATGGATATGTGTGTAGCTGAAGTAAGACTGTACTTATTGTGCTTTACTTAATTTAATTAAGGTGGTCTATACTCACCAATTCGTTTTTATAAGATCTTACGAACATTTAATACTTATATCATTTGTTTGAAATATTTTGGTTCCATTAAAAATTTTGTTGAAAAATAAAAAGCTACTACTGCTAAAATATGTGAAGAGCATTGACTTAAGTAGCTCACCCACATTCCATATCTACTTCTTTATAATGACCAAATTCTTAAACCCTGGTAACAAAGAAAGATGAAGGAAAAGAATTATGTCATGATTCTTTTGGTTCAAAGAGGAGGTTGGCTCTGATTAGATCCAGGCTGATGGTTTCTAAGAAGGCTAAATGTTTTGAGGAAAGAGCCTTGGGTTATAAGCAGTCACCTTCCCTCTCTCCCTCCAATCCCAATCCTGGGCTATATCCATCCTATTGAGGAAGTGTCCCCACATTTAGATTTACAAGTTATACAATGTCAGAGATGATGTGACTAAATTTCTGCATAATGCTTCTCCTCGTTGACCCACCACTTACTCTGGTCAGAAGGGATGGGTCCCACAGAAATAACAAGGCTCCATTCTCTCTTCTCCAAGTCTAGAACTAGTCCTAAGTGATCACTTCTAACTTCAGTCAGCAAAAGAATAGAAGAGGAGAAAAGCAACACTAGTCTCTTTTCCCCTCAAAATTTTTGCAGATTTCTTCTCTCATTATTCTAACCTGTCCCTGCCCCTGTCCTGTACAGTGATACTTAAGAGATGGGGGCAAGCGGTTCAGCTGGATGCAACTGAGAGGGAACTTTAATCAGAACCCTCCGGTTAGGCCATTTCTCAGTAGTCTCACCTTAGACAGATTTAATTATTGGAACTAGTGTTTTTATTTGTAAAATGGGAGATAGCAGCACAGGCTATACTTAGATGTAAAAAATACTTAGTGCTCAGCTGGTGTGGCTCAGTGATTGAGTGTCAACTTATGAACCAAGAGGTCATCGTTGATGCCTGGGTTGTGGGCTGGATTCCCAGTGTGGGGCATGCAGGAGGCAGCAGATCAGTAATTCTCTCTCATCATTGATGTTTCTATCTTCTTCTCCCTCTCCCTTCCTCTCTGAAATCAATTAAAAATATATACATAAATACTTGGTATAATGCCTGTTTTAGCAGGTATTCAATATGTGACACCTTCCTTAAAGTGTCGTTGTGTGTCAAGCACAAAGCATCTCTGCTTGGAAGAGTTTGAAGTGTGTGTGCGTGTAAGGGTGTGGTAGTTGGCACTCAGCTAAATCACTGTTAAGGCTTTAGCACTTATCTTTCCTCCCCAGGCCCAGTGACCAAAAGTCATATATCTGAAAAAAGCCCAATAGGTGCATTTCTAAGAGAAATACAGTGGAAATGTCAAAGAGTGGGTGAAGCTGGTGTGGGAACAGAAAAGTTCCTGCAGATTAGAGGCTGTCCCATTTTTTGGTTGGAGTCTGTGGCTACCCTAAAACCCCCAGTCATATCTTCCCTGCCTTCAAATGTTATTCCCACTTAACACTGCCCAGTGATCCTGCAGAAGAGAAACCTTGGACAGACATACTATCTGATTCCTCAGTGTCATTTGATCCACCCTCTTAAAGCCCTCCAAACCTTATCATTAATTGCAAATTTTATGATTAAATAAAAATTATTTAATGTGCCTAAGTGAATATGCCATATATATACGGTTTAGTAATTGGGTACTAATGGCACCCAAAATACCAAATATCTTGATTTTCAGCCATCTTATCCACATTGTAGCCCTGAAAATCTGTACGTGCACACTCACTGACTTGTAGTTACATTCCAGTTCATCTTTCCTGGGAGGCAAGAGTGTCAGACTACCTTAATGAAGAGCCTTATTTTGCCTTGCTGCTCTCTCCCCACCTCTTTTAGGCTTCAGAACTTCTCTTCTACACTTCGTCATCTTGTCAACATCAGCACTTTGCTGCCATTTATTTTCCAAGGATATCCACCGCTTATTCTAACTGACATTAAATTTTTGGATCATGGAGCTTTTAAAAAAGATGGCCTAATAAACCTATAAATATTACCAAGAGGGGCAGAACAGGTTAAAAAAAAGGTTGAATGTCAAGAATTAAATGAATTAGTGTTTACAAAGCCTCTGGCACGATGTACACAGATGTTGATGCCACATAAACATTAATTCGTATAGTTCTTTTGTTCCTATCACTTCATCTTTCTGTGCCTGTTTCCTAATGTTAAACATCCAGAGCATTGTACGTAGCAAGTTTTCCTCGTGTTGAAAATATTTTCCCCCTAGTCTCTCCTCGCTGAGTATTTGGAAGTGGGTGGGAAGGTTATTTCTGCCCAAGACAGGCGGGGGCATGGGGGTGAGGGTTTGGGGCAGGTACCCCTCCCTGCAAGGCGCTCACCTTTACCTCTCTTAGCGGCATCGACTTTGACAGTGGCCGCAGGCCGGAACGCTAGTCACAAGGTTGGCTGGTGTTAACTTACCTCACGGGACACAAAATGCTGCGGCTGACTCCACAGTGAAGTAGCCCAGGGGCCACCATCAAGTACTCCGCAAAGCTCAGAGCAGAAGAGAGAAGCATCAAGAACAGCTTCCTCTGAGATGCTTAAGAAAGAACACGTAGAAAGAGCCCCCGACCCGTTTCCAAGAGCGCATATGCCATATACATACGGTGGCCCACGCAGCCTCAGGCATCCCGGGCGCCCCGCTAGCCTTCCTCCCGCAGGAAGAAAAACGTGCCTCGGGCCGCCGGCTGCAGCCGAGTCACCCCGGCCCCGAACCCCGCTCCCGGCCCAATCTGCTTCCAGGGCAGCGGGAAGAGGCGGTGCCGGGGCGGGGCGGGGCGGGGCGGGTGCCGAGCCTCCTCAGGGCCGCACGGAGCCCGCCTCCGCGTGCAGAGCGAGGGCCGAGCGCACCCTTGCCGGCCCCGCCGCCCCGCCGCCCCGCCGCCGCGTAGCCCCCACGCCGCCGCTCCCGCGGACTCGCGTCTTTGGCGCTTGAACCGGAACCTCTTGCGGAGGCCGCCGCTAGGACCGGGCGCCGAGCGGGAAGCGCGGGGAGGCGGCCTGCGCGGCTCCCGCCATGGCCGCGGCGGGGTGAGGCCGGCGCGGCGGCTGCAGTCGCGCAGTCGGTGCTCTTCGGCCGCGGACGGGCCCACCGCCGCGGACTGGCCAGGGCGGCGCGGAGGCCGAGGGAGCCGCCCGCAGCCGCTTGTCGCCATCGCCGCCCCACCAGCCGCCCATGGCGAGGCCCCGCCGCCGCTGCTGCTGACCGCGCTTCCGTCCGTCCCTGGTGGCGGGCGAGCCTCCGCTCTACGTCCGGCCCCGGGAGCCCGGCGAGCGCCGCGGGCCCCGGGTCGCCGGCGATGGGGAACACTACCTCGTGCTGCGTGTCGTCCAGCCCCAAGCTCCGGAGGAATGCGCACTCCCGGCTGGAGTCCTACCGGCCCGACGCTGACCTGAGCCGCGAGGACACGGGCTGCAACCTGCAGCACATCAGCGACCGGGAGAACATCGATGGTGAGCGCGGCCCGGCAGGGACCTGCGCCCGCCCGCCGGCCGGGCTGCTTGGCCCTCAGCCCGACTCCGGACCCAGGCTTGGGCCCCGCGGGCGGGAAGCGATAGGGCTGGGCGGGGGCGGGCTGGGCTGGGCCACAGCCGAGCTGTTCACGACTGGGCAGCGCTCTTTGGTTTTTTAAAAGGCGAACGGAGTGCACACGGTTTGGCAAAACTGCGGATTGACTGCCCTTTGGGGATTAGGCTCCCTGGGATTGGAGAATAGGATTGGCCTGTGCCAACTCCCAGAAGACTTACTAATTGGCTCCACTTTCCGCTTGGGGCCTCCCCCCTCCCCAGCATTTCCTTTAAAAATTAAAAACAAAACCAAGGGGCCCCTTCTACCCCTCCCCCCCCGAGGCGATGGAGGGACTGGAGTCTAATTCCACCTGAATGCTTAAACATTTTTCTTTAGAGTGTTGTTCGAATGGTTTGGGAACAATTTTGGATTAAGTTGTCCGTTTTTGCTCGGGGCTGAATTATAGTTCTATGAATTCCTGATTGATCTCAGTGACTTTTGTTTGTAAAGGAAGTTAAAAAACTGATCACTGACCTAGTAAAGTTTATTCATTTTACTATTGTTTTTTTTAATCAATATCTTCATTAGTATGATTTTATCAATAAGCTACATGGCTTAATATGTACAGATAGGCAGTTTATGCATCATGCTTAGAGTTTACATAATTTTCAACTTTAAAAATTTTGAAATATATTTTTATGACAACTTGGTTTTTTTCTTTCTTTCTTTCTTTTTTTTTTACCTAAAATTCTCACAGTTGACGTGGTTGAATTAATCAGAAAAAAAATTCTTGTATGAATGAATTGGTACATCTCTGCCATAATTCATTTTTATCAACTTTGGGATAGAGTATTTCCTCTAGTGTGGAAAGCCAAATTTAAACTCCATTAAAAGAATGTTAGACCTTTTAAAATTTCTTCTGAGTAGTGATTTTCTTTAGGACAGCAACTATATTAAATGAGTGCCACATATAAAGAGACCATTGCAGCATCTATATATATAAAAGTCTAAGCTACTGGCCAAACTGGCAGGTAGCTGTGACATGCACTGATCATCAGGGGGCAGGTGCTCAATGCACGAGCTGCTGAGGGATAGCAACATTGAAAAGTGCTCTCTCACACTCCAGGACCCGTTGGGGGATGTTGGACTACCAGTTTCAGCCAGATCCCTGCTGGGCAGGCCGAATCCGTGCACTGGGCCTTTAGTATTGTTTATAATAGGTGCTCATTAAATTGGAGTTCCATATGACATTTCCAGTATTATTTTAGACTTCCATTATCTTAACATATTCTTTAGGTTTTTTTTGAACTACAGTACATGAATACTTTATTTTTAAATTTATGCATTTAAAGGCATCTAAAGGATGTTATGAGGTGTGTCTTGATCACTGCTATAGTTACAAGCACCTGAAAGAAGTGTCTAGTATATAATAAAGAAATGAGTGAGCCGAAACCGGTTTGGCTCAGTGGATAGAGTGTCAGCCTGCGGACTGGAAGGTCCTGGGTTCGATTCTGGTCAAGGGCATGTACCTTGGTTCCGGGCACATCTCCAGTAGGGGGCCTGCAGGAGGCAGCTGATCGATGTCTCTCTCTCATCGATGTTTCTAGCTCTCTATCCCTCTCCCTTCCTCTCTGTAAAAATTCAATAAAATATATTAAAAAAAAAAAAAGAAATGAGTGAATGAGTTTAACAAAGAAAGCCATTACGCAGTCCTATACTGTGTTGGGAGGCAAAAACATTTTTATTAATTTATTTAATACTTCTTTTTATTGTCAGAAGTTTTACATATGTCTTTTTTCCCCAACTTACCCTCTTCCCCCCCAGCTATTCCTACCCCCCTGAGGGCAAGCCCCCACCATATTATGCTAATATTTCAGGCAAAAACATTTGTCAGTAATTTCTCCTTTATGCTGTGAACTAATATTGGGTAGAGGATTTATGTTTTATTATTTAAAAAATACTTTTATTGATTTTTAGAGAGAGGGAGAGGGAGGAAGATATCTGTGTGAGAGTGTAAAGTAGATCTGCTGCCTCCTGCATACCCCCTACTGGAGATGGAGCCCTCAAGCCTGGCTTGTGCCCTGAGGGATTTTTTTGGTGCATGGGATGACCCACAACCAACATAAAGCCAGAGTGAAGCTTTATGTTTTAAACTAGAGGCCTGATGCACAAAATTTGTGCACTGGGTGGGGGGATGTTGTCCCTCAGCCCAGCTTGCACCCTCTCCAATCTGGGACCTCTCAGGGGATGCCTGACTGCTGGTTTAGGCCCGATCCCACGGGCCCTACACAGGCAGTCAGACATTCCTCTCACAATCCGGGATTGCTGGCTCCCAACAGCTCACCTGCCTGCCTGCCTGTCAGCCTGCTTGATTGCCCCTAATTGCTTCTGCCTGCTGACCTGATCACCCCCTAACTACTCCCCTGCCAGCCTGATTGATGCCTAACTGTTCCCCTGCCGGCCCGATTGCCCCCAACTATCCCCCCTGCTGGCCCGATTGCCCCAAACTGCCCTCCCCTGCCGGCCCAATTGTCCCCAACCGCCCTCCCCTGCTGGCCTGGTTGCCCCTAACTGCCCTCCTCTTCATGCCTGGTTGCCCCAAAGTGCCCTCCCCTCCCAGCCATCTTGTGACCACATAGGGGTGGCCATCTTGTGCGAGGGCATAATGGTCAGTTTGCATATTATATAGGAGGATAATGGATTAAAAATACAAACAGAAGGAAGATTCACATTTCTTAGAGCCAGGCTGTATACTGTTATTTACCATAGTAGGGAAACACACACACACACACACAAGTTGTAACCAGCTATTTGGCAATAAGGTTTAGGAGGATTTTGCCCCAGAAAAATAGAATAGTATTGTGTGTTCTTTCACATGAAAGAAATCTAAATCTGACCATCACTCCCTTTTGAGAAAACATTTGGAAGATCACAAATTCTTGTTTTGTAGGTTTAGCATAGTTTAAGAGAGTAGGTTAGGTTAAGAAGATTTCTAATTTAGGCTGTGGTTCATACGATGATGCTACTTTAAACCCAGAAATATTTAAACTTTTTTTTGTTTCCCAAGTTCATGTAATAGTTCTGGGATTTACCTATCCAGCAGTTCTCAACATTGGTGTCAGTTAGCTCAGAAATACAGGACTGGGCCTAAAGCTCTCGAGGTAATTCTAAGATGCAGCCAGGGTTGAAAATTGCTGCTATTGTTCAGGGGCATTTTACATAGAAATTTATTCCATGTTAGAGGCTGAACAAGAGAACAGATTTAACTTAAAGAAGATATGTGTATACATATATTTACATATACAGTATATGTAGTGTGTGTATATATACTTATACGTATACATTGTGTGTGTATATATATATGTACATACTAGGGGCCTGATGCACAAAAATTCGTCCAAGAGTAGGTCTTCCTTCCCTTGGCTGCAGGCACCATTTTCTCTCTGGCACCTGGGACCCAGCCAGCTTCTCTCGGGCCACCCACAGGACCCCAGCTGGCTTCCCTCCTGCCCTGGCTTTGTCAGGAAGGACATTTGGAATGACGTCCGGTCTAATTAGCATATCGCCCTTTTATTATTATAGATAATGTGTGTGTGTGCAGTAGTGTTAGATGATTAGTAAACATTTTAAAACTACATCAATTCTTTTTTTAAGTTAAATTTACCAGGGTAACATTGGTTAATAAAATTATCTAGGTTACATCTCAATTCTTGATTCTAGTACAGTATATAACAAGTACAGCATATAACAGAAGCTGAGGTGTTCAAGTACCATCATTCTTTTTTAAAAAAATATATTTTTATTGATTTCAGAGAAGAAGGGAGAGGGAGAGAGAGATAGAAACATCAATGATGAGAGAGAATCGTTCATTGGCTTTATCCTGCACACCCCTTCTATGGGGGATCGAGTCCACAATATGGGGCATGTGTCCTGACTGGGAATTGAACCATGACCTCCTGGTTCATAGGTCAATACTCAACTACTGAGCCATGCCAACTGGGTGCCATCATTCTTACGTTCCAGAAAGCTAGAATGGAAAGGTTCAGAGAAGTTCATGAGGCTTCTGTGATAGGTTAGTTTCTTTAAAACACAGATAAATGAGCTAATGTACCCATGTTTTCCCTGTTCAAACACACATGGGTAATATTTGTCCTATAGGATTTCAGTGACTTACTTGCAGTTTACCCTGTCTTTGTAGTCAGTATACATTAGTGTTAGATTACTAGTATTCATGTTTTTGAAGTTTATATTAGACCCGTCAGTTCCTTAGGTATTATTTCTTATAAAGATAGTAATAATTATAACCTTTATGTATTCTTTAGTCTGCCAAATACTGCTTGACATCTATTCGTTTAGTACTCAGAAACCCTATGTGTGATATTCTTACTTTAAGACAAAGAAATGAGTTAGAGAGGAGAAATGATGTGTCCAAGGTCATAGAGCCAACAAATGACCAGTGGAAACTTTCCATTGTTTACTTAACTAGTCATCAAACATTAACTAGTCTGGGGTTGCCTTCTGGAGCAGGCTGTCTTATTACCGTCCTTTCTGAGAAGGAACTTCATTTATCTGCAGTAGATTATTGGCCTCCCCTGAGTAGATTATTTCTATGGGAGGAGAAAGAGAAGAGTGGACTAAAGAGAGTTTAAAATTTGATGAGACCAAATAAATCAGGATACTTGTAATGTGTATCATAGTATCAGCTGGGCCTCAGAATGATTGATACCAACGTCATCCTTTGTAGATCAGCTGTCATCCTTGACAATCCAGTATCTTTCTCATCTCATACCCAATCTGCTAGGAAAGCATGACTCTCTACCTTCAAAATATATCCAGAATCTGACACTTCTTAAAACCATTCCTGCTGCTCTTCTGATTTAATAGCCTAACTGGTCTCCGTGTTTCCACCTTTGCCCACTTACAGTCTGTTCTCAATACAGCAGCTGTGGTGAGCTCCTTTTTAAAACTTAACACATCATTCTGCTCAAAATCTGCAGTGACTCCTTATTTCACATGGGGTATAAGCTTTACAATGTTCTTTTACAATGGAGGTCTTACACTGGGCTCCAAGGCCCTTTGTGATCTGCCTGTTCTCCTCAATCATTCACTAGCTTTTTGCAGCCACACTGGTCTCCTTTAGTGCTGTTCATTGAACATACCAGACATACTCTTGCTCCAGGGCTTTTGCCCTGTCTCTCTGCCTGGAATGCTCTTTTCTGTGTATTCTTGGCCATCATCCTCACTGTTTCCAATCTGGGTTCAAGTCTCACCTTTTCAGTGAGGGGTTCCTTATCACCCCATTTAATGTCCCTCATGCCACCCCATCAGCAATCCTAGTATACAGTCTTTGCCCTACTGTTTATTACATGTCACCTATAAGACACTGTATAAGAATATTCATATATAATAGTTACTGTTTTTACTCATGGAAATTCCATGAGAACTTTTTCTTTTTTTTTTGGTCTTGTTCATGGCTATAACCCATATGCCTAGCATAGTTGCCTGAAATCTTGAAGACATTCTTTAAATATTTGTTGAATGAATGAGTGAAGCCAGCTTCTTAAGAATATCAGAGTCAGAGCATCATCATGTATATTTATTGGGGGAGAGGAAACAGGTGGAAGTAGAGAATGGATAAGACTTAAATAATGCCAGTGGAGTGAATGTAAAATATTTTTGGTTTTGTTGGTATTTTATACTAAAAAGTAGCAGGTAGGGTGAAGTCCTGAAAATGAAACAGGAAAGATTTTAAAGCATAATTAAAAGAAAAACCAACCCAAATTGAAAGAAAATTGTAGTTAAAGGAATTCTGTGTAACAATGTACTGTTCAGTCTTTTTTCCTTATCTCTTCAGATGAATCGCTTAGCTGTGCCTAACATTCTTAAGGATCAAAATGAGGCTAAAATGCTTAATAAATTAAAAAGTACTAGATGAACATATGCAATCATGAACATAGTCACTCATGTTGATTTTCTTACATTGGATTGAAATTACATTGTAAATGGTGTTTGAACTTCCCATATCCAGAGAAGCTTGAACCCGAAAGGGCTCATCCTAGGTACAGGGAAGATAACCAGAAAAAGTACATTATTAAAAGGGTGGAGAGGCAAAGGAACAATTTAAAATCATAGTACCTGTTGTAGTGTTAACTTGAACTTCTGCTCTTGGTTTTTGGGTATCTGCAAACTATTTAACTATATCTCTTCAATGTTCTTTTTCTTGAATGTTAGTCCCACATTAATATTTTCAGCCTGATGGACAAAACCATACCTGTGGACTTTCAGACTAAAGTTTATTAGGCACACTGACTTCAAAGATTTGTGAATGCAAATCTG
The DNA here is from genome assembly GCA_011751065.1 of Lasiurus cinereus. NCBI lineage: Eukaryota > Metazoa > Chordata > Mammalia > Chiroptera > Vespertilionidae > Lasiurus > Lasiurus cinereus. The sequence continues at coordinate 17,766,068 of JAAGEH010000032.1, forward strand.
CATGAATTGACTGTTAGTAGTGTAGAAAGGGGCAATGTCCAAGTGTGCTGAGAGAGCCATTTTACAAAGCTTGATGATGGCTCCATGATCTCCACTCTACTGACTAATTTTGTTTTACTCTCATAATTTAGAATTATATCCTCACTTTACAGATAAGGAAACTAAATCTTGGATAAATACAGTCACTTGCCCATGGACACGGGTAGTAAAATTTTCTGCATGTTAACATTGGGCTAAGAACTCTGCTAATTACTGACCTGTTTTATCTATTTAAATTTTTACATTGTTCTACCCATTTTACAGGAAAGGAAACTGAACCTTAACCTAAGGTTTAAAAAATGGGTTTAAGTTTCCACAGCTAACTAGAGACTAAGTTGGGGTTTAATCTACCATCACTTGCTAGAGTTCCACACCTCAATAGCCCTGTGACAAATAATTAGGGAGAGATCTGTGTTTAGATTTTGACATCCTGGTGCCTGGCCCATAGCTGCTTTGTTTTGGATCCAGTCATTACCTGTATGCTTTTGGTTAGCAATACCTTGTGATTAAGGTTTTTACTTTTCTCCCTGCTCCTTGAGAGGAATGAAATTTAAATAATTTTTTAAAATGGTAGATTTTCTCAACCTTAGGAGATGAATTGCTTTCACATTTCTGGTTAGATGAAACTAATGCAAAGATCAAATCCATTCCTATCCAGAAAAGGACAGAACCAAAAGCAAAAAAAAAAAAAAAAAAAAAAAAGAGGCAAGACTTGAGTTGCTTTAAAAGTGTGTTTTAATCACACAGGGATTTTTGCTCGATGTATGTCATGTTGGGCTTACTTTAAATAAGCAGTGTTTGGTATCTTTCACAGGAGAACTGTTGGCAGTGCCATACTTGTCATACTTCAAAACCCAAATCATGATTCAACATTTAGGCAACTATGGTAAGTCCATGGCACTAACAGTATCAGTTCCTCTCACACTTTTCAAGTATTCATTTCAGCTTGTAGCTGGAAGGAGGCAGAAAATTCACCTTCCCTGTAGCATTTTGCATCATCTTGAAATGTTGAGTAGTTTGTTGGTAGAATTCTTGGTCAGGAGAACATTTCCTCTCTGTTCTGTTCTGAATGAGGGAGGAGCTCAAGTGGAGTGAATTTTGAGTGAGCTCTTCCCAGGGCATTTACAAAAATGTGCCTCCAGTTCTGTGGTTCTATCTTTATTGTCAGACCTCTGTCCCTCTGAGCCTCACTTTACTATTTGCTTAAAAACAGTATCTAAAAATACTGCCTGGCCTTATGCCCTGAGGTATCTAAAATGAGGATCAAAATGACACTAGCCCTAGCTGATGTGGCTCAATTTTCCATGCACCAAAGGATCACGGGTTTGATTCCTGGTCAGGGCATGTACCCAGGTTGTATGTTCCATACCCGGTTGGGGTATATACGGGAGGCAAGTGATCGATGAATCTCCCTTATATTAATGTTTCTCTCTCTTTCTCCCCCTCTCCCTTCCTCTCCAGAATAAATGAAAAACATATCTTTGGGTGAGGATTAATGAGAGGGGGGGGGCACTAAACCACTTAATAAACCAGAAAAAGAGAGAGAGAGAGAGAGAGAGAGAGAGAGAGAGAGAGAGAGAGAGAAAGAGGCACTTAACTACCAAAAAGTAACTGATGAGCATATGTTGATATAAGCAAAGCAACCATGTGGATTTTTTTGTATTAAACATGAAGTGTGTTCCAAGATCTACACCAAACTTCAATGACCCATAAAAGCCAGCACCTGAAGGGTTGCCTGATTGCCCCTAAACACTTCTCTGGTATTCAAGGTAATACCAGAGGATAACTGGAATTCTAGAGTTGGGTAGGGTGAGGTTCTGTAGAGCTCTATACTTTGAATGGGAAGCTTGCTGGCAGTAGAATTTGGAATAGTAGCTCTTTCTAGCATTCTGCTTCTCTACAATCATTTTTTATTTTTCAGTTATAGTTGACATACATTATTAGTTTTAGGTGTACATTCCCAGTGACTAGACAAGATATAACTTTATAAGAGATCATCCTGATAAATCTCACACCATCTCAGACACTATGCATACAGTTATTAGAATATTATTGACTATATTCCCTATGCTGTACTTTACATACTCATGACTATTCTGTAACAAACAATTTGTAATTCTTTTTATTTATTTATTTATATTTTATTGATTTTTTACAGAGAGGAAGGGAGAGGGATAGAAAGTCAGAAACATCGATGAGGGAGAGACATCGATCAGCGGCCTCCTGCACACCCCACACTGGAGATGTGCCCACAAGCAAGGTACATGCCCTCGACCGGAATCGAACCTGGGACCTTTCAGTCCGCAGGCCGACGCTCTATCGACTGAGCCAAACCGGTCTTGGCCAATTTGTAATTCTTAATCCCTTCACCATTTCTCCAACCTTCCTCGAATATGGCAGTCGTTAAAATGTTCTCTATATCTATGAATCTGTTTCTGTTTTGCTTGTTTATTTATTTTGATTTTTTAGATACAGTTATTGATAGGTATATATTTATTGCCATTTTATTGGTCACATTTCTTCATATATATATATATGTTACTGATTTTTCACAGAGAGGAAGGGAGAGGGATAGAAAGCTAGAAACATCGATGAGAGAGAGACATCGATCAGCTGCCTCCTGCATGCCCCCTATTGGGGATGTACCCGCAACCAAGGTACGTGCCCTTGACCAGAATCAAACCTGGGACCCTTCAGTATGCAGGCCGACGCTCTATCTACTGAGCATTACTGGTTTTGGCTATTGTTCACATTTCTTATCTTTTTTTTCTGCCCATATGAAAGGAGCCATTGAGAAAATGTAGCAGTTATATATATTTTTTAATTAAATCTTTATTATTCAGATTATTACATTTGTTTCTCTTTTTTCCCCACCATAGCTCCCTTCCACCCGGCTCCCACCCCTCCCTCTACCCTTACCTTCCTCCCATTGACCTCATCCATAGGTGTATGATTTTTGTCCAGTCTCTCCCTTATACACCCCTCACCCCTTTCCCCCTGAGAATTATCAGTCCATCCCTTCCTGTGCTCCTGATTCTATTATATTGACCAGTTTATTCTGTTGATCAAATTTTTAATTCACTAAATTTTTAGATTCACTTGTTGATAGATACGTATTTGTTTTTCATAATTTTTTATCTTTTACCTTTTTCTTCTTCCTCTTCTAAAAGAGTACCTTTCAGCATTTCATATAATACTGGTTTGGAGTTGATGAACTCCTTTAGCTTTTTCTTATCTGCGAAGCTCTTTATCTGCCCTTCAATTCTGAATGATAGCTTTGCTGGATAGATTATTCTTGGTTGTAGGTTCTTGCTATTCATCACGTTGAATATTTCTTACCACTCCCGTCTAGCCTGCATCATTTCTGCTGAGAAATCAGCTGACAGTCGTATGGATGCTCCCTTGTAGGGAATGAACTGTTTTTCTCTTGCTGCTTTCAATATTCTCTCTTTGTCTTTTGCTCTTGGTATTTTAATTATGATGTGTCTTGGTGTGTTCCTCTTTGGATTCTTTTTATATGGGGTTCTGTGTGCTTCCTGAACTTGTAAGTCTATGTCTTTTACCAGATGCGGGAAGTTTTCACTCATTATTTCTTTAAATAGGTTTTCAGTATCTTGCTCTCTCTCTTCTTCTGGCACCCCCACAATTCTGATGTTGGTACGCTTGAAGCTGTCCCAGAGGCTGCTTACATTATCTTCACATTTTTGGATTCTTTTCTCTTCTTGCTTTTCCAGTTGAGTGTTTTCTGATTTTTTATATTTCAAATTTTTGACTTGATTCTTGCCTTCCTCTAGTCTGCTGTTAAGTCTCTGTATAATATTTTTTATTTCAGTCAGTGTATGTTTAATTTCTAGTTGGTTCTTTTCCAACTCTAGTTGGTCCTTTTTTATCTCCTCTTGGGTCTCGCTAAATTTATCCAACTTTTCTAGGATATTTTTGAAAAACCTTATAACCCTGGTTTTGAACTCTATATCCAGTTGTTTGTTTTCCTCCATTTCTTTTGTTTGTGATCTCTTCCCTTATCTCAGCATTTTCACTATGCCAGGAGAACTTCTGTGTTGGATTCAGCCTTATGATACCAGACTTGCAAAACTGCAAAAGCCTCTATGTTGAGCAAGGCTTAAGGGATCGCCTTGCTTTCCTGTCAGCTCTGCCCTCCACGGCCCCTGAATCTCACATGACTGGATAATGGCTGGAGTGGTCCCTGTGTGCGCGCACACGCACGCTCTCCCCGTGCCTCTAGACTGCTGCCTTTCCGGCTCTCCTGCGCTCCGGGACCATATGAGTCTGGGTCCCCAGAGTTTTGCCCGAAACTGGGGTTTAGTGGAGTTAGAAGTGGCACAGTTGGGCGGGTCTGTCTTCCGCCCACTTGTGAAAAGCCAGCGGCACAATCAGAAGTCGGTCTTCTGTGCGCAGTGCTGTGCGCACCACCAGACTTCTGATCTTTTGTGACTCCCCTAAATTTCCGTGCACTTCTCCCTTTTCACAGTCCAAACCTCCCCCCTCCCTCCCCCCCGTATGAGTTTTGGCTGGATCTGGGGTTTAGTGCCGTAGGATAAGGGGTTCAATGCCGTTAAGAGTCTCTGGCACCTGCTCTCTCCATGCATGCGTCTCCGTACCTCAGCTTTTTGCAGCTCCTCTGGCTCTCCGTGAGCCCCTCTCTTTCCTTCTAGTTGTAGAACTTCCACTCAGCCAGCTTTCCTGTGGTTCTGGATGATGTCCGTTCTGTCTTTTAGTTGTAGTTTTGAAATTGTTGTGCGAGGCAGCAGTGTAGGTGTTTACCTATGCCGCCATCTTGGATTCTCCGCCACATTTCTTCTTTTTTCTTTCTTTCTTACAGAAAACCCTTTAACATTTTATGTATTAATAATACTGGTTGGTGGTGGTGAACTCCTTTAGCTTTTTCTTGTCTGCCCTTTATCTGATCTTTGATTTTAAGTGATAGCTTTGCTAGGTAATCTTGGTTATAGGTCTTTGCTTTTCATCTTTTAAATATTTCTTGTGCCAGTGACTTTGCTCTGCAAAGTTTCTGTTGAGAAATCTTATGATAACTCCTAATAGGTAACTTAACTGCTTTTTTCTTGCTGCTTTTATGTCTTTAACCTTAGCCATCGTAATTATGTGTTTTGGTGTGGACCTCTTTGGGATCATCTTGTTTGGAACATTGTGCACTTCCTGGATGTGTATATTTAATTCCTTCATCAAATTTTGTCATTTTTTTCAAATATATGTATTTTTACAAGCAATAATCATTAATATTTTAAGGAAAATGATTTTTAATGTTACATGAAATAAATATTAATATTTCAAGAAAAGATTTTAAATATAATAATAATACCAAAACTGTACTAATCTATATATATATAAAAGCCTAAGCAACTGGTAATAACTGGAACAACTGGTTGACCAGTTGACCAATCGCACACTGAACACCAGGGGGAAGATGGTCATTGCAGAAGCTGCCTCTTGGTGTTCATTGCACTCCCACAGCCAACCTCCCACAGCTGGTCAGCCTTCCGTGGCCCCTCCCCCTGGTGGCTGGCCCCACAATAGGAGCCAATGGAGGTGGAGGGGGGCTGGCAGGCCAACTTCCCATGGTCTTCTGCCCAGCGGAACCCCCATTAGGCCTTGATAACCGGCTAGGCCAAGTGACCCCATCCATGCATGGATTTGTGCACCAGGCCTCTAATGGAGTATACTATCACAAAAGTTGTAGAAAATATTAAAAATCTGCAAATAACAGGATTACTTCTATTTTAAAACTTTTCCTCTGGCTCTATATCTTCTCTTTAAAGATGTGGTTTGTTTATTTATTCGTTTTTATTGTCTAAAGTTTTACATGTCTCTTTTTTCCTCAATTGACCCTCCCACCCCCAGCCATTCCAGCCTAGGGTCAGCCCCCACCACTCCAGTGTCTGTGTCCATTGATTATGCTAATATGCATGCTTACAAGTCCTTTGGTTGCTCTCTAATCACCTCCTACTATTTGTCTCTAGATCAATCTATTCTTGTTCGTCAAATTATGTTGATCATTATATCCCATATATGAGTAGATCATGTGATATTTATCTTTCTCGAACTGGCTTATTTTGCTTAGCATGATGTTCTCCAGTTCCATCCATGTTGTTGCAAATGTTAAAAGTTCCTTCTTTTTTATAGCGCCATAGTACTCCATTGTGTAGATGTACGTACTACAGCTTTTTAATCCATTCATTTACTGATGGGCACTTAGGCTGCTATAGGGGTACATATATTCTTTCTGATTGATGTTTCTGGTTTCTTAGGCTATATAGTCCTAGGAGTAGGATTACTGAGTCAAATGGGAGTTCCATTTCCTTTTTGAGGAAACTCCATACTGTCTTCCACAGTGGCTGCACCAGTCTGCATTCCCACCAGCAGTGCAGGAGGGTTCCTTTTTCTTCACATCCTTTTTCTTCACATCCTTTTTCTTCACATCCTCTCCAGTACTTGTCATTTGTTGATTTGTTGATGATAGCCATTCTGACAAGTGTGAGATGACACCTCATTGTCATTTTGATTTGCATCTCTTGTGGGATTAGTGACTTTGAGCATGTTTTCATGTATATCTCAGCCTCTCTATGTCCCCTTTCAAAAAGTGTCTGTTTAGGTCTTTTGTCCGTTTTTTGATTGGGTTATCTTCCTTTTGTTAAGTTGTTATGAGTTCCCTATACATTTTGGAGATTAAATCGTTATTGGAGATAACATTGGCAAATATGTTCTCCCATGCAGTGGGCTTTCTTGTTGTTGTTATTTTAAAAATACATTTTATTGATTTTTCACAGAGAGGAAGGGAGAGGGATAGAAAGTTAGAAACATTGATGAGAGACATCGATCAGCCGTCTCCTGCACACCCCCTGCTGGGGATGTGCCTGCAACCAATGTACATGCCCTTGACCGGAATGGAACCTGGGACCTTTCAGTCCACAGACCGACACTCTTGTTGTTTTGTTGATGGTTTCTTTTGTTGTGCAGAAGCTTTTTATTTTGATGTAGTCCAATTTGTTTATTTTCTCTTTAGTTTCTATTGCACTAGGAGCTGTATTGGTAAAGATAATGTCTGAAATTTTGCTTCTTGTCGATTCTTCGAAGATTTTTATGGTTTCCCGTCTTATGTTTAAGTCCTTTATCCATTTTGAGTTCATTTTTATGTATGGTATAAATTGGTGGCCTAGTGTCATTTTTTTTTTTTTTTGCATGTAATTTGTCCAATTTTCCAAACACCATTTATTGAAGAGACTATCTTGACTTCATTGTATGCTCTTGCCTCCTCTGTAAAATATTAATTGAGCATAATGGCTTGAGTTGATTTCTGGGTTCTCTGTTCTGTTCCATTGGTCTATATGTCTGTTCTTGTGCCAGTACCAGGCAATTTTGAGAATGCTGGCTTTGTAATATAGCTTGATATGTGGTATTGTGATCCCTCCAACTTTGTTCTTTCTCAGGATTGCTTTGGCTGTTCGAAGTCTTTTTTCATTCCACATGCATTTTTAGATATTTGTTCTCAGTCTGTGAAATATTCCATTAGTATCTTAATGGGGATTCCATTGACTCTGTAGATTTCTTTGTGTAGTATGAACATTTTAATGCTGTTGATTCTACCAATCCATGAACACAGAATATCCTTCCATTTGTTTATGTCTTTCTCTACTGTTTTTTCAACTATAGTTTTTCGAGTACAGATCTTTTACCTCCTTAGTTAAGTTTATTTCTAGGTATCTTAATTTTTTTGGTACAATAGTAATTGGATTTTTTTGTTTGTTTGTTTCTTGTTCTGTGAGTTCATTATCTATACTAATAATAGGCTATGTGGCATCACACCCTCACATTGTCACAAGATGGCTGTTACAAGATGGCCACATGCACAGCGAAGGTGGAGCTCGGCAGCCACTCTGAGGGGTGAGGCCTGGGGATCCTGTGGCTCTGCTTGGCGAGGAGGAGGCTGGTCCCAGCGGACGAGTCAGGTCATGGCAGGGGAGGGCAGTTGTGGGTGATCAGGTTGGCAGGGGAGCAGTTAAGAGGTGTTCAGGCTGGCAGGAAGAAATGGTTAGGGGCAATCAGGCAGGCAGACAGGTGAGCGGTTGGGAACCAGCAGTCCCGGATTGTGAGAGGGATGTCCGACTGCAGGATTGGGCTTAAACTGCAGTCGGAACATTCCCCGAGGGGTCTCAGATTAGAGACGGTGCAGATTGGGCTGAGATACATGCCCTCCTACACACAAATTTCACGCAATGGACCTCTAGTTGGTGTGTAAAAAGCCACAGATTTCTGGGTATTAATTTTGTATCCTGCTACATTGCCGAATTCCTTTATTAAGTCTTGAAGTTTTTTGATGGAGTCTTTGGTGTTTTCTATGTACAATATCATGTCATTTATGAATAATGACAGTTTTACATCCCCTTTTCCAATTTGGGTGCCTTTTATTTCTTTTTCCTGTCTGATCGCTATGGCTAGAACTTTCAATACTATATTGAATAGGAGTGGTGAAAGTGGGCTTCCCTGTATTGTTCCTCTTCTTAGGGGAAATGGTTTTAGTTTTTTCTAATTGAGTATGATGTTGGCTGTAGGATTGTCATATATGGCCATTATCATGTTGAGGTAAGCTCCCTTTATTTCCACTTTGCTGAGAGTTTTTATCAAAAATGGGTGTTGGATTTTGTTGAATGTGTTTTCTAAGTCTGTTGATAGGATCATGTGAATTTTGTTTTTCAATTTGTTTATGCAATATATCATGTTTATTGATATGTGAATATTGTACCAGACTTGCATTCCTGGAATAATAATCTTGATCATGGTGTATGATCTTTTTAATATATTGCTGGATGTGATTTACTAATGTTTTGTTGAGAATTTTCACATCTATGTTCATCAGGGATATTGGTCTGTAATTCTCTTTCTTTGTAGTATCTTTATCTGGTTTTGGATTTAGTATAATGCCTCATAAGAAGAGTTTGGAAGTGTTCCTTCCTCTTGGATTTTCTGAAATAGTTTGAAGAGTGTAAGTGTTAGTTCTTCTTTGAATGTTTGGAAAAACTCCCCTGTGAAGCCATCTGGACCTAGGCTTTTTTTGGTGGGAATTTTTGATTACTGCTTCTATTTCATCAGTTGTTACTGGCCTATTCAGGTTTTTTTATTGTTCCTGATTCAGTTCTGGGACACTGTATTTTTCTAGAATTTATCTATTTCATCCACATTGTCCATCTTGTTGGCATATAGTTATTCATAGTATTTTCTTACAATCCTTTGTATTTATGTCGGGTCAGTGGTTACTTCTCCACTTTTGTTTCTGATTTTATTTATTTGGGTCCTTTTTCTTTGTTTCTTGATGAGTCTTGCTAATGATTTATCAATTTTGTTTATTCTTTCAAAGAATCAGTTCTTGATTTTCATTGACTTTTTTTTTTTTAGTCTATGCTATTTATTTCTGCTCTAATCTTTATTATTTCCTTCCTTCTACTTTGTGCTTTTCTTATAGTTCTCTTTCTAGTTTCTTTGCAGGGTTAGATAGGTTACTGGTGATTTTTCTTTTTTTTTTAATATATTTTATTAATTTTTTTACAGAGAGGAAGGGAAAGGGACAGAGAGTTTGAAACATCATTCAGCAGCCTCCTGCACACTTCCTACTGGGGATGTGCCTGAAACCAAGGTACATGGCCTGGACTGGAATTGAACCTGGGACCTTTCAGTCTGCAGGCTGACATTTTATCCACTGAGCCAAACTGGTTAGGGCTCTTTTCTTTTTTTTTTTTTTTGAAGTATGCCTGTAGTGCTATGAATTTCCTTCCCAGGACTGGTTTTGCTGTGTCCAGGAGATTTGGGATAGTTATATGTTTATTTTCATTTGTTTCCAGGAAGTTTTTATTTCTTTCTTGATTTCGTTGATAACCTATTCATTGCTTGATCACATGCTATTTAGCCTCCCTGTGTTTGAGTATTATTTTGGTATTTTTATTCTAGTTGATTTTTAATCTTGTTGCACTGTGATCTGAGGGGAAGCTTGATATGGTTTCAATCTTCTTGAACTTGTAGAGCAAGCATGTCAAATTCTCGGCCCATGGGCCACATACAGCCCACAATGAATATTTTTGCGGCCCAACCAATATAAATATTTGGTAACTTAATTTTTACAATATTCTGTTATATATAATGTATACATATAAAAGACTAATATGCTATGATGTGCACTGACAGATGCTCACGGCAGGAGCTGCTGAGTTGCAGTGACTCGGCAGCGGTGGCTCTCTGCTGTCATGCCCCGAAACCAGAGAGAAGGCAGCCCGATTTCCTCATGGGGCCGTGAGGCCACCTTTGGCCACTGGGAGTTATATTGTTGCTGGGGCACTGTCGGCCCTGAATCTGGTTTATTGCACACTTGAGTTTGTGTTCCACACCCTTTACGATAGCAACTTTGCACTCCGAGACCCTTTGGGGGGATTTTAGAGAGTTGGTTTTGGCCCATTCCCTGCAGGTCAGGCTAAGGGACCCCTCCTGCTGGAGGGAGTGTGCTCACTCTGCAGTCGCTGCGGAAGGACTGGGGGAGGTTCGTGCCAGGGAGTGTCTAGCCCACTCTACGGTATGTTTGGCCCAGTCTTGTCCTACTCACCACCTTCTAATTAATTTCCTTTAAACATGTATGAATTCGTGTACTGGGTCACTAGTTATTAATAATAAACTACAACATTTGCTAATGACTGATTACTGAAATTGTGCTGCATTCATTTCCTTTATGCACCTTACATGCAGGCGCACCATTTCTTTCCACTAATACTAGCAGTGAGTATTTTAGCAGCTGATTGCCACATCATTAGTCTTGGACTGACTTTGTTTGGTGTGCGCAACAATTTTTCACTTTCAGAGAACAAGAAAAATAGGTTTATTTGTGTTATGCTTATTAATTTGTGCAGTTATTCAGTGTCTGGTAAGTTAATGTTCAAGAAAAATATTAATTTTTATTAAAATGTTCTTTTATGTTACTCGTTTTTTTAAAAATACATTTTACTTATTTTTTTTTAGAGAGGAAGGGAGAGGGATAGAGAGTTAGAAACATTGATGACAGAGAGACATCAATCAGCTGCCTCCTGCATGCCCCCTACTGGGGATGTGCCCACAACCAAGGTACATGCCCTTGACCGGAATTGAACCTGGGACCTTTCAGTCCACAGGCTGGTTTCGGCTAAAATGTTCTTTTATGTTGATTACTTTTTTATTTCAACCCTTTGTATTCAGCATGTCTCTATCAAAATAAACTTGTGTTCCTATGAAAATTGAAGCTTTTGTTCTTTTGCAGCACACATAAACTTAAACTTTCTTTATTTGGCCTGTGTTAGTCTTTGAGTTTCTTGATGAGTCTTGAAATGGTTGTTGTGGAGACTTGTTTTGTGTCCTAACATGGTCTATCTTAGTGTATGATCCTGTGCACTTGAGAAAAATGTATATTCTGCTGCATTGGGGTGAAATGTTCTATAAATCTCAGTTAAATCCATTTGATCCAGTACGTGCAGTCTTTGTTTTTTTTTTTTTTTTTTTTTAATATATTTTATTGTTTTTTTTTACAGAGAAGAAGGGAAAAGGATAGAGAGTTGGAGATAGCCAATGAGAGAGAAACATTGATCAGCTGCTTCCTACACACCTCTCACCAGGGATATGCCCACAATGAAGGTACATGCCCTTGATTGGAATCGAACCTGGAACCTTTCTGTTCATAGGCCTACGCTCTATCCACTGAGCCAAACTGGTTAGGGCCAGTCTTTCTTTCTTTCTTTCTTTCTTTCTTTCTTTCTTTCTTTCTTTCTTTCTTTCTTTCTTTCTTTC
>JAAGEH010000032.1:17777945-17999117 GCA_011751065.1 Lasiurus cinereus
TTCTTTCTTTCTTTCTTTCTTTCTTTCTTTCTTTCTTTCTTTCTTTCATCTTTGTTTCTTTGTTAAGTTTTTATCTGGAAGATCTATCCAGTGAAGTCAGGGGTGTTAAAGTCCCCCACTATGACTGTATTGTTGTCGATTTCTCCATTAAATACTTTAGAAGTTTTTTTAATATATTTAGGTGCTCCTGTATTGGGTGCATTTTTTACCAGGGTTGTATTCTCTTATTGGATCAATCTCTTTAGTATTACGTAGTGGCCTTTGTTTTCCCTTGTGATGGCCTTCATTTTTAAGTCTGTTTTATCTGATATGAGTATTGCCACTCCAGCTTTTTTTTCTTTTCCATTTGCATGGAAAAATTTTTTTTCATCCCTTTACTGTCATCTGTGTGTGTCTTTTGTTTTGAGGTGGGTGTCTTGTAGACAGCATATAGTTGGTCATGTTTTTGCCTCCATTCAGCTACCCCATGTCTTTTGATTGGAGCATTTAGTCCTTTTACATTTAGAGTTGTTATTGATAGCTATTTGTTTATTGCCATTTTTTGTATGGCTAGGTTTCTCTCTCTGTTTCTTCTACTCGTCATAGCAATCTCTTTAGCTTTTCTTGTAATGCTGGCTTGGTGGTGATGTACTCCTTTAGCCTGTTTTGTTTTTGTTTTGCTTTGCTTTGTTTGGGAAGCTCTTTATGTGATCATCTATTTTGAATGATAGCCTTGCTGGATGTAGTAATTTTGGTCTGAGATTCTTGTTTTCCATTACCTTTGAGTACTTCATGCCATTTCCTTCTGGCCTATAGAGTTTCTGATGAGAAATCAGGTGTCAGCCTTATAGGAACTCCTTTGTAGATAATAGTTTTATTTTCTCTTGCTGCCTTTAAGATTCTCTCTTTGTCTTTAATTTTTGGCATTTTAATTATGATGTGTCTGGGTGTAGGCATGTTTGGGGTTTTCTGTCCTCCTGAACTTGTGTCTTTTTCTTTTACCAGATTAGGGAAGTTTTCTGCCATTATTTCTTCAAACATCTTCATTTCTTTCTCCCTTTTTGCCTCTTCTGGCACACCTCCTATTCTGATATTCTTACATTTCAAATTGTCCCACAGCTCTCTTAAGCCAACTTCTTGTTTTTTAATTGTTTTTTCTTTTTGGTTCTCTGATCAAGTGATATTTTCAACTCTGTCTTCTAATTCACTGATTTGATCCTCAGCTTGCCCTCATCTGCTGTATATTCCTTTCAATGTATTCTTTATTTGTGCTAAGTCATTCTTTATCTCAGACTATTCTTTTTTCATAGTTACTATATCCGTTACATGTTGTTGAACATTGTTACACTGTTACTCTGAACCTTGATTCAGATCAATATTTTTCTTTTTTCAATTAATGTTTTTACTTTCTATTTTCTAAAGTTTTACATATGTTTCCTTTTTTTCCCAATTGGGGCGGGCCCCCCCCCAGCCATTCCCATCCTGAGCAATCCCCCACTGCTCCAGTGTCTGTGTCCATTGGTTATGCTAATATGCATGCATACAAGTCCCTTGGTTGCTCTCTAACCTCCCATTCCCTTACCGTTTGTCCCTAGATTGATCTATTCTTGTTCATCAACAGATAAATTTCTTATCTCTGTTTCATTTATGTCTTCTGGAGAATTCTCTAGTTCTTTCATTTAGGCGTTGTTGCTTTGTCTCCTCTTTTTGTTTGTTTTTTGAGTTTGTGATTATGTATTAGGTAGATCTTCAACAATTTAGTGTATGGGATAGTGTTAAAGGCTGCTTCTGACTAATTAGATCAGGCATAGACTCGAAGCCTTTATATACTACCTTTGCTACAGACTGATAGGATTCTAACTTGAGGTACCTCCCCAAGCAGTGGTCCTCAGGAATGGTAAGAGTTTTTTTTTCCCAATAGGGTGGTACAGTTTCTTCTGCCTGGAGGCTAATTGTTATTTTTAATCCCTTAAGTTGCCTCAGGGCAAGGTGTTTTCCAATAGGGTGTGTTGACTATCTTCCCCTCAGGCAAGGCAGATGTCTATGTGGGAAAGATGTCCTCTGCTGTGTGAGGGAATGACTTAGTCCAGGAAACTTGGGATGTCTACCTTCTGAGCTCTGTTCCCTGAGTCCCCAGTCCTAGCTTCTGCTCTCTCAGCTCCAATCCACTTCACCCTCTGTCTGTCAGAGCACTGTTGGGTGGCTTCACAGGGAATTTTGTTTATTTGCCCTACAAGGAGGTGCCTGAGCTTTCAGCTGTTACTCTCTCGAAAATAGCACCGCTGCTGCTTTTCACAGCCAGATATTATGTGGGTACCCTCCTCAGTTTAGGTGCTCTCTGCTGGAGAGTTCAGCTTGGGGATGAGATCCTATAGTTGTCCCAACCCCCCACAGCTGAGATATCTCTCTGGGACTTCAGTTGTTGTTTGTGGGCACCCAGTTGGACCCTTTGCACCTTTGCCTCTCTCACCAGTCTCTCTTCAGTCTCCACTTTTGATCCTGAAGTACCAGGGTTCTCTTCAGAGAGTTTTCCATTGATTGTTCAGGAAGTTTTTCTGTATTTTTTTCAAATAGGTTTTCAATTTTTGATCTCCTTGTTCTGGTACCCCTATGATGATGACTCTGAGAACAGAGATCATCTCAGGTTGGTCAGCTCCCAACTAGTTGGTTCACTCTGGGCATCTCTTGTCTTGCCAGGAAGGTTGCTTTTAAATACTGGAATAGATAACCTTGAAATCTTTTTTTCTTCCTCCTTGACATTGGTTTTGCTTATGTAAAGAGACTTGTTTTTTTTCTTTCTAGTGTGATTCAAAAATTGGACTTGATAGGGTAATTAAAGAGGGAGTTCTAAACGTTTGGGCAGTGGTAATGTTGGGTAGGAAAAATTATCCTCTACAACCTTTTTCTTTTTGGACTAATAATTAGGTTAACATGAGACAAGATTAACTAGATAAACATTAAAGTTTAATAACATGTATACCTCTTGATAGATGGCAGAAACCAACAAACACTTAATAATTCACTAACCCAGGTACATGCCCTTGACAGGGAGTCAAATCCGAGACCTTTCAGTGGGTAGACCGATGACTTAAGAGGGCTGGGCCATCTCTTTTCATCTTCATATCGACGACCCTGCATTTGGGACTGGGGAAGGATGTGACTTCCCCAGGATGCCTGACTATTTTCAGGACAGAGAGAGAACCAGAAAACCAGCATTCTCTATTTACTCGTGAGCCGCAGTTTGCTGACCACTGCCCTATTTAATAAAAGCCTAATATGCAAATCGACCTAACAGTGGAATGACCTGTTGGTGTGATGTGCACTGACCACCAGGAGTTGCCCCCAGCCCACAGGCCCCAGGACAGCCAAAGTGGGTGCCATTGGGGGCCCCCAGTCATCCTGCCGGTTGCCATACAGATCAACCCTGATCTCGGGCCAGGCCTAGGGACCCTACCCATGCACGAGTTTCATGCAGTGGCTCTCTAGTACCTACATAATTAGGAAGGAGAACATATCTCGGCATGTCATTTGATGTAAAAGATGTTAGTCTCTATTAATATTTGACAACTTAGCAAAGAGTTCTGAGAAAACTTCTAAATCTAGGAAGTTTGTGTTTTCTGGTGTTTGCCAACATGGTTCTGTTTAATGCGGAGTAATATTTAGTCTTTAATTAATTGGAACTGTAATTATTCAGAAGTCAATGTGGTGAAGATGCCCAGGCATATAAGTAGTGTAGAATGTGTCCTGGCAGATAACTTCAGGGCTATTAACTTCTTTGGAGAGCAATTCCAGAGGAGCAGACTCTCTGGTCTCCAGGCCAATGTATGGAAGATGATAGTATAGCTTTGTTGTGCTACTTAATAAGTTATATTTTTAAAATCTTGGTTCATTAAGGCTATAGCAAAATAGACTATATGAAAAGATATTTCAGAATGCTTATGTGAGTTCATTTCTTTGCTGCTTCAGTGTTCAGATTGGTAGTGTTATCAGATAATTTGCATGGGTAGAACTGTCACTGGAGAATCAAACTTTTCCATTGCTCTTGGAAGTGGGGTGCTTGCTATATGGATTTTCTAAGATTTGCATGGGGGAATGTGATGTGGTAAAAGACCTTGTTTGTGTAGAGTTACGTTTCTTGGGTTCCAAAGTCTCAAGTCCCTTAAATCAGTTTTGAAAGAGAGGCAGCTGTGGATTCAGCAAAGCCAACAACAAGGCTAGTGTCGAACTTTTGTTCCAGAAGTTGGGATCAATACATTCAGTCTAGATTCAGTCCATTAATCCATTGTGTGAAGATAGGGGAGCACACCCCTGCAAAAGGAGTTAAAAGAGGGGGCCAAAGGCCAAGAGAGTGTGCTCCTGTCTAGAAATTTAAATATTCAGGTTTCGTGCCCTTACAATGGCCATGCATATTCTGGCCACTGATTCACTTCCATGTAAATGACAGACAGGTAGGCATCTTCCCACGTTACTCAGAACATTATGGCCATGTGTCCAAACAACCTTTGTCCATTTCCTTCCTCCAGTGATCAGCTGGGAACAAACTTGGAGAGTGCTAAACTACAAATGGCATGCCTATAATATCTAGTCTTCCTTTTACTCCTTCCTGTTAAATAATAACCAGATTGTAACAATGGTATCAAAACTTCCCTGATGCTAGTGAGAGTGGGGTTTCCTTTTCCCCCAGTGGGAGCTAGAGGTCGGGTTCTTGAGCTGTCTTGAGAAAAAGAATTTTCTAAGACTCATACTGGAGAATGAGTGCTTTTTATTTATGTGAAGTTACATTAGTCAGTTTACTAAGTCCCATTTCCCTTAAACCAGTCCTGAAAAATGTGCAGCTGGGATTTCAGAAGAGCTAGAAGCAAAACCAGTGTCTATAAAGTTTCTATTCCATGGTGGAGTTGAGTCCAGCAGAACAGCAGGCTTGTTTTATCCACTAGTCCATTTTGTATAGGGTCCATATGGCTGTGGGCTTTGTGGGCAAGTACTGGGGAGTGTACCCCTGCAACAAGAGAGGCAGATGTGCAAGAGGGCCAAGAGTGAGAATTCTCTTTGTTTTGCAGTTTAAATATAAAATCTTCCTGAGCTTGCAGTGGCTACACCTATTCTGGCCCTGTTTCCAGGTATGATTGAGCACACTTCCCTATATCACCCAGACTTTACTGGGCATGCATCTATTGTCCAGTTTCTTCCCCCAGGATCTGCGGTGAACAGAGCTGGAGAGTGTTAAACTGCAGCTTTCTGGCAAAGGTGTACAAATGGCATGCTTATATTATCTAGCCTTCCCTTTGCTCTCTTCCTGTTTAATTAATTAGTAACTGGGTTAAACATAACAGTGTCAGTAGTATTGGCAGAATTGTTGTGGCCTTGTACTGACAAATAATTTGCCCCCTAAACTCAGCTGTTTTGATTGCTGAATTTATAAAGGATGTTTTAGGCATAGGTACTAAAAACTTCTTAAAATATGACTAGAGGCCTGGTGCATGAATTGGTGCAAAGATGGGTTCTTTTGGCTTCGCCAGTGATTGGGGCTGATTTGGGTCATGGGAGGTTGGCCAGGGGTAGGTTCCAGAGCTGGCCAACCTCCCTTGGCCTCCATCGGGGTTGTGGGAGTGCACTCACAATCTGTGGGAACCTCTTTCACGTCCCGCGTGGTTAGGGGTTTCTGTTCAGGGTTCTGGTTCTGGAGGAGGCTGCATGCAAATGAAAAGAGAGACTAGAAAAGTATTAATTTGGCAATATTGGGGGGCCAGGTGGGAGCCTTCCTCTAGTGCTGTGGTTCTCAACCTTCCTAATGCCGCGATCCTTTAAGACAGCTCCTTAT
Organism: Lasiurus cinereus; assembly: GCA_011751065.1. Taxonomy (NCBI): domain Eukaryota; kingdom Metazoa; phylum Chordata; class Mammalia; order Chiroptera; family Vespertilionidae; genus Lasiurus; species Lasiurus cinereus. The sequence goes on from JAAGEH010000032.1 coordinate 17,783,746, forward strand.
GTGGTGGTGACCCCCAACCATAAAATTATTTCCGTTGCTACTTCATAACTGTAATTTTGCTACTGTTATGAGCTGTAATGTAAATATCTGATATGCAGGATGTATTTTCATTGTTACAAATTGAACATAATTAAAGCATAGTGATTAATCACAAAAACAATATGTAATTATATATTGTGAAATATTTATTTCTAATTACAAATAAATGAATTTTTTTGTCTTGAATCATGGTTTAGCATGGGTAACAGTCTTCATATAACAACAGTAAACTACATTGCTACACTTTGCTACACCGAGGAGCGGTCTGTTGGTTCCTAAGACCACGGGAAATATGTGTTTTCTGATGGTCTTAGGCGACCCCTGTGAAAGGGTCGTTTGACCCCCAAAGGGGTCGCGACCCACAGGTTGAGAACTGCTGCTCTAGTGGAAAGGACTACCCCTTTCTTTGGCCTTGCCATCCCTTTTTTTCAGGTTTGGGATATACCCTTTGCCCTGAAACAGGCAATTCCAGTAACAAGTAGATTATCTTATCAGTAAGGATTTACATGATTATTTGATGGGGAAGTTCATTGTCTCAATTAGATAGGGCATGGCTGGCTTTGACCTTTCAGAGGTTGACCAGCCTTCCGGGTTCCTTGTCCACTTTCTATTAGTGAGATAATTATTGGTTTCTGGCAACAATCAGGGAAGCTCCTGTGTTGAGTGTCTGCCCCCTGGTGGTCAGTGCACATCATAGCGACCAGTGCACCGGTTTTTCAGTTGCTTAGACTTTTATATACAGTGGTACCTCGAGATACGAGTGCCCTAACATACGAGATTTTTGAGATACGAGCTGTCGAGTGAGTGATTTTTGCTTTGAAATACGAGCAACATTTGAGATAGGAGTAATCTCGAGGATCTGCTGGCTGCACACGACCCATCAGTTTACTGTGACGCAGTGTCTCATAGTTTCCCATGCCTCAAGGTTACGGAACAAATTAAACTCGTATCTCGAGGTACCACTGTACTAGTATATAAACTAGAGGCCTAGTGCATGAATTCGTGCACGGGTGGGGTCCCTCTGGGTGGCCTGCAGGGATTGGGCTGAAATCTGCAGTCCATCGCTTTCTGCAGCCCCTACCTGCTGCTCCTGCTTATCTAGGCCCCACTGTGCTTGCCACAGCCTTGTGCCCAATCAGTCCCAGTTGGGAGAGACTCGCACTGCCACAGCAGCACTTGTCAGTCATGAGCCCTGTGTCTGGCACCTTCCCAAGGGAAGTGGCCTGTGGGATTGGGCTGAAACCTACTCTCCGGCATCCTCTGAGGGATTCCAGATTGTGAGAGGGCTGAGGCTAGGCTGAGGGATCCCTCTGTTGCACAGTCGGGCCAGGGAGGAACTGTGGGAGGGCTCCAGGGCGTGTCCGGCCCATCTTATTCAGGCCTGATTGGCCAGACCCCAGTAGCAAGCTAACCTACAGTCAGAGCATCTGCTGCCTGGTGGTCAGTGCACATCATAGCAATTGGTCGACCAATTGATTGTCTGCCCCCTGGTGGTCAGTGCATGTCGTAGTGAGCAGTTGAGCAGCCTTAGCATATCTTTAGCATATTATGCTTTGATTGGTTGTTTGGTTGTTCTGCCATTCGGTCTATTTGCATATTACCCTTTTACTGGTATTATATAGGATTAGTGGCCCGGTGTATGAAATTTGTGTGTGTGTGTGGGGTGGGAGGTCGGCGCATGTCCCTCAGCCCAGTCTGCACACTTTCCAATCTGGGACACCCTCAGGGGATGTCCAACTGCCAGTTCAGGGATCAGGCCTAAACTGGCAGTTGGACATCCCTCTCGAAATTTGGGACTGCTGGCTCCTAACCGCTTGCCTGCTTGCCTGATTGCCTCTAACCACTCTGCCTGTCCCCAAATGCCCCTCCCACTGGCCTGCTTGTATCTAGCTACCCCTCCTGCCAGCCTGCTTGCCCTTAGCTGCCCCCCCGCCAGTCTGTTTGTCCCCAGCTGCTCCTGCCAGCCTGCTCACCCCCACTTGCCCTCCCTGCCGACCTGCTCACCCCCAACTGCCTCCCTGTTGGCCCGCTTGCCCCAGCTGCCTCCCTCTCTGCCACCAGCCTGATCACCCCCAACTGGCCTTTGCTGCTGGCCTGCTCACCCCCAACTGACCCCCCACCCCCCACCAACCTGTTCACTCCAATGACCCCCCCCACCCCCCACCCCCCCACTGGCCTGATCACCCACAACTGCTGTCCCATCCTGGCCTGATCATCCACAACTGCCCTCCCCTCTTGGCTCCTAACTGCCTCTACCTTGTCCCTGCCACCATGGCTTTGTCCAGAAGAACATCAGGAAGGTCTCCTGGAAGGTGTCCCAGTCTAATTAGCATATTACCCTTTTATTACTTTTATTAGTATAGATAGAGGCCTGGTGAAGGATATCCTGGATAAGGGTGGGGGTTCCCTTAGGGGGTGGGGTGGCCTGGGCGAGGGTCCTGTGGTGGTTTGCAGGCCGGTGACACGCCTATTGGGGTAGGGGTGGGGTCCCTGCTGGGGTGCCTGGCCAGCCTGGGTGAGGGGCTGATGGCTGTTTTCAGGCTGGCCACACCCCCAGTGGGGACCATCACCCCAATGGTGGCGTGGCCAGCGTGAGTGAGGGGCTGAGAGCTGTTTGCAGGCCTCCCTCGGCGGCTGGCCTGGATGATCCAAGCCTTTTGAGTGCACAGGCCAGCTCAGCTCTGTGGCTGCCGCCCACAGATTCCTCCTTCAGCGCGGGCCTCCTGATAGGCTGTGGGAGTCATGGTGTTATGGTTAGTTACCATATTTCTCTCTTATTAGTATAAATGAGTATGTATAACTTGGAATTTGTGTTTTAAGGGTTATTGACCATGTATGTATGACTGAGGAAGTGCTGGGAGGAATGTTTGTTGCCTTTTCATCTATACTAATAAAAGCCTAGGTGGCATCTTGCCCCCGTGTCATCACAAGATGGCTACCCCATGTTGTCAAAAGATGGCTGCCCCATGTTGGACATGATGGCCGGCAGGGGAGGACAGTTATGGCTGATCAGGCCAGCAGGAGTGGGCAGTTGGGGGCAAACAGGCCAGCAGGGGAGGACAGTTGGTGATTGGGCTGGCAGTGGAGGGGCAGTTGGGTGTAATCTGGTTGGCAGGGGAGGGCAGTTGGGGGCATTGGGCTGGCAGGGAAGGGCAGTTGGGGGTAATTGGGCCAGCAGGGGAGGGCAATTGGGGACAATCAGGCTGGCAGGGGAGTGGTAAGGGTTGATCAGGCTGTCAGGCCAGCAAGCGATTAGGAGGAGGATATCCAACCCCAGTGGGATTGGGCCTTAAACCGGCAGTTGGACAATCCCCAAGGGGTCCCAGATTGGAGCGGGTGTAGGTTGGGATGAGGGGTTCCCCTTCCAATGCATGAATTTCGTGCACTGGGCCTCTAATATATAAATAATTGTATTTCCTAATTGAAATGCTCTTTATTAATTTCCTATTGCTGCCATAACACATCACTACATGTTGTGGCTTAGAACAATTTAAATATATTATTTTACATTTCTCTCATTCAGATGTCTGACATGTGTACCCCTAGACTAAAATCAAGGGATTTGTCAGTACTTAATGGAAACTCTAGGAGCGAATCCTATTTCTTTGCCTTTCTTGACGATATTCCTTGGCTTGTGTCCCTGTCTTCTATCTGTGAAGCCAGCAACCTTATATCTCCTGACTCTGCTTCTATCATCACATCTTTCTCTTCTGCCTTTATTTTCCACTTTTAAGTGGATTATATTGGGCCCATCCAAATAAGCCAGTATCATTTTCCTGTTTTAAAGTCATTAGATTGCAACTTTAATTCTATCTGCAACTTTAATTCCCTTTTTTCATTAAGGTAACATTCACAGGGATTAAGATATTGACGTCTTTGGGGCCATTATTCTGCCTACCACAGGCTCTTTCCCTAGTACCCTGGTCTGTACTAGGTAATATAGAAGTTACCTGTTTTTGTATATATTTCACTCCTACTAAATTTTTAAAAATTAATTTCTAGTGAGAGAGGAAAGGAGAGGGATAAAGATAGAAACAGTGATGGGAGAGAAACAAAATCTGCTTCCTCCTAATGCCCCCTACTAGGGATTGAGCCTGCAATCTGGGCATATGTCCTGACCAGGAATCCAATGGGCAACCTCTTAGTTCCTGGGTTGACACTCAACTGCTAAGCCACACTGGCCAGGCTCACTCCTAATAAATTTTACAAACTTCCAAAAGGCAGATACTTGGTCTATTTCATCTTTGAATTCCCAGCATTATTATAGCAAACAGTGCATAGATAGGGTGCTTGATGAGTATTTGCCAAGTTCTGATTTTATGAATAGACTAAAGCTAAAGAATTGTCACTTTTACAGCAAAGCAGAGAACTCAAAAACCCTTTTATCTCTTGCCTTCCATAAAGATATTAAATTCAAGGCTCTGTGTGTGAGTAAGAATGCATTATTGTTGCCGTCTCATAAAGGCATCGTCTGATAGTCAGCACAGCATTTATAAAATGGGAAATCTCTTGCCAAATGTTCATTGGCTTTCTTTTAAGGAATATACTTTCAAATTGTGGAAACTATCAGATTCTGTTTGTACAAAGTATAGCATATAAGTTAAATCAGCACAAGAGCAGAATTTGATCTTGCTTTATCTTATGGTTAAATATATGTCAATTCTTATCAGTTAATTTTTACTTTATCTAAATGCCCTTTGTGCTGCCTTTCAATGATTAATTAGTAGGAGGCAAACCTAAAATGGAGAGACACCCCCAAAAAACTTGTCTAGGATGCCTGATGAGCCAGCAGACAGTATTCCTGTCCTTAGGACAGGAATGCTAAAAAACCTCACACTTTGTGGCAAGATTGGCACACATTCAGATAGTTTTAAAATAGAATTGTACATCTGTTGCATTTGTTTTGGTATTTGAATTTTTTTTTTGCCAAGTATATTTTAAAAATATATTTTTATTGATTTCAGAGAGGAAGGAAGAGGGATAGAGAGATAGAAACATCAATAAAGAGAGAGAATCACTGATTGGCTTCCCCCTCCTGGGGATCCAGCCCCAACCTGGCCCTGACTAGGAATCAAACCATGACCTCCTGGTTCATAGGTTGACACTCAACCACTGGGCCATGCCAGTGGGGCACAACAGCCTTTCTTAAGTTTCTATTTAAATGCTGGTTTCTTTGAGGATGTACCTCATATTGGTTTTGGTGTGAGAGCAGAGAGTTGTAAATTAATGAAAGGGCATCCTTCCTCCTGCATTACTTCATAGCTGTTGAAATTTTCTTGGCCCTAATGTTTCAGTCTCATTTCTTTCTGCTTCCTGACACATTCCCACGGCAGGCAGGCCTATTTCTTCCTTCTATGTTCCCCAGCCCAGCATGCGTACTAAATACATTTTAGCCCCTTAGGGATCTTCATAGTGGCAATATGGCACAGGCTAGTGTTTTCAAACTATTACATTTGTGAAGTATTGGAACTCCTGCTGCACTTAAAAAAAAATCTTATACAGATTCTCAACAGAACATAAAATGGAATAAAATAGAACTGCTCAGGTAGATTCTAAATGGTAACCCAGAGCCTTCTCTGCTAATGGCTGGATCCTCAGCCCAAGTATCTACATAACTCTGGTAACACAGAACACAGTTGAAAAATCACTAGCAGAGTGGAAAGAGCACAGACTCTACCACCTAATGACTTCAGGCAAATCACCCTAAGTTTTTAAAGTGTTGTCATTTAAAAAATGGGAATAGTATTACCTACCTCACAGGATGGTTTAGGATTAAATGAGATTATGCGTGTGAAGAAGCTGGGATCTAGTAGGTTCTCAATAAATGTTAGCTTCAGTTGTTGGTTTGGAGAGTCTCTTCCATCTTGCTATTTTCTCCCTCCTTCCTCACCTCCCCCACCTCCATTGTCCTCTTTACCTTTTACCCTGGCCCTCTCACTCCTCTTCTAGTCCTGTTTTGCTTGCCAGTCATTCATGGCCCAGTTTTCCCCATGACTATTTCATTGCCTGTTCCTAGTCACATGAATCTCAGCCTTTCCCAAACTTTCTATAATATTTATTATATATTTCCATTAAATGTTTTCAAGATGACATGTTCTGTATTTCTAAAAGTAAGAATGTGTTTATTGCAGAAAATTTTAGAAGATGTTTACAAGCCTAGAAGAGAATAGCTAAGATCTTTCAAGACAGGAGCTCTTTTTATTTTTTTGTTTTTCTGATTTGTAAATATAGTAGGAAATACCCACTGCATACTTAATCATACTTTCTGATAGATTAACCCTTTAATTAAAAAAATGTGTTTTCTTTATTGATTAAGGTATTGCATATGTATCCTTATCACCCCATTGCCCTCCCTACTCCCCCTCCCCCCATTCATGCCCTCAACCCCTGGTGTCTGTGTCCATTGGTTAGGCTTGCCAGTATATGCATGCATACAAGTCCTTTGGTTGATCTCTTCCCCTTACCCCCACCCTATCTTCCCTCTGAGGTTTGACAATCTGATTGATGCTTCTTTGTCTCTGTTTTTGTTCATCAGTTTATGTTGTTCATTATATTCCACAAATGAGTGAGATCCTGTGATATTTATCTTTCTCTGACTGGCTTATTTTACTTAGCATAATGTTCTCTAGCTCAATCCATGCTTTTGCAAATGGTAGGAGCTGCTTTTTTTTTTTTTCTCACAGTGTAGTATTCCATTGTGTACATGTACCATAGTTTTTTAATCAACTCATCTGATGATGGGCACTTAGGCTATTTCCAAATATTAGCTATTGTAAATTGTGCTGCTATAGGGGTGCATATATCCTTCTGATTGGTGTTTCTATTTTCTTGGGAATATTCCTAGAAGTAGGATTACTGGGTTAAAGGCAAGTTCCTTTTAAAAAATATACATATATTTTATTGATTTTTTTTTTTTTTTTACAGAGGGGAAGAGAGAAGGATAGTCAGAAACATCAATGGGAGAGAAACATCGATCAGCTGCCTCCTGCACACCTCCCACTGGGAATGTGCCTACAACCAAGGAACATGCCCTTGATTGGAATCAAACCCGGGACCCTTCAGTCTATCCACTGAGCCAAACCTGTTAGAGCACAAGTTCCATTTTTAGTTTTTTGAGGAAACGCCATACTGTTTTCCACAGTGGCTGCACCAGTCTGCATTCCCATCAGCAGTGCAAGATTTCTTTTTTTCTATATCCTTGCTAGCACTTATCATTTGTTGATTTGCTAATGATAGCCATTCTGATGGCTGTGAGATGGTACCTTATTGTCATTTTGATTTGGATCTCTTGTATGATTAGTGACTTTGAGCATGTTTTCTTATATATCTCAGCCTTCTGTATGTCCTCTTTTGAAAAGTGTCTATTTAGGTCCATTGTTCATTTTTTGATTGTGTTGTTTATCTTTTGTTAAGTTGTCTGAGTTCCCTATACATTTTGGAGATTAAACCCTTATTGGAGATAACATTGGCAAATATGTTCTCCCACGCAATGGGCTTTCTTGTTTTATTGATGGTTTCTTTTGCTGTGCAGAAGCTTTTTATTTTGATGTAGTCCGATTTATTTTTTCCTTAGTTTCTATTGCCTTAGGAGCTATATCCGTAATGATATTGCTGTGACAAATATCTGCTATTTTACTGCTGATGGCTTCCTCTAAGATTTTTATGGTTTCTTGTCTTATGTTTAAATCCTTTATCCATTTGAGTTTGTTTTTGTGTGCAGTGTAAGTTGGTGGTCTAGTTTATTTTTATTTTTTTTGCATGTATTTGTCCAATTTTCCCAACACCATTTATTGAAGAGACTATCTTGACTTCATTGTATGCTCTTGTCTCCTTTATCAAATTTTAGTTGAGCATAATGGTTTGGGTCAATATCTGGATTCTCTGTTGTGTTCCATTGGTCTATATGACTGTTCTTGTGCCAGTACCAGGCAGTTTTGAGAACAGTGGCTTTGTAGTATATAGCTTGATATCTGGTATTGCAATCCCTCCAACTTTGTTCTTTTTTTTTCAAGATTGCTGCATTTTTATTCCAGGTGAATTTTTGGAGAGTTTGTTCTAGATATTTGAAGTATGCTGGTGGTATTTTAATGAGGATTGTATTGAATCTGTAGATTGCTTTAGGTAGTATGAACATTTTTTTTTAAAATATATTTTATTGATTTTTTACAGAGAGGAAAGGAGAGAGATAGAAAGTCAGAAACATCGATGAGAGAGAGACATCGATCAGCCACCTCCTGCACGCCCCACAGTGGAGATGTGCCCACAACCAAGGTACATGCCCCCAACCGGAATCGAACCTGGGACCTTTCAGTCCACAGGCCGACGCTCTATCCACTGAGCCAAACCGGTCTCTGCTGAACATTTTAATGATGTTGATTTTGTCAATCCATGAACACTGTATATTCTTCTATTTGTTTATGTCTTCCTCTATCTCTTTTCAGTGTCCTGTAATTTTCTGAGTATGAAGCTATCTGGTCCCGGTCTTTTTTTTTTTTTTTTTTTTGCTGAGAGTTTTTTGATGACTGCTTCAATTTCCTCCCTAGTTTTTGGCCTGTTGAGATTTTTTTTGATTCCTCTTGATAGAGTTTTGGAAGATCATATTTTCTACGAATCTGTCCATTTCCTCTAGGTTGGTTAGTTTGTTGCAATAGAGTTGTTGATAGGTTTTTTTTTTTTTTTAAACAATCCTTTGGATTTCTGTAGGGTCTCTTGTAATTTCACCTCTTTTATTTCTGATTTTGTTTATTTGGGTTCCTCTCTCTGCTTCTTGGTGAGCCTGGCTAGAGTTTCATCAATTTTGTTTATCCTTTCAAAGAACTAGCTCTTGGTTTATTGATCTGTTGTGTTAGTTTTTTTGTTTGTTTCTATGTCATTTATTTCTGCTCTCATCTTTATTATCTCTTTCCTTCTACTCACTCTGTGCTTTTCTTGTTGCTTTCTTCCTAATTCTTTTAAGTTGTAGAGTTAAATGATTTATTACCATCTTTTATTTTTATTTTTTTGTGGTAGGTCTGTAGTGCTATGAACTTCCCTCTCAGGACTGCTTTCACTGTGTTCCATAGTTTTTTTTTTTAATTTTTATTAATTTTTTATACATATCTCCCCATTGTCCCCCCCTCCCTCCCAGGCGTACCCCGACCCCCCAGTGTCTGTGATCATTGGTTTTGTTTATAAGCATGCATACAAATCCTTTGATTGATCACTTATTTACCTCACCTAACTTTAATCTTTCTGCTATAATTTCACAGTCTGTTTGATGCTTTATGATTTTTGTTCTCCTGAGAATTATCAGTCTACTCCCTTTCTGTGCTCCTGATTCTATTATATTCACCAGTTTATTCTGTTGATCAGATTTTTAATTCACTTAATTTTTAGATTCACTTGTTGACAGATGTGTATTTGTTGTTCATAATTTTTTGTCTTTTACCTTTTTCTTCTTCCTCTTCTAAAAGGGTACCTTTCAGCATTTCATATAATACTGGTTTGGAGTTGATGAACTCCTTTAGCTTTTTCTTCTCTGTGAAGGTCTTTATCTGCCCTTCAATTCTGAATGATAGCTTTGCTGGATAGATTATTCTTGGTTGTAGGTTCTTGTTGTTCATCACGTTGAATATTTCTTGCCACTCCCGTCTGGCCTGCATCATTTCTGGTGAGAAATCAGCTGACAGTCGTATGGGTGCTCCCTTGTAGGTAATAAACTGTTTTTCTCTTGCTGCTTTTAATATTCTCTCTTTCTCTTTTGCTCTTGGCATTTTAATTATGATGTGTCTTGGTGTAGTCCTCTTTGGGTTCCTTTTCTTTGGGGTTCTGTGTGCTTCCTCGACTTGTAAGTCTATTTCTTTTACCAGATGTGGGAAGTTTTCAGTCATTATTTCTTTAAACAGGTTTTCAGTATCTTGCTCTCTCTCTTCTTCTGGCACCCCCACAATTCTGATGTTGGTACGCTTGAAGCTGTCCCAGAGGCTCCTTACATTATCTTCACATTTTTGGATTCTTTTCTCTTCTTGCTTTTCCAGTTGAATGTTTTCTGCTTCTTTATATTTCAAATTTTTGACTTGATCCTTGCCTTTCTCTAGTCTGCTGTTAGTACTCTGCATAATAGTTTTTATTTCAGTCAGTGTATTTATCATCTTCTCTTGGGTCTCACTAAATTTATCCATCTTTTCTAGCATATTCTTGAAAAACCTTATAAGCGTGGTTTTGAACTCTATATCCAGTCGTGTTTTTTCCTCCATTTCTTTTGCTTGTAATCCCTTCCCTTGTCTCGGCATTTTCACTGTGCCGGGGAAACTTCTGTGCTGGATTCAGCCGAAGAAGCCTCTGCTGAGCTTGGGAGGGGTGGAGTCTCAGGGCTTAAGGGACCGCCTTGCCTTCCAGTCTGCCCCGCCCTCCACGGCCCCTGAGTCTCACGTGACTGGGTAATGGCTGGAGCGGTCCTTGCGCGCACCCGCAGCGCCTCTAACCGCTGCCTTTCCGGCTCCCCTGTGAACCAGGACCACACGAGTCTAGGTCCCCAGGGTTTCGCCCAAAACAGGGGCCCAGTGGACTCAGAAGTGGCGCAGTTGGGAGGGTCTGTCTCCCGCCCACTCGCGAAAGCCAGCGGCACAATCAGCAATCCGTCCTCCGCGTGGTGCCGTGCGCGACCAGACCTCCGATCCTTTGCAACTCCCCTAAATTTCCGTGCACGTCTCCCTTTTCACAGTCCAAACTCCCCCCGTATGAGTTTCGGCTGGATCTGGGGTTTAGTGTCGTAAGATAAGGGGTTCAAAGCCGTTGGGAGTCTCCGTTTCCCTCCCGCCAGAGAAAGCCAGCCAGGTACTCCGGCACCCGCTCTCTCAGCGTGTGTCTCCGTACCTCAGCTTTTTGCAGCTCCTCTGGGCCTCTGTGAGCCCCTCTCTTTCCCTCTAGCTGTAGAACTTCCACTCAGCCAGCTTTCCTGTGGTTCTGGATGATGTCCGTTCTGTCTTTTAGTTGTAGTTTTGAAATTGTTGTGCGAGGCAGCAGTGTAGGTGTTTACCTATGCCGCCATCTTGGATTCCTCTCTCCATAGTTTTTTAATTGTTTTGTTTTTATTGCCATTCATTTTCAGAATGTTTTTAATTTCTTCTTTGATCTCATTGGTAATCCAATCATTGTTTAATACCATGCTATTCAACTTCCAAGTATTTGAATTTTTTTGGTTGTCATTGTTGTAGTTTATTTCTGTTATTATGCCCTTATGTCTAAGAAGACGCTTGATATGATTTCACTCTTCATGAATTTGGGGAGACTTTGCTTTTGACCTACCTTTGAAAATGTCCCATGTGCACTTGAGAAGAATGTATATGCTATAACTTTGGGATGAAATGTTCTAAAGATGTCAATTAAGTCCATCTGATCTAGTGAGTCATTTAGAATTGCTGTTTCTTTGCTGATTTTTTTTTGTCTAATGGGTTTATGTAGTGATGTCAATGGTGTATTAAAGTCCTACTATGATTATATTGCTGTCAATCTCTCCCTTGATATTTTCCAGAAGTTTTTTTTTTTATGTATATAGGTGCTCCTGCATTGAGTGCATATATGTTTACACAGGGTTTATCCTCTTGTTTTTTTTATCCCTTTAGTATTATGATGTGGCCTTCCTTATCTCTTGTTATGTCCTTCACTTTGAGGTCTATTTTTGTCAGATATAAGTATTGCTACCTCAGCTTTTTTTCCATTTATATTTGCCTGAAAGATATTTATTTTTCCATTCCTTCACTTTCAGTCTGTGTGAGTCTTTATTCTGAGGTGGTTCTCTTGTAGGACAGTAAATATGTGGGCTATGTTTTCTTATTCATTCGGCCACTTGCTGTCTTTTGATTGGAGCATTTAGTCTGTTTATATTTATAGTTATTATTGATAGGTACTTGTTTGCAGCTTTTTTTATTTTTTTGTTTGTGTTTCTCCCCCCCTCCCCCTTTTTATTCTCCTTTTTTACAACAGTCCCGTTAGCATTTCTTGCATCATTGGCTTGGTAGTGATAAACTTGCTTAGCCTTTCTGTGTCTGTGTTGCTCCTGTTTTCCTCTTCAATTTTGAATGATAGCTTTCCTGGACAGAGTATTCTTTGGTTCAGTCCCTTGCTTTGCATCATTTTGTATACTTCCTTCCATTTCTTTCTAGCCTGATTTGTTGAGAAATAATTTGATAATCTAATGGGAGATCCCTTGTAGGTAACTTTCTGTCTCTTACAGCTTTTAAGAGTCTGTCTTTGTTGTTAACATTTGCCATTGTAATTATGATGTGTCTGATGTGGGTCTTTTTGGGTTTATCTTGTTTGGGATTCTCTGTGCTTGTTTGATATTTTTCTTTTTTCCCCACATCAGGGAAGTTTTCTGATATTTATTTGAATAGGTTTTCTAAACTTTGCTGTTCTTATTGTTGTTCTGGCACCCCTATTATTCATATATTGCTTCATTTCATGTTGTTCCAAAACTTACTCAGGCTCTCCTTCTGTCTTTCGATTTTTTTCTCCAATTGCAGTTGAGTCTGAGTGTGTTTTGCTTCCCTGTTTTCTAAATCGCTAATTCAATCCTCCGCTTCTCTTAGTCTACTGTTGAAAGCTTATGTAATGTTTTATTTTTTTATTGTAGCTATACCACTTCTTTCTTTCTTCTTGATTCTTATGTAGGTCATTGGTTTTTCTCATCCATCTGGTTTATGTATTGTATGACCCTTACTCATTCTGAATTGTTTTTCAGACACATTGCATGTCTGTTTTATTTAGTTAATTTTCTGGGAATCCTTCTTTTTTTTTCCCTTTGAGGGTTGTTCTTCTCTCTCCCCATTTTTGCTTTCACTGAAGGATCTAGGTCTCGAATTGTTTGGGGCCTGTGGCGGCAGCAGAGGGCTTGGTGGCGGGGCGTGTGGTTGCACGAGGTGCCTGCTTCTCTCCATGTGCTCACTGGCTCCTCCCCAGGGGTTGCAGGACAGCTTCTGGCCCCTCACGTAGTCATGGATGGTGGCAGCGCCCCACACAGTCACCAGTAGCAGCTGCTGGCTCCCCTCGCATGCACAGTCATAGGCATTGTCTGCTGGCTTCCCGGGTGGTTTTGGGCGCTGGCTGTTCACGTGTGTGCTCACAGTACCCGGGGCTAACGCATCTGGCTGGCAGGAGGGGAGCACCCTCCGAAACTCACTGTATCCCTCAGCTGGGGATGCTAAAGTCTGTGTGTTCGTGGGTTCACAGCCGAGGCAGCAGGTCCCTGGCTGGTGTGGCTGGTAGGTTCTGGCTTGAAGTGAGGACTGTTCCCTGTCACAGCAGCTCTCCCCTTCAAGATGGCACAGTCTCTTCTTTTTTCTTTATTCTTCTATTGATTTTTTATTTTTTTATATTTTAGACACAGAGGAAGGGAAAGGTATAGAGAGAAACATTGATGAGAGAGAGGCATCATCTATTGGCTGCCTCCTGCATAACCGTATCCCCACAGGGGATTGAGCATGCAACCTGGACATGTGTCCTGACCAGGAATTGGACTGGTGGCCTTAGTTTCTGCCTTGACACTCAAACAGTGAGCTTCAGCAACTGGGCTTTTATGTCTTTTTTCTATGTTCTGTAGATTTCTTGTGTAGAGGTCTTTTACCTCAGTTAAGTTTATTTGTAAGTATCTTATTTCTTCATTGTAATGGTAAATGGCATGTTTTTTTTTTGTTTCTCTTTCCGAGAGTTCATAATCCTATAAAATAAAAGGCTAATATGCAAATGACCGAATGGTAGAATGACTGGTCGCTATGATGCACACTGACCACCAGGGGGCAGACTCAGGAGCTGCCTTCTGGTGGTCAGTACACTGTGGGAGCGCTGCTCAGCCAGAAGTCAGACTCACGGACTGTGAGGGTCCCAGACTGTGAGAGGTCACAGACTGGCCTGAGGCCACCTCCTCCCTCCCCCAGTGCACAAATGTCATGCACCGGGCCTGTAGTTGGTGTATAAAAATGCCATTGTTTTCTGGGTGTTAATTTTGTATCCTGCTCCGTTGCTGAATTCACTTATTAAGTCTAGTAGTTTTTGCATGGAGTCCTTAGGGTTATGTTTGTACAGTATCATTTAATCTGTGAAAAATGACAGTTTTACTTCTTTCTTTCCAATTTGGATGCCTTTTATTTTTTTCTTCTTATTGTCTGATGTTGATGGCTAGGATTTCCCCTATTATGTTGAGTACAAGTGTTGAAAATGGACATCCTTGTTTTGTTCCTGTTCTTAGGGGAAATGGTTTTAGATTTTGCCCATTGAGTATGATGTTGGCTATATTTCTTTCATATATGGCCTTTAATATGTTGAAGTATGATCCCTCTATTCCTACTTTACCTAGAGTTTTAAAAAAATACATCTTAATGATTTTTTACAGAGAGGAAGGGAGAAGGATAGAGAGTTAGAAACATAGATGAGAGAGAAACATCGATCAGCTGCCTCATGTATACCTCCTGCTGGGGATGTGCTTGTAACCAAAGTACATGCCCTTGACCGGAATTGATCCTGGGACCCCGCAGGCTGATTCTCTATCCACTGAGCCAAACTGTCCAGGGGTTTTCCTTGGAGTTTTTATAAAAAATGGGTGCTGGATTTTGTCAAATGCTTTTTCTGTGTCTCTTGATATAATCATATGATCATTGCTCTCCATTTTGTTTTTGTGATGTACTACATTTTTGATTTGTGAATATTGTAGCAGCCTTGTATCTCTGGAATAAATCCTACTTGGTCATGGTGTGTGATCTTTTTAATATATTGCCAAATCTGATTTGCTATTATTTTGGTGAGGATTTTAGCATCTATGTTCATCAGGGATATTGGCCTGTAATTCTTTTTCTTTGTAGCATCTTTTCTGATTTTGGAATTAGGGTAGTAATGCTGGCCTCTTCAAAAGAGCTTGGGAATGTTCCTTTCTCTAGAACTTTTTGGAATAGTTTGGAGAGGATAGGTGTTCTTTGAATGTCTGAAAACCCTGGGGAACAGGGCTCTTGTTTGCTGGGAGTTTTTTGATTACTGCTTTAATTTCATTTTTTGTTATGGGCCTATTTAGGTTTTCTGCTTCTTCCTGATTCAATTTTTGAAGATTTTATTTTATTTTTCTAGTAACTTGTTCATTTTGTTCAACTTGTTAACATATAGTTGTTCATAGTGTTTTCTTACAGCCCTTTGTATTTTGTGGTGTCAGGTGTTATTTCCTCTTTTGTTTCTGATTTTATATTTGGATCCTCTATCCTTGTTTCTTGATGAGTCTGTCTAGTGCTCATCAATTTTATTTTATTTTTTTAAAGAACCAGCTCTTGGTTTTTATTTTTTGTTTTTGTTTTTTTAGTTTCTATGTCATTAATTTCTGCTCTGAACTTTATTATTTCCTTCTACTTACTCTGGGCCTTTTTTGTTGTTGTCCTTCTAATTCTTTTGGTTGTAAGTCTGCATAGTTTATTAGAGATACTTTTAGTTCTTGAAGTAGGCATGTAATGCTATGAACTTCCCTCTCTAACTGCTTTTGCTAGATTTGAGGTTGTTGTGTGTTTATTTTCATTTGTTTCCAGGAAGTATTTTATTTTTTTCTCTTCCATTGGTAGTAACCCATTCATTTGCATCCATGTTTTTGAATGCGTTTGAGTATTTTTATTGTTGAACTAGAGGCACAGTGCATGAAATTTCTGTATGATCCCTAGTGGTTCTGGTTGCGATCTGGGGCCTCCCTTCCCCAGTTGCCAGCTGCAGCCTTCTATTGGTCAGTGCATGTCATAGTGAGTGATTGAACTTCCTGCCAGTCGAACTCGTGAGGGGACAATTTGCATATTATGCTTTTATGTATATAGATTCTAGTTTCATGCCATTGTGATATGAGAAGATGCTTGATATGATTTCAGTCTTTGTGACCTTGTAGAGGCTTGTTGTCTATCTTTGAAAATGACTCCTGTGCACTTGAGAGGAATGTATATTCTGTGGCTTTGAGGTGGAATATCCTGTAATGGTGTTCGTTTAGGATCAGTATTTCTTTATTGATTTTTAAAATAGATCTATCTGGTGAGGCAAATGAGTGTTGAAATCCCTTAGTCTGTTTGTATTGCATTCAATCTCTCTCTTAAAGTCCTCCAGAAGTTTTTTTGTTTGTTTTCTTAAATATATTTTTATTGATTTCAGAGAGGAAGGCAGAGAGGGAGAGAGATAGAAACATTCATTGGCTGCCTTGTGCACACCTCGAACTGGGAATTGAGCCCTCAATCTGGGTAATGCCCTGACTGCATATTGAACCATGACCTCCTGGTTCATAGTTTGATGCTCAACCACTGAGCCACTCCGGCTGGACCAGAAGTTTGTGTGTGTGTGTGTGTGTGTGTGTGTGTGTGTGTATTTAAAATATGTATATGTATTTGGATGCTCCTGTATCGATGCATATATGTTTACCAGTTTTATATCCTCTTACATTGATCCCTTTAATATATTATGTAGTGACCTTCTTTGTCTCTTGTTATAGCTTTCATTTTGAAGATTATTTTGTCAGATATGAATATTGTCACCCCGGCTTTTTTTCCATTTCCATTTGTATGTAAATTTATTTCCTATCACATCACTCATCCTGTATGCGTCTGTTCTGCGGTAGGTTTCATGTAGGCAGCATGCGTGTAAGTCATGTTTTTTATCCATTTAGCTAACCTATATCTTTAGATTGGAGGATTTAATCCACTTAAATTTAAGGTTATTATTGATAGATGCTTATTTTTTACTATATTTATTCTTTATGCCTGTGTTTCTGTGTTTCTCTATTTCTTCTTCTTAAACCAGTCCCTTTAGCATTTCTTGCAGTGCTGATTTGTTGGTAATAAATCATTTAAGCCTTGTTTGGTCTGGGATGCTCTATTTCACCTTCAATTTGTCTTTAACATTTGTCGTTTTAATTATGATATGTCTAGGTTTGGATCCTTTAGGGTTCTTCTTCACTCTGTGTTTCCTGTACTTGAGTGACTTTTTCCTTCACCATGTTAAGGAAGTTTTCTGTCATTTTTTCTTCAGACATGTTTTCTGCTTTATGTTTAGAATTCTCTCCTTTGGATATCCCTGTGATGTGGATGTTGCTACGTTCCATGTTGTCCCAAAGCTCTCTTAAACTGTCCTCCTGCTTAAAAACTTTTTTTTCTTATTGCTGCTCTGATTGGATGTTTTTTTCTGCCTTATCTTTAATGTGCTGATTTGGTCCTCTGCTCCTAATCCATTGTTTTTTCCTGTCATGATATTCTGTATTTTAACTATGTTATTCTTCATTTCCAATTGATTCTTATTCATGGTTTCTATATTTGTTTTTATGGTTATATAGTTCTTTTTTTTTAAAAAAAATTTTAATTTAATAAATCTTTATTGTTCAGATTATTATAATTGTTCCTCTTTTTTCCCTTCACCTAGCTCCCACCCCATCCTCTGCCCTTACCTTCCCTCTCATTGTCCTCATTACGATTTTTGTCCTTAACCCTTTCCCCCTGAGAATTGTCAGTCTACTCCCTTTCTATGCCCCTGATTCTATTATATTCACCAATTTATTCTGTTCATCGCATTTTTTATTCACTTAATTTTTAGATTCAATTGTTGATAGATATGTATTTGTTGTTCATAATTTTTATCTTTACCTTTTTCTTCTCCTTCCTCTTCTTAAATAGTATCTTTCAGCATTTCATATAATTCTGGTTTGGTGTTGATGAACTCCTTTAGTTTGTTCTTTGTTGTGAAGCTCTTTATCTGACCTTCAATTGTGAATGATAGCTTTGCTGGTTAGAATATCTTGGTTGTTGGTTCTTGCTATTCATCACTTTGAATATTTCTTGCCACTCCCAACTGGCTGGCATAGTTTCTCTTAACTGTTTTTTCTCTTGCTGCTTTTAATATTCTCTTTTTGTCTTTTGGTCTTGGTATTTTAATTAAGATGTGTCTTGGTGTGGTCCTCTTTGGATTCCTTTTGTTTGGGGTTCTGTGCGTTTCCTGGACTTGAAGTCTATTTCTTTCACCAGGTGTGGGAAGTTTCATTCATTATTTCCTCAAGTAGGTTTTCAGTATCTTGCTCTCTCTCTTCTTTGGATGTTGTTATGCTTGAAGTTGTTCCAGAGGCTCCTTACACTATCTTCACATTTTTGGATTTTTTTCTTTTTTTTTTTTCTAAATCAGTGTTTTCTGCTTCTTTGTATTTCAAACCTTTGACTTGATTCTTGTGTTCCTCTAGTCTGCTGTTAGGTCTTTGTATAATATGTTTTATTTCAGTCAGTCTATATTTAATTTCTAATTGGTCCTTTTTCATCTCCTCTTGGGTATCACTAAATTTATCCATCTTTTCTAGGAAGTTGTTGAAAAACCTTATAACTCTGGTTTTGAACTCTATATCCAGTCTTTTATTTTCCTCCATTTCTTTAGTTTGTGATTTGTTCCTTTGTCTCCGCATTTTCGCTGCTTCCCTGAGTTGGTAGAGTAGCTTTGTGTGCTAGGTGTCCTATATGGCCCAGTAGCTCTGCCTCCCCAGTTACCTGAGGTGGACTCTCTTGGTGCACCCGTTTGTGGACTGTGTGTACAGCCTTGTTGTTGTTAAGTCTTGATTGTTGTTGGTATCACTTGGGGAACTTGACCTCCAAACCAATTGGTTGTGAGGATCATCTGTGTCTATGCCAGGAGAATTTCTGTGCTGGAGTCAGCCTTATGATACAAGACTTGCAAAAATGCAAAAGCCTTTGTGCTCAGCTTGGATGGGGCAGAGCCTCAGGGCTTAGCAGACAACCTTGGCTTCCTGTCAATCCTGCTTTAAGTGATCCCTGGGTCTCAGTGTCCCTCGGTACTTGCACTCGTGTGCTTCTAGACCTTTGCCTTTTGTGGCTCCCCTGAGTTTCCTTGTGCTCCAGGGACCCGTATGAGTCTAGGTCTTGCCCAAAACTGGGGTTCAATGCAGTCGGAACTGGAGTTCAGCGCAGTCTGGAGGTTCCCTTTTCCTCCTGTTAGAGAAAGCCAGTGGCACAATCAGCAGTTAGTCCTCTCTGCACGCACTGGTGTGCACTCCTCCAGACCTCTGCCTTTTGCGGCTCCCCTGACTTTCCGTGCACTCCTCCCTTTTTCTGATAGTGCAGACTCCCCCTGTATGAATGTCGCCAGGAACTGGGGTTCAGTGCAGTCGGAACCGAGGTTCAGTGTAGGTGGGGTTTTCCGTCTCCCCCCGGCAAGAGGAAGCCAACCAGGCACTCCACCACCCATCCTCTCCACATGCTTGTCTCCATACCTCAGCTTTTTTCAGCTCCTCTGGGTCTCTGTGAGCTCCTCTCTTTACTTCTAGTTGTGCAATTTCCACTCAGCCAGCTTTCTTGTGGTTCTGGATGATGTTGGTTCTGTCTTTTTGTTGTAGTTTTGAAATTGTTGTGCAAGGCAGCAGTTTAGGTGTTCACCTATGCCGCCATGAAGTTCTTTATAGTTCTCATCCTTATAACTGTTTCTTTGAATTCTATATTTGTAAGTTGGTTGCCTCCTTTTCATTTAGTTCATTTTCTGGAGATTCTTCATCTTCTTTCATTTGGGGCCACTTTCTTTGTTTCCCCATTTTTATTTTTGTTTTTATTTCTATGTGTGTGAGAAGACTGCTGTTCCTCTCAGTCTTCATGGGATGACTTTCTTGGGGAACCCAATGCAATTGTCCCCTTGATTTTCTGAGCTTGAGGCTTTAAAATAACCTTTGTGTTGGTTATGTTGGTTCTGTTGAATTTGGGTCTTGATTGCAGTTGTTCAGTTTGTGGTTTGCTCAGACCTCAGGTTTGTTCACTGTTTCAACCCTGTTTGTGTTGTGCAAACTATTATAACAGGTCTGACAGAACAAAATAGGACAAAACCAGACCAAACCAAAAATCACACAACCAAATTAAAAAGGTAAGGAAACAAATAAACGAAAACACCCGCACAAACACAAATCAAAGAAACCAAAACACCGTAATAATAAAAACTATCGCCTCTCCGAAAAGACTGAAAAACAAATATATAAGGAAACCAGCAAAGGAATAAAAACCACACAGATATAGAAAAGAAAAAAAGAATACCAGAAGACACGAGACCAGAAAAATATGGGCAAGAAAGGAAAAAAAAACAAACCCTAATATAGATGAGCCCTAAAAAATATGAAAGCAGAGAATAATCTTATATAATAAAAGCCCAGGTGGTGTCACACCCTCGTGT
Source organism: Lasiurus cinereus (assembly GCA_011751065.1). Taxonomy (NCBI): domain Eukaryota; kingdom Metazoa; phylum Chordata; class Mammalia; order Chiroptera; family Vespertilionidae; genus Lasiurus; species Lasiurus cinereus. The sequence goes on from JAAGEH010000032.1 coordinate 17,803,969, forward strand.
GATGCTCTTGTGTGATGCCATCACAAGATGGCTGCTACAGATGGCCTCGTGCACAGTAGAGCTGGGCTCAATGGCTGCTCCACTTGGTGAGGCCTGTGAGTTCTGCACCTCTGTGCTGCCCAGAGGATGCTGGTCCTGGGAGAGGAGGCAGGTTTCGGCAGGGAAGGGCAGTTGTGGAAGATCAGGCCAGCAGGGGAGGACAGTTGGGGACCATCAGGCCAGCAGTGGAATGGTTAGGGGGCATTGGGGCTGGCAAGCAGAAGCAGTTAAAGGGCAATTAGGAGCGGTTAGGAGCCAGTGCTCCTGGATTGTGAGAGGGATATCCGACTGCCAGTTTAGGCCCAATCTCACAGGGAAACCTTTCTCATTAGGTATATTCTTTCTAAAGGTCCACAGATGGTTCATATTAATGCTCACATGGGAGTACCAGGGACCCATTTGTCCACACATTTCACAGCTCAGCCTTGTTTCTGACATTGTTTGTGACCTCTTGTGGAAACAAACAAGGCAAAAAAACAACAACAAAAGACAACAACAACCCAAAAAACAACAACAAAAAACACCCCTTAAGGTTCATAGGAAAACTGTGTATTAAGGACAGCCTGAGTCCAGGGTAGTTTTCCCATTGCACAGGTAGCAGCTATGTCTCTGGTAGCTATATACGAGAGATAATCCTCTCCCTACATAAGTATATATAGCTTTATTGCCTGAAATTTTGTATACTAAGTTCAATAAATGTAATTATTTAGATGCAAATAATAATTTGCACTTTTGAGATGCCAAGGGGCTGTCACTTATTTCCGCTACTTAGTGGAGATCTCCAAACTTAATAAACTTTTTTATTGATTGTATCAGAGATTAGGGAAGCTCACATACATTGGGGCTAGGAATACTTTGAATAGGACTGATTATAAGATTATTACGGGTCTTTTACTTATATATTTGTTTTTAGTCTTTTTGGCTAGGAGGGTAGAACAAGCCCTTGATAATGGCTACCATTTGACTGGATGGTGGAGGAGTTTTCCTAGGAGGGCAGAGAGAGATACAGAATTGGTGGTGGTAGAGAAATAAAATAAACTTTTCTAGTCAGCCTTGTGTGCAGGTCACCCAGGGAGTCCTGTTCTGAGTACCTGTAACTGGGAACTGGGGTTGAAATGGGAATGCTTCAGTTCCTAAGTCTCCAGCTCTTTTAGGAGACTCCTCACTTATACAGATACACAGACACTGCCTCTGTGGGGGATTGACTGCCTCTTTCCTTCCCTCTTTTTCCCTCCAGCTTTCCTTTCAGCTTCTCATTTTGATCCACATGTGAGTGGAGACTGATCTGGAGAATGATGTTGTTGTCAGTTGTCAAGGGTAAACACAAACAAATTTTACTAGAGTTTTACCCTTAAGCATAGTAATGACAGAAAGGTGATCAGGGAATAGAGCGTCACAGAAGACTTTCAACTGTCATTTGATGCTGCAGCAAACACCGTTTCCAGATGTGATCTTGATACCCTATGTCTGCAAGCTGGATACATTTTGCCAGAAAAGAAAAGTGGCTCAAAAGCTAGCTAGAGCCTGAGTGGACATTATCTCATGATCCAAGTTGCGCTCCTGTCTTTGTGCATAAGGTAGATTCAGAGTTACTGCCCTGTTCTGCTGCTGCCCTCAGCAGGTATTTTTGTTATGGTGATAGAGCCTTATTGTCTAGTCAGTACTCTTGGTCAAGTATATTTCCAGTTGATTCAGTTTAGTTCCTGTGTTCTGATAACTGGGGCTAACAGATTTGTGTGATTAGAATATTGCCAAGTTCTCAGTGGTTGAAATCATTGGCCATCCAGTTCTCTAAATGTTACTCTGTAATTCAGATACCTAAAAACCATAAGTTTTTAAAAAAGTATATTTTTATTTATTTCAGAGAGAAAGAGAGAGTGGGAAAGAGAGAGGCAGAAACATCAATGGTGAGAGAGACCCATTGACCAGCTGCCTCCTGTGGCATGCGCCCTCTCCTCCCCGCCTCACAGTGGGGATCGAGCCCATAAACACAGGCATGTGCCCTTGACTGGAATAGAACCTGAGATTCTTCAGTCCACAGGCTGACATTCTATCCACTGAGCCAAAACCTCCAGAGCTAAAATCATAAGTTTTAATAACAATTCTTAAAGTGGAGATCTTGTGTTTTACAAAATGCGTAGTATGCTTTGTTTAAAAAAATCTGAATGTGTCCCGTTTCTTAAAATTGCAGATGAAATATCTCAGTGCATTTTTCTTCCTATAAAACAACTGAAAATCTACTTCATTTTTACTGCATAGTAATCAACCCACATTTGTGAAATACTATTAAGCTTCCTGGTAGTTTGACGAATAGGCATTTTGTTAAGAACCTCCTTGGTACAATGCTCGGGGTTCAGTTCGCCTTCTTGGGGAATGAAGCTGCACAGTTACCTCCTTCTCATCTGCTTCACCTCACTTTGGGAATTAATGGCCAGGACAGTTGTTTCCTTTGAATTAGCCAGTTCACTGAGGGAGAATACACTTTGCATCATGGTCTGGACCCTTGTAGTTGCTGATCTGATGGATTACTTGAAATAACTTCTTATTCTTAGTTAAGAATATACTTTGTTGAGAAAGTATATTTCTGTTTTGAAAAAATCAAAAAGAGTTTTTTTCCTGACCAGCATCTTCCTGTTCTATCCCACCCCCACCCCAACCAAAAAACTCAGTAGATCTTTCAAGAGTTATCTACTACTAGAGGCCCAGTGCACAAATTCGTGCAGGGTTGGGGTCTGGCTGACCTATCCTGATAGGACCGATCAGGCTGATGGGAGGGAGAGGGGGTGATCAGGGGGCAGAGCCGGTTGGGAGGATGGGCTCTGGTTGAGAGGACAATTTGCATATTATGCTTTTATTATATAGGGTAGATAATTGGGAATAGGAATATAAATGGTGCAATATTTACTTTAAAATATTTTCTATGGAGAGAATTTAAGTACTACATGAAAATAATGGGATGTTTTTCTTTCCTGGACTCTGTGAAGCAGTTTTGAATGGAATGGCTAATGTTACAAATTGGGTTGTGGAACAGTTACTGTGGAAACCTTAGCATGAATTTCCAGACTATTTTGTTTTTATTTTTTAGAAAGGCACACTGTGGCATTGACCTGTTATTTTAATGTGTCCTTTCTTTACTTCTTTTGAGAGAAGACAATCTAAGTAGAGAAGAAAGAGACTTTTGAATGTGTAGATCCTGGGCCTTTGACTGAAATAAACTGCTCTGAAGGGCTTGCAGAATCATCCACAACAGGCCTGGCCCCATTGGCAACTGTGATTTAGCTTTGTCTGTATACTGAGTGGTATGTGCTTAAAATCCTTGCAATCTAGTCCTGGCTGGTGTGACTCGGTTGGGTGTCCTCTGGTGCACCAAAAGGTTGCTTGTTCAATTCCCAGTCAGGAGGTCAGGGCACATACCCGGGTTGCGGGCTTGATCCCCCTGTAGGGGCATGCAGGAGGCAGCCAAACAATATTATGCTCTCACATCAATGTTTCTCTCTTTTCCCTTTCTTTCTTTCTAAAAAGCGATAAACTATTAAAAAATAAAATAGAATAAAATCTTTGGACTCTAATTGCCTTTGTGATATTTCCTTCTTAGGTTTAATGAGGGGCAGAAGCAGGGAGTTAAGGTATTGAAATGAGTGTGAAGGTCAGAGCTATAGGTGTGTTCTCATGTGATCATCATGTTTATCTGTCCAGTTAAATACTCATTGCTTGGGAAGTGATTTGAAATCCAGCATTCTATGAGAGCACCATAGAACATTTATTCCTTCCAGCTGGGTTATTTTCAGATTAAATGATTATCTACACTCTCCTCCCTTAAACAGATATAGCAAAACAAAAATTTTATTGCCAGGAGCAGGATTAATTCTAAAATTCCCAAAGTAGTTTTTGGGAGTGGGTGGAGAATTTTAAGGAAAAGCATCTTTCTTTCTCATTCAGAAGTATTTTTTACATTCAATATAGAATATAATAGATTGAGGAAAATTTATTTTCAGGAGGGAAAAGGGACAAAAATCTCTAGTTTTACTTAGAGATGTTGAAAGGCTTAGAGAAACTGACATTAAAAATTGATTAAAACAAACAAATAATATTATTGCACAAATGGCTCTACTTAATGTTGTTTCCTTCCATGACCTAGTTTACTTCTTGTTCTTATTTTCTAGTTATGGAGAAAAACAAAAACAAGGAATTAGTCTTTTTATCTTGATGTAGGCACAGAGATGAAAGCAGGAATCAAATTTACCCTAAGTAATAAGTTTTTATTAGGCAAAGGAACAAACTACATTAAAGAAGGCTGTATTTGGAGAAACCAAGATGGCGGCATAGGTAAACACCTAAACTGCTGCCTCACACAACAATTTCAAAACTACAACTAAAAGACAAAATGGACATCACCCAGAACCACAGGGAGGTGGGCTGAGTGGAAATTCTACAACTAGAAGGAAAGAGAAAAGCACACTGAGACCCAGAAAAGCTGCAGGAGGCAGAGGTACTGAGACGCGTGCGTCGAGAGGGCAGGCAACTGAGTTCACAGCTGGCTTTCTCAAGCAGGAGGGAGACAAAAGCTCCTGACTACACTGAACTCCAGTTCCTGGTAAGATTCTGGGGAGCCAGACTCATATGGGGAGAAACTGGACTGTCTGGGAGTGGGCGGGACTTGAGGGTGGCTTTCTCTCAGAGATGTTTGCAGTGATTACCACAGGACACTGAGACACAGAAGCCTTTTAGGGCAGGGCTGACAGGAAACCAATGCTGTCTTCTCCACCCTGAGACTCCATCCCATTCAAGCAGAGCACAGAGGCTTTTGCAGGTCTTGTCTTATAAGGGTGTCGCCAGCCCAGAAGTTCTCTCAGCGTAGACACAGCTGATCCTCACAGCCAGTTGGCCTGGAGGTCAATTCTTCCCAGTGATACCAACAACAGTCAAGGCTTAACTACAAGACTGTGCACACAGCCCACAAACGGGTATACCACCAGTGCCCACCTCAGGTAACTGAGGAGGCTGAGCCATTGGGACCTATATGACACTTAGCACACAAAGCCACTCTATCAACTCAGGGAAGCAGCAAAAATGCGGAGACAAAGAAACATATCACAAATGAAAGAAATGGAGGAAAGCAAATGACTGGATATAGAGTTCAAAACCATAATTATAACGTTTTTCAAGAATTTTCTAGAAAAGGCCAATAAACTTAGCGAGATCCTCAAGGATATGAAAAAGAACCAACTAGATATTAAGCATACACTGACTGAAATAAAAAATATTTTACAGAGATCTAACAGACTAGAGGATCACAAGAATCAGTTAAACATTTGAAATACAAAGAAGCAAAAAGCACTCAACCGGAAAATCAAAAAGAACAAAGAATCCAAAAATATGAAGATAGTGTAAGGAGCCTCTGGGACAACTTCAAGCTACCAACATCAGAATTATGGGGGTGCCAGAAGAAGACAGAGAGCAAGATACTGAAAACCTATTTGAAGAAATAATGACCAAAGACTTCCCATACCTGGTGAAAGAAATAGACTTACAAGTACAGGAAGCGCACAGAACCCCAAACAAAAGAAATCCAAAGAGGATCACACCAAAACACATCATAATTAAAATGCCAAGAGCAAAAGACAAAGAGAGAATATTAAAAGCAGCAAGAGAAAAACAGTTCATTACCTACAAGGGAGCACCCATACGACTGTCAGCTGATTTCTCAAGAGAAACTGCAGGCCAGACGGGAGTGGCAAAAAATATTCAAAGTGATGAATAGCAAGAACCTACAACCAAGATTACTCTACCCAGCAAACCTATCATTCAAAATTGCAGGTCAGATAAAGAGCTTCATAGATAAGACAAAACTAAAGGAGTTCATGACCACCAAACCAGTATTATATGAAATGCGAAAAGGTATTCTTTAAGAAGAGGAGGAAGAAGAAAAAGGTAAAGATAAAAATTATGAACAAATACATATCTATCAACAAGTGAATCTAAAAGTCAAATGAATAAAAAAATCTGAGGAACAAAATAAACTTCTGAATATAATAGAATCAGTAGCATAGAAAGAGAGTGGACTGACAGTTCTCGAGGGAAATGGGTGTGGTGAGTACGGGAAAAGACTGGACAAAAATTGTATACCTGTGGATGAGGACAGTGCGAGGGGGAAAGGGCAGATGATGGGGTGAGAACCTGGTGGAGGGAGCCATGGAGGGAAAAAAGAGGAACAATTGTAATCTGAACAGTAAAGATTTATTAAATTTAAAAAAAAAATGACTATTTTCCCCCAAGAACTGTTAGGCTGTTTTATATCTAGGAGTCATCAAACTTCTGACACAAACCTAAATTGGAGTTATGATGCCACGTATTCATATGCTTTTATGGGAGTAAATGCTGTATCTGCCACAATATACAATTGAATCCCAGTGAGCTTGCTGTGGTGTGCCCAGGTTATAATAGTGACAGTGTCAGTGTCTTCACTGTTTTTTTTTTTTCAGATCCTTTGCCTGAGTTAGTCTGTCATGCTATGACAGGCATAATATGGCTCTGTGTGAAGGCATGCTTCCATCACAGTTGCTATCTGAGTGTTGGAGATGGTGTAGCTTAAGGCAGGGTGGCTGGGTCACATATTCAAGAAGTTTGAGTCACTGTGAAATAATTGCAGGTAGCTTGGGATTAACATGTTAATAGAAAAAAGGCTGCTGTCCTACTCTCTGGAGCTTGGACCAGAGTGGTGAGAGGATAAGGAACAGAAAGCTGTAATTCTAACATTAAAAAAACTAGCCTTAATTTAAATAATGTACAGATGATTTCCAGGGAAGAAAGACATAGTATAGCGAACACTTTGAAGACATGGTATAGTGAACACTTTGAAATTAAAATAAATACAATCCTATCTAATAAAGAGGGAATATGCTAATTGATCATCACACCCTCACAACATGGAGTGCCCACAGCTACAAGATGGCGGTGCCCAATTCCCTCAGCCCCGCCTCATCTAGCCAAAGTCCCCCAGTTCTCTCAGCCTGTCTGAGGTGCGACAGGCGCTGCATGTTTCATTCATCCAGAGTCTCCCTGTCCCCTCACCCCGCCTCATCCATCCTCGGTCCCCCAGTCCCCTCAGCCCAGCTGGGGGGCGGCAGGCATTGCACGCCTCATCCAGTTGGAGTCCCCCAGTCCCTTCAGCCCTGCCTCATCTAGCCTCAATGCCCCAGTCCCCTCAGCCCCTCCTCATTCAGTCAGAGTCCCCCAGTCTCCTCAGCCCAGCCAGGGGCTGGCGGGCATCACACGCCTCATCCTCCTGGAGTCCCCAAGTTCCCTCAACGCTGCCTCACCCAGCCTCAGTGCTCCAGTCCCCTCAGCCTCACCTCATCCAGCTCGAGTCCCCCAGTGGCCTCAGCCCTGCAGGGAAAGGCAGTTGGGGGTGATTTGGGCCAGCAGGGGAGGGCAATTGGGGATGATCATGCCAGTAGGGGAGCAGTTATGCGTCAGGCGGGTAGGGGAGCTAGGTTAGGGAGCTGTCAGGATGGCATGCAGAGTGGTTAGGGGCAGGCAGGCAGGCAAGCAGGCAGGCGAATGGTTAGGAGTCCTGGATTGTGAGAGGGATGTCTGACTGCCAGCAGTCGGACATCCTCCAAGGGGGTCCTAAATTGGAGAGGGTGCAGGCTGGGTTGAGAGAGACTCTCACCCCCTGTGCATGAATATCGTGTACCAGGCCTCTAGTGTATATCATAAAAGGCCTGTGGTTATGAAGCCGTAACAGTGGAATGACCAAAGACTGGCTGTCACCAGGCGGCTTCGTGTGCAGCAATGCACTCGTGGGTGGGTGGGGACTTGACTCTGGGCTCTAGGGAATGGCGGGACTGGACTCTGGGTCCCATGGTGTGGCAGGAGTCAGTCTGGGTCCCAATTCCTGCCCATCGTGGCCGGCAGGAGTCAATCTGGGTTCTGTGTCCCGTCTGGCATGGCAGGAATCAGTCTGGGTCCTGCCGACGCGGTGGGTCTGGGTCTCACGGGATACCACGTACTGGGCCTCTAGGGTATAGAGATATTCTGCCCCTATCCTGAAAACGTTATCTGTGATTGTTATATGTATATAACTCAGATGGCACAGAAAAACAGAAGAAGTAGCAAGTCTGTTCTGTTATCCTAGAAGGAGGAAACTATAGAGGCATGAGAAGGACTGACTTTTCAGAATAATGTCAAAGCCCAGAATAAGCTGAGGCTTACACAAATATTGAAGACAAAAGAAAACAGTGAAAGTCTTAAATTGTGAGCAGGACCAAGAAAGAGACATGCGCACTAAAGGGACGATGATTGGATTCTCTCTGACCTTTATCCCTTGCTGTTCTGGTTGCATATTAGCTTGGCAGTTTGAAACCTCTGTAGGAGAACACTCATTAAAAGAAATTAAAAATATCCTATTTCAGAGGTTCAGGGGGCTAGCACATACATTATAGGTAATTAGAAGGTAGGCAAATAATGTCCTAATTTTCCTAAAAGGGAGAAAAGACAGCTGTGTCCTGTGAACTAGTGAGCTTGACTTTGCTTCCAAAAAAAAAAAATGTTAGAAACTCTGATTAAACAAATAGTTTTTGGGTATTTAGAAAAATAAATGCTTACTAAGAGTAGGGTTAGGTCCAAACAGAAGAGAGCATCATAATGATGTCATATTCATTTTTGAGAGAGTGGTTGGACAGGACAGTCAAAGCTTGGTTCTGACCTGAAGCTGCATCCAACTCCCCATGGGCCCTTTGGACTCGGTTGGTCTGGGGCAGGACCTGAGCAGTTGCGTTTCTAGAGTTCCAGGTGACACTGTGCCTGCTGGTCTGGAGGTCCACTGCTTTTGTATATTTACTGTTGCTATATTTGGGAGAAGACTTAGAACTTCTGGAGAATATAGATAAATGTGTTGGTTGGAAGTATTAACCATGGTGAGTGGAAGGTGCGGGCTGCTAACGGATTTAACAAGTATATATGCCCTTTGTCATTACCATTTTAACTGGAACAGATTTCTTCAGGGTTTTGTCTGAGTATTCTGATCTTGACCCTCACCTGTTAAGTAATTATCAGGAATTAAGATGGTAAAAAACTATTTTTTTCAAATTTGAAGTGCCAAAAATTGGGAGGAATAACTAATATTGAGTGGCTGAGAGTTTAAAAGATCTAGGTATATTGGAATTTGGATCAATAAAACAAGGTAATACTTTTCATTGATACCTGTAAAATGTCTGTAGTTAATTCCTTAAATATTGGAGGCTTGAAAACATCTTATGGGATCAAGAGTTAGGGTTCTGGGTAGCAGTATTATTTGAAGTGAGATTTCAGTAGACTGTATCTTTCCCATCTTACCAGTTGTACCGGTTAATAATGCAGATTTTGTAATGAAAGAAGACACGATAATTTCAAGAGAAACATCAAAAGTGCTTTATTCAAAGTAATGTCCATCGCTAGCTACACATTTCCCCCATCTGTCAGGTAATATGTGGATACCATCCTAATAGAACTTTCCTTGTTTTAAGGCAAACCATTCAGAGACCCAATTTTTCATTTCTTCGTATGTTTTGAAGTGCTGCCCAGAAAATGCATATGCCATTGGTCAGAACAAGTGGTAATCTGAAGGAGCAAGGTCTGGTGAATACAGCGGGTGGGCTAATACTTCCCAGGCAATATCTTTTAATATGTCTTTAACTGGTTTTGCATCATCATGAGGTAAAATTACTTTGCTGTGTCTTCTGGAACATTTTGGCTGTTTCGCAATCAAAACGTGGTCCAAATTGATTATTTGTTGTCGGAAGTGATCAGTATTAATGGTTTTAGCTGGTTTTAGAAGCTTATAATACACCACACCTTCATCTTCCTGATCCCACCTGCAGAGCATTCTTATTTCCGAATCGATTTAGCTTTGTAGTTGATATTGATGGTTGACCTGAACCAACCCATGATTTTGTGCTTTTGGGATTCTCAAAATAAATCTACTTTTCATCCCCAGTCATAATTGTATGCAAAAAATTTTCTTTTGTGTCATTGAAGAAACATTTTATTGATGACATTTTGATTTCTATTTGTCTTTCATTCGGTTGATGTGGCACCCATTTTCCCTCCTTTAAAGTGTTTTCCATTGCTTGTCAACAATCGGAAAAGGTTTGCTGAGCAACGTTTAATCTTTCTACAAGTTGTTTCTGAGTTCGACATGCATCTTCATCCAATAATGCTTGTAATTGTTGGTCTTCAAACTTTTTTAGTTGACTTTTACATTCTTTGTCTTTCACATCGAAATCATCAATCACTTTTAAAGCATGTTCACCATAAGCTTCCCGAAGTATTCAGCAGCACTTTTCTTCAGAATAAAGTAATGAATTAAAACTTCCTGCAAATGCTCTTTTTTTTTTGCATGAAATTCAACATTTTTAAGTGTAAAATTATCTATGTTGTTAACACCTTCAGAAAATTTGACATACGAAGTTTTGAAGCTTATTGTCAACACAAATAGCATACAGATCAAATCACATATATATCAACATATGTGTAACTCCATCAATTGAAAAAAATCCGCATTATTAACTGGTACGCCTGTTTCTGCCTCCCAACTTACCTGGGAAAGAAAAGCTAAAGATAAGTTTAATATTCCACTAAGGAATTTCTTCCATGGTCAGGCCATATCTAGATTTAGTTTATGCAGTTCTGACACCACATTTTAAGATTTTGATAAAATTGAGAGTGAATTTTGAGGGAAGAGACCAAGATATTTAAAGGGGTCTTGACTAGAGGTGGTTAGAGGAACACGGCATGCTTTGCCTTGAGACTGTGTAAAACATCACAAGATAGTGTCCACAAATATGAGGATGTTATATGTGTTAGATGTAATATTTGTGGTTTAGGAGTGGAACCAAGGTTGAAAAATAGTGGGATGTAAATTTTGCATCAGTATTAAGGAACATTTTATAATGATGCAATGCAATTTAAAATCAGTGAGCTCTCCCTACGTGTGGTATGTTCAAGCTGAGAGCTGATGATTGTCCATTTGGAATATTCTAGAAAATCTGGGATGGCTTTACTGTAGTAACACTACCAGGATCTTACTGGCTTACAATCACAAAATTTTGTTTCTTGCTCATATTACATGAAGGCTGCAGGTGAGCTGAGCTTTTGTGGGGTTTTCTTGGCTCATGTCTTCTGTCAGGACTCAGACTGAAGAAGCAAGCTCCTGTGTGTAATACACTGTTTTTCCTGGGAGAGGCCAAGACTGTAGAAGAGTCTGAGCCAAACCACACAGTTATATTAACAGCTTCTTCGGGGATAGGAAAGACATCGTGCTTGTCTCCCTTCGATGGCCAAGGTTGCCAAAGTCAAAATGAGGCAGAAGAGTGAACTCCCATTGGATATAAAGACATGGGAGGCTGAGGGGGTGGGGTTATAACCCTATTATAGGAGGAGAGCAGATAATTTAATCTACCATAGATATAGATTCAGTTAGTTACCTTAGCCTTGACTGTGTACAAAAATTCAGGCATTGTTGTAAGGCATGGAGGATTCTGAGATCAATGGAAACAGTCCCTTGAGATACTCAGTCTAGAAGATCAGGAGTTATAATCAAATAAATTACTGTGCAGCATTATAAATACAAAAATGGAAATATATCCAGCTGTATATGCAGCAGAGATGGGAGGAGGGAGTGACTATGGGGGCAGCTGGGGATATAAGAGAATTATTCCTAGAAGGAGAGACATTTAGCTTGGGTTTTAAGGACTGAATTAAGAATTTTCTGGGTGGGCAAGGGGATGGGGGTTGGATTGTGGATTAGGGACAGCATAAGTGAAACCAGATGCATAAAACAGGGCTGCTTCATGGAAGTGAATATCTGTTTTGTTCACTTGCTGTATTTTCTGTATCTACAACAGTGCCTATTGAAGGAATGATCTGTTAAGTCTTGGTGTTATGTTGGAGGCGTAAAAAGGGAGGAGCAAGAGAGGCAGACACCATAGGTGATTTTAATTGTAATTCTTCATGTGATTCTTGGGGAGTAGGTTAGAAGAGGCCAAAATGAGTTGTAGGAGAGAGGTGATGGTCTGAAGGTATGAAAGGAAGAGATAAATTCAAGGGAGATGAAGGGTAGAATTCAGAGGATGATTGGATGGAGGGGCCAGGAAGAGTCTAGGATAAAGCCAGTGGGACTAATGGAAACTAGGTGGATGTTGGTGCTATAATCACCAAAGTTAGGAATATAAAAGAAAAAAGAGCAAAAATACGGTGGAAAGAGATGATAAAAATTGTTTGGTTACGTTTCGCATTTGAGGTGACTGTGAGACATTCAAATGAAGGAAGATAGGCCATTGGATATATGTGGTTCTGCCCTAAAAATGTATATTTGAGTTTTATTAACATGCAAGTGGTAGTAATTCTGTAAGAATGAATGAGATTGCCCAGTGACAGTGTGTTAAGTTTGAAAAGTTCCCAGGACATATAGCATGACATGGGCAGTGGAGGAAGCTGTTTGACAGATACTTTAAGGGAATATTTTCTTAGGTGGAAGAAGCAGGGAAAGTTATATCCATCTTATTTGGATAGTGTTAAGGAGGGAGTGGCAAGCTGTGAGATGCCACAGCAGATTAAGGGCAGAGCATGTGATTGTTGCTATTGAAGGCTTCAGGTGTTTAGTAAGAAAAAAACCTCCAGTGGTACTCAAATGAGAGATGAGGTAAAAATTTGGAGGACCGCCGAGAGCGGTTTGTCTCAGTGGATAGAGTGTCGGCCTGCAGACTGAAAGGTCCCAGGTTCGATTCCGGTCAAGGGCATGTACATTGGTTGGGGGCGCATCCCCAGTAGGGGTCGTGCAGGAGGCGGCTGATTCATCTCTCTCTCTCATCGATGTTTTAACTTTCTGTCCCTCTCCCTTCCTCTCTGTGAAAAATCAATGAAATATATTAAAAAAAATTTTTTTTGGAGGACCTACATTTCAGAACTTGACTGAGAAGTGAAGGATAGTGATAGGGAGTGATGATATTTAGCAGACTCACAGCTCTCTCTTCCAGAGATGAAGAGCCAGTGGAAGTTGAACTTGATTCTCCAGTTCTCTTTAGCTGTTGAGCTTTCAGAGTGGAGTTGCAGATAATGATCTTTTAGCCCAAGGATTCCTAGACTTTTTCACAGGTCCCTCCTATGTTAGTTAGAGCAGGTAAATAGGAAACTTTCTTTTGTGGTGTGGGGGACAGGTATAACAATTTCCACACATTTAGCAGCTTAAAACAACACATATTTATAAAAATAAATTAAGTAATTTATTATAACACTTTCTGTGAGTCAGCTAGGTCCTGTGCCTCACAGTCCCTCATGAGATATAGTCAAGGTGACTACAGGGACTGGGGTCTCTCATCTGTGGTCTTGGCTGGGAAAGGGTCTGCTTTCAAGCTCACACATAGAATGCTGTAAGGAATTCAGTTTCTTGTTAAATTGGATTGAGGACCTCAGTTCCTTGCTGGCTATTCGCTAAAAGCTGCCCTCAGTTTCTTGCTGTGTGGTCATCTACACTATATACCTACTTTATCAAAGTCAGTGAGAGAGACTTGGATAGCAAGATAGAAGTCAATGTCTTCTGCAACCTTATCACAGAAGTGACATTATCTTTGCCATGTTTTGTTGATTAAAAGCAATCACAGGTCCCAGCCACCTATAGGGAGTGAGTGCTAAGAGATAGGAATCCTTGGGTCGGGAGAATCTTAGGGACTGCCTGCCCCAGGATAGAACTTCAGGGTTCATCTCTTAATCTTGCAACATACTTTCAATTAACATAAGGTACATGGTAGAAGGAAGTGATTCATTTCACTGCCAGAAAAAAAAAAAGTAGCCTAGCTGGTTTGGCTGATGGTCTGTCCACTGAGCCAAATGGGCTAGGGCTTCAAGGGTCTTTTTGACATGTTTCTGAGTTGACAAAACTAGGAGATGGAAGAGGAAGCCACTAAGAATAGTTCACCTTCTAGGCAATCTGTTCTCTTTTCTCATCAGCTGTTTCCAAAAAGCCTTCAGCAAGATGCTCTGTGATATTCAACGGATAACCATTTGCAGTCAGTCTATAAAAAAAGCTCTAAAACCATGGTCTTTAGTAAGTGTCCCCTTTAGGAAAAATCATCAATAAAGCTTGAGGCTAAGGCTATTAAATGTAAAATGGATTTTGCGCCTCAAGGTAGAAACTGAGTCATTTCGATTCAATTTTAGCAGAGGGCTGAGAGTTAGTGCTGTCCTTTATATTGGAGCTTGCAAACATTAATGACTGGGAGCAGGTAAATAGGAAACTTTCTTTGGTGGTATGGGGGACAGGTAGATGGGGAGGAATGAAAGAATTTGGAAACCTTCCTTGCTTGTGTTGTGCCCAGCGTTCGGGGTCCCCAATAATCCACCACTAAGGAACCTTTTCTGATGCAAAAGCAAAGAGTCTTTATTCAAACCCGGGTTTGGCTCTAAGCCTCTTTCTGACACAGCAGCGAGGCAAGAGACCTACCGGACCGGGCGTAGGATAATTGGGGGGCTTGGGAAAGTGATGAAGGTTACAGAGATTGGTCACTTGAATTGGGGTCTTTCTGTGGTTAAGCCTAATTAGGACCTTAGCTGTGTCCCTGGAGCTTCATTGGTCCATTTGGGTGGGGGTCGGGGAAGTTAAGACATTGCTGGCACACCTGTGGCCCCTCCCAGAAAAGGGAGGGGTTTTAGGCAGGGGTCCCAGTCCTATAGGACAAGATGGAGGGGAGTTCATTTTCTTTCACTTGATCACTGCATCTTTTAAAGGAAACCAACTGTGCCACAAAATTTTCTCTGCCTAAAAGGGAAAAACAAAAAACAAGACAGAGTTTGAGCCTCCAGAGGATTTGATCAACCAGTTTTCATATATTAAGCTCTAAGAGCCATCTGCTATGGGTAGAATTTTATATAGCTCTCTTCTGCAAGGCATTTACCACACATTCAGGTGTGGTATGGTCATGGTCCTACATAAAAATGATAAATGGGATAAGTAATAGCAGAATATAGAGGAGAGAGCAAAAGCATGTTAGGAGTGTCTAGTAATAACGGATAGTAGAGATATATATAGTGGTTCTGATTGGCTGTTGAGTCTTACCAAGTAATGTGAATCTTAGCCCTACTGCTTACTAATGCAAGAACTAACATAGGCAGTTTATTTTATTTGCTCAGTTTCTTGTCCTTGGAATAGTGATAATCAATAACATTTGTGTCATAAAGCTTGATCATTTGAAGGTCGTTGTCACCAATTCATCATCAATACAAATCCTCAATTTGGGTTGCAGTGAGAGGGATAGAGACCTTATTCAGTGAAAATAGTTCAATTTTGAAATAGCACAGCTGTGAGACAGCTCAGTCCAAGCAGCTCAGAGAGAGGGCTTGGCCCATGCAGCTCCCTCTAGAGCAGTAGTTCTCAACCTTTCTAATGCTCCGACCCTTTAATACAGTTCCTCATGTTGTAGTGACCCCCAACCATAAAATTATTTTTGTTGCTACTTCATATCTGTAATTTTGCTACTGTTAATGAATTGTAATATAAATATTACATAATATAGTGACCTTGCTAGCGGTTCTCAACCTGTGGGTCGTGACTTACAGGTTGAGAACCGCCGCTGAAGAGCCTAAGACCATCGGAAAACACAGATATTTACAAAACGATTCATTAACAGTAGCAAAATTACAGTTATAAAGTAGCAACGAAAATAATTTTATGGTTGGGGGTTACCACAACATGAGGAACTGTATTAAAGGGTTGAGGCATTAGAAAGGTTGAGAACCACTGCTCTAGAATTTCAGCTCCAACTCCTGTAACCAGATAGCCAATTAAGCAGAGACAGAATTGAAACATATATGAGCATTTATTTCAATAATAGAGGCCTGGTGCATGGGGAAGGGGCGGGGGTCCCTCAGCTTAGTCTGCACCTTCTCACAATTTGGGACTGCTGGCTCCTAACCACTCATCTACTGACTGCCTGATCACCCCTAACCACTCTGCCTGCCTGATCAACCCTCACCACCTCTACCTGCCTGTCTGATCACCCTTAACCACCTCTGCCTCGGCCCCTGCCTCAATGGTTTTGTCCAGAAGGATGTCTGGAATGATGTCTGCAATGTCGTTTGGCTGTCCACTCTAATTAGCAAATTATGCTTTTATTATTATAGATTGCCAGTAGTATGGGAGAGCAGCAGTTTGTCCACAAAAATATGATCTGCAGCCCACCATAAGTGAACTGGTTTTATTGGTAGAAGTACAAAGGGAAGTAGGCAAAAGATCAGTGGGAAGTTTGCAAATGGACAGATATGCAAAAGGACTGTGAATCTTCAAAGGGCTCAGTGATATGCAAGGGCTGGGGTTACATGGGAAATAGCCTTAAGGGTAGGTCAAAATGGGCACTTAACAGGTAAGCACAGAGCTTGGGGACTTCAAAGGGCTGGTGATTCTAGTTTCTGCAACAAAGTTGTTAATCTTTCCATAATAATGGAAAGGAAGGTCTACACTTTCAGTTGAGCTCACAGATCCTACATGCTGCCAGCCAGGTTAGAACAAAACAGTCACAGTTAACAGAGCACGATTAATATTTCTTACAATTCTAGCTAGTTCCCAACATTCTCTTTCTGCCTCCTTTCACTGAAGCAATGTGAGTCATTAAATGGACATAAAATTAATTCAGTTTATTAGCCATTAATCATCAGGCACATAGTGTGGTAAGAGAGATGACTTTATAATTAAAGATGGTGAAATAATGTGACCAGAAGCATATATAAATTGTCTGGATAGTAGGGGCTTTGATGTGAGTTAGGAACATGTACCTACACAGGACTTGAACATACTTTTAAAAGACAAATGGTTTGCTTGAAAGATAAGAACTTTTTAGTCAAGGCTAACCATTTGAAGTACAGGGATGTGAAACATGATTTATTGGGGGACAGAATACATGATGTCAGGAGGGGCCAAACTGAGGAATGTTAGCCTCACTGATGATGAATGGTGAGAAACTGTGCAATGGGGTCATGATCTGATTTTGTGTTATCTCTCCCCTTCATTTCATATATTTTTGTAAATAAAACAAATTTACTTACTTTATTTTACAAATTAAGTTAGCTTTTTATTTTGAAAAGATAATCCCAATAAAGCAGTGTGGAAAATGTATTTGGAAATGGAGGAGACAAAAGATAGATAAGTAAGGAGGATATTGCAATAGTCTTAAGTGACAGATGATGAAGATTGAAATTGAGTGGTGGAATTAATGATGGAAATGAGAAAGGATCTTGTATTTTTTATTTTTTTTCCTTTATTATTTTTATACATATTTCCCCATTGCCCCCCCACCCTCG
This sequence comes from Lasiurus cinereus, assembly GCA_011751065.1. Lineage (NCBI taxonomy): Eukaryota > Metazoa > Chordata > Mammalia > Chiroptera > Vespertilionidae > Lasiurus > Lasiurus cinereus. The sequence goes on from JAAGEH010000032.1 coordinate 17,821,336, forward strand.
CAGGCATAACCCAATCCCCCAGTGTCTATGTTCATTGGTTATGCTTATATGCATGCATACAAGTCCTTTGATTGATCACTTATCTACCTCACCTAACTTTAATCTTCCTGCTGTAATTTCACAGTCTGTTTGAAGCTTTACTGCCTCTGTATCTATCCTTTTGTTCAACAGTTTATAATGTTCTTTATTATCCACAAATGAGTGAGATCACGTGATGCTTCTCCTTCATTGACTGGCTTATTTCACTAAGCAAAAGGCTCTCCAGTTCCAACCAGGTTGATGCAAATGGTAAGAATTCCTTCTTTTTAATGGCAGCATAGAATTCCATTGTGTAGATGTACCACAGTTTTCTGATCCACTCATCTGCTGACAGGGACCTAGGCTGTTTCCAAATTGTAGCTTTTGTAAATTGTGCTGCTATGAACATAGGGGTGCATAAATCCTTTCTGATTGATGTTTGTGATTTCTTAGGATAAATTCCTAAGAGTGGGATTACAGGGTCAAATGGGAGATCCATTTTTAGTTTTTTGAGGAAACTCCATACTGTTCTCCACAGTGACTGCACCAGTCTGCATTCCCACCAACCGTGCACAAGGGTTCCTTTTTCTCCGCATCCTCACCAATACTTGTCGTTTGTTGATTTGTTGATGATTGCCATTCTGACAGGTGTAAGATGGTATCGCATTGTCGTTTTGATTTGCATCTCTCGGATGATTAGTGACTTTGAACATGTTTTCGTGTGTCTCTTGGCCTTCCTTTTGTCGTCTTTTGAAAGGGTTCTATTTAGGTCCATTGCCCATTTTTTTATTGGATCGTTTATCTTCCTTTTATTAAGTTGTATAAGTTGGCTGTAGATTTTGGAGATTAAACCTTTATCAGTGATAACATTTGCAAATATGTTCTCCCATACAGTGATCTTTCTTGTTGTTTTGTTGATGGTTTCTTTTGCTGTGCAAAAGCTTTTTATATTGATGTAGTCCCATTTGTTTATTTTTTCTTTAGCTACAGTTGCCTTTGGAGCAGTACCAGTGAAGAAGTTCTTTCGGCATATATCTGAGATTGTGCTGCCTGTGGATTCCTCTAGTATTTCTATGGTTTCCCTTCTAATGTTTAAGTCCTGTATCCATTTTGAGTTTATTTTTGTATTTGGTGTAAGATGGTGGTCCAGTTTCATTTTTTTGCATGTATCTGTCCAATTTTCCCAACACCATTTATTGAAGAGGCTATCTTGGCTCCATTGAATGCTCATGCCTCCTTTGTCAAATATTAGTTGAGCATAGTTGTTTGGGTGAATATCTGGGTTCTCTATTCTATTCCATTGGTCTATATGTCTGTTCTTGTGCCAGTACCAGGCTGTTTTGAGAACAGTTGCTTTGTAGTATAGCTTGAAATCTGGTATTGAGATCCCACCTACTTTATTCTTCTTTCTCAGAATTGCTGTGGCTAATCAGGATCTTTTTTTGTTCCAGATGAATCTATGAAGAATTCTTTCTAGGTCTGTGAAATATGTCATTGGTATTTTAATGGGTAGTGCATTGAATCTATAGATTGCTTTGGGTAGTATGGACATTTTAATGATGTTGATTCTCCCAATCCATGAGCATGGTATGCTCTGCCATCTGTTAACATCTTCCTCTATCTCTTTTTTCAGTGTCCTGTAATTTTCTACATATAGGTCTTTTACCTCTTTAGTTAGGTTTATTCCTAGGTATCTTAATTTTTTTGGTGCGATGGTAAATGGGATTGCTTTTTGAGTCTCTTTCTGTAATTTCACTCTTAGTGTATAGAAATGCCACAGACTTCTTAGCATTAATTTTGTATCCTGCTACATTGCCAAATACATTAATTAAGTCAATTAGTTTTGGAAAGGAGTCCTTTGGGTTTTTTATGTACAATATCATGTCATCTGCAAATAAGGACAGCTTTACTTCTTCTTTTCCAATTTGGATGCCTTTTATTTCTTCTTCTTGCCTAATTGCAATGGCTAAGACTTCCAGTACTATGTCGAACAGGAGAGGTGAGAGTGGGCATCCCTGTCCTGTTCCTGTTCTTAGGGGAAATGGTTTTAGTTTTTTCCCATTGAGTATGATGTTAGCTGTGGGTTTATCATATATGGCTTTTATGATGTTGAGGTATGCTCCTTCTATTCCCACTTTGCTGACAGTTTTTATCAAGAAAGGGTATTGGATTTTGTCAAATGCTTTTTCTGCATCAATTGATATGACTATGTGATTTTTATCTCTCAATTTGTTTATGTGATGTATCACGTTTATTGATTTGGGGATGTTGTACCATCCCTGCATTACTGGGATGAATCCTACTTGGTCATGGTGTATGATCTTTGTGATGTACTGCTGGATCTGATTTGCTAGAATTTTGTTGAGGATTTTGGCATCTATGTTCATGAGAGATATTGGCCGATAATTCTCTTTCCTTGTGTTGTCTTTATCTGGTTTTGGTATTAGGGTGATGCTGGCTTCATAGAAAGTGTTTGGAAGTGTTCCTTCTTCTTGAATGTTTTTGAATCATCTGAGGAGGATAGGTTTTAATTCTTCCTTGAATGTTTGGTAAAACTCTCCTGTGTAGCCATCTGGTCCCAGGCTTTTATTTGCTGGAAGCTTTTTGGTGACTGCTTCAATTTCATCCATAGTTATTGGACTATTGAGATGTTTACATTCCTCCTCATTGAGTTTTGGAAGGTTATATTTTTCTAGGAAAATGTCCATTTCTTGCAGGTTGTCCAATTTGTTGGAATAGAGTTGTTCATAGTATTTTTTAATAATCCTTTGTATTTCCACAGGGTCTGTTGTTATTTCTCCTCTTTCATTTCTGATTTTGTTTATTTGGGTCTTCTCTCTTTGGTTCTTGGTGAGCCTGGCTAGAGGTCTATCAATCTTGTTTATCCTTTCAAAGAACCAGCTCTTTGTTTTGTTGATCTTTTGAATTGTTTCTTTGGTCTCCAAGTTGTTTATCCCCACTCTGATCTTCACTATTTTCTTCCTTCTGCATACACTGGGCTTTTCTTGTTGCTCTCGTTCTAGCTCTTTGAGTTGTAGGGTTAGGTAATTTATTACCATTGTTTCCTGTTTTTTGCAGTAGGCTTGTAGGGCTATGAACTTCCCTCTCAAGACTGCTTTCACTGTGTTCCATAAATTTTGTATTGCTCTGTTGTCATTGTCATTTGTTGCCATGATGTTTTTTATTTCTTCCTTGATCTCTCTGGTTACCCAGTCGTTGTTTAATAGCATGCTGTTTAGTCTCCATGTGTTTGATTTCTTTGTATTGTTTTTATTATAGTTGATTTCCAGTTTTATGCCACTGTGGTCTGAGAAAATGCTTGATAAGATTTCTATCTTCTTGAATTTGAAGAGACTTTTCTTATGACCCGACATATGATCTATCTTTGAAAATGACCCATGTGCACTGGAAAAGAATGTATATTCTGTGGCTTTGGGGTGAAATGTTCTGAAGATGTCAATTACTTCCATCTGGTCTAGTGAGTCATTTAGGATTGATGTTTCTTTACTGACTTTTTGTTTAGAGGATTTCTCCAGTGGTGACAGTGGGGTATTAAAGTCTCCTACTGTGATTGTATTGCTGTCAGTCTCTCCCTTAATATCCTCCAAGAGTTTTTTTAATGTATTTAGGTGCTCCTATATTGGGTGCATATATGTTTACCAGTTATTTCTTCTTGTTGGATTGTTCCCTTTAGTATTATGAAGTGGCCTTTTTTTATCTCTTGTTATGTCCTTCACCTTGAGATTTAATTTGGCAGATATAAGTATTGCAACCCCAGCTTTTTTTTCATTTCCATTTGCCTGAAATACCATGTTCCATCCCTTCACCCTCAATCTGTGTGCATCTCTTTTCCTGAGGTGGGTTTCTTGCAGACAGCAGATATATGGATCATGTTTTCTTATCCAATCACTTACCCTATGTCTTTTGCTTGGAGCATTTAATCCGTTTACATTTAAAGTTGTTATTGATAAGTACTTACTGTTGCCATTTTTAGTCCTTACCCCCAAGTTCCTTCTTTGCTTCCTCTTTCTTTTTATTACAGCAGACCCTTTAACATTTCTTGCATTGCTGGTTTGTTGGTGATATGTTCCCTTAGTCCTTTTTTGTCTGTGAAGCTTCTGATTTCACCTTCAATTTTGATTGAGAGTCTTGCAGGGTATAGTATTCTTGGATTCAGACCCTTCCTTTGCATGACTTTGTATATTTCATTCCATTCCCTTCTGGCCTGATGAGTTTCTGTTGAGAAATCAGTAGCTAGTCTTATGGGGGTTCCTTTGTAGCTAACTTTCTGTTTCTCTCTGGCTGCTTTTAAGATTCTTTCTTTGTCGTTGGTGTTTGCCAATTTAATTATAATGTGCCTTGGTGTCAGTTTGTTGGGGTTAATTATGCTTGCGACTCTGTGAGCTTCTTGGATTTGTGTGGGTTTTTTCTTTCCTATATTGCGGAAATTTTCTGTCATTATTTCTTCAAACAGGTTCTCTAATCCTTGTTTAGTTTCCACTCTTTCCAATTATATGGATGTTGTTTTGTTCCACGTTATCCCAAAGTTCCCTTAGGCTCTCGTCCTGCTTTTTAACTTTTTTTTCTAGAAGCTGCTGTACTTGGGTATTTTTTCCTACCGTGTCTTCTAGCTCACTGATGCCGTCCTCTGCTTCTTCTAGTCTACTTTTGATGCTTTCTATTGAGTTCTTTATAATAGTGAAGTCAATTTTTCATTTCTTCTTGATTATTCTGCATTTCTTTTAGGTTCTTCTGCATTTCTTCTAGCTTCTTTTGCATTTCTTCTTGCTGCTTCTGCATTTCTTCTTGCTTCTTCTGCATTTCCTCTTGGGTCTTCTTCATTTCCTCTTGGGTCTTCTTCATTTCCTCTTGGCTCTTACCCACAATGTCGAATTTGTCTACCATTCTTTCATCCACCTTAAGATCATTTCTCTGAACTCTTTCTCTGGCAGGCTTATTTCTGCTTCTATTTTGTTTACTTCCTTTTCTGGTGATACCTGCCTATCTGTCATATGCGGGCTGTTTCTTCTGCCCATGGTTTTTCTTCTCAGGGTGTCTGGTTATGTAGTTCTCTCTCCTACGTTGATTCAAAGGCACAAACTACAACACTACTCATTACAGCACACAAGGCACTGAACAGAAATTTATTCATGATGTTAATAATCACCAATAAGGTGACCACCCATGAAAGACAAATTCGGGGTAAGTAGAGAAAGAGGAAGAGGAAATTGAGGAAAAAAGAAAGGAAATAAGTGCCAAAATCAAATCGGGAGAGGGAGAAAAAAAATAAATAAATGAACTAAAAATAAAATAAAATAAAATAAAAAAAAGGAGAAGAAGAAAAAGAAAAGAGAAGGAGAAACAAAGTCAGAGAGAAAAGAAAGCAGATAAGAGCGAAAGGAGGAACAAAATATAGATCTCAGGAGAAAACTCCAATAGAACAGTTAGTAATCCCAATAAAGGCCAGCAACCAGTACCTAGAGATTAATACAAACTGCAAATAACAACTGTTATTGAGGGAGGCGAGGGAAAAGAGAGGTAAAAAACAAGGCAAGCAAAAAGCAAAATAAAAGAAGTAGAATAAGCTAAAACAGTCTCACAAAAAAGTTCAAAAAATCGATATAATCACTGTTCAGGCAAATAGTAACAAAAGGACATAGAGAAAAACAACTTTTTGGCTATTGAAGACAAGAGGAGAGAGGTTTGTATGGAATTGTAGTAGGGGATTTGAAATTATATATATAAGTGGGGTGAAATTTTAACCAGGTAAAGAGAAAGAATAGGGGGAATCTAAAGTTGGAAAAGGGAAAGAGAAATAAGACAACAAAATGGGGAAAGTTAGGAGGAAAGTGTTGGCATAAAGGTAGAGTTGAGATGGAGTAAAATTATGCTAAAGGAAAGATGAAAATAGAATGTAGAACTCTAATCCTGAAGTAAAATAAAGAGAAAACAAAATGACACTTGTTTTTTTCCCAAAAAAATAAAATACTAGTCATAATTAATAATACTAGTTGAAAACAAAAATGTAATAATTAAAAAGGTAAAGTCAATTGAGGAAGAAAGAAAAAAATAGTCTTTTAATTAAAATATGTAAAAATGAAAAAGAAAAAAAAATAGAATCGTCATTCACTTCCACTATTATTCTGCTTGGCACCCCTGTTTCCCAGTAGGGAAGGTGTTGCAGTTTCCTGTGCTCCATTGCTGGTGTTTTAATCTCTTCATTCTTTTGTGGTTATGATAGAGTCAATTTGTGCGTAATCCACTGGGTGGCAATGTTTTGGAATTGATCTCTGAGACAAAGCACAGGACCTCTCTAGGCTGTGCTCAGATCCTGCTACTCTGTGGTTCTCAAAGCCGATTTGTGGGGATTTTGCAGCCGGGACACTGTAATAACTCCCTGGCTGTCCCTCTGCCTCAGATAAAAAACGAGTCGTTTTCCGGAGCTCTCCTCTGTCAACAGCTCAGAGAGTTTGCCCCCACACTGAGGGATCACGCCCTGCCCACCTCCCCGACCTCTCCAGAGGGAGCTTTCCCGCAGCCCGGCTCTCACAGTGTGCGTGTCTCTGTTCTGAGGGGCAGGAGACCTCACCTCATCCCAGGTGAAATCTGACCTTTCCGTATGGCATGTGGATCTCTGAATCCGCCGCGTGTCTATGCCGATTGGAGAGTGGTGTTCTGGGTCTCCGGCTGTTTGGTGGGTGCTTCAGCCAGCCGCAGCTTTCAGACCGCCGCAGACATCCACCTCCCTCTGCAAGATGGCGCGGTCTCCGCGTTCGTGCTGGCGGCTCTGGCCGACAAAAATCCTGAGGCAGTGGGGCTGCCTGGCCCGGAGAGCCCCATCCAGCAGTCCCCCACCTTCTCCTGGAGGATAACTGACTCTTAACTTGCCAGCTAACACTCCCTGTGAGACTCTCAGCTGCTCTCTCTCCCTCTGCCCATCAACAAAGCTCCAGATGCGTCCGTCTATTCCGCCGCCATTTTTTTCTGAGAGTAAGGATCTTTTAAATAAGGTTAAATGGAAGAATTGATCAGATTTGGATGTGTAACAGTAGAGGTCAGGGACATTTTTAGAATTTGTGCTTTGAATAACGAAGTGACCAGCAGTGCCATTTAATTAGGTTTGGAGTTATAGGGAAAAAGAGTGTGTTTTGGTTGTGGATGAGCTTATGCCTGTCGGTGATTGACAGAATAGGTCTGGAAGTCAGTGAAGAAGTGTGCCTTAAACTTTGTGAGGTCCTGGAAACAATGGCTGAAATTGTAGGAGAGATAAGTTTACTTAAGAACGGCATCTCAAACAGAGTCATATTCCAGGTAGAGAGCAGGGAGATTGTTAGATTCTAGGAGGAATGTTGCTTTTCTCCGCTTGCTTCCTGTTTCTCCACCCACAATATACATTGCTAAATGACCACCACTTTCTACCACTGAGCCTTGGGTCTTCCGAATGCTTCTCAAGGATGTGCATAGGAATTTTCAGTAGTTGGGGAAAATGTAGAGGAAGAAAATTGCCTGGAGAGACTGAACATAGAAGCAGGAGTTGAATCCACATTCCGGCCAGAATGATGGAATATGGTTATATGGAATATGGCTGGAGAAGTGGATTTCTCCATGACCAGTGCAAGTGAGGTTCTTATGATATCTTTAGAAAATGAATTTTTTAAGACTCATCTGGTAGAGTGAATGGTTTATTCACATGAATTATATCTCTTGGGTTGTAAAGTCCCATGGTCTTTAAACTAGTCCTTATTGGGCATGTTCAGTCCCTTCCCCCAGCGGTCTGTGGAAAATAGTCTTGGAGAATGTTAACTGTAGCTTCCTGGCAAAGTTTTATAAATGGCATGCCCATATTATTTAATCTTCCCTTTACTTCCTATTATTTAATAACCAAGTTATTAAATGGTATCAGTTCAGAGTAAAATATATTGGTGGGTTGGGAAACTAGGAAGTCATTGATGACTTCGGTAAGAATGTTTTTAGTTCAGAGAAAACAAAAGCTATGTTTGAGGGTGTTTGGAGCAGGGGAGAGATTTTTCTAAACGAGCGGTTCTCAACCTGTGGGTCACGACCCTTTTGGGGGTCGAATGACCCTTTCACAGGGGTCGCCTAAGACCATTGGAAAAATGCAGATATTTACATCACGATGCATAACAGTAGCAAAATTTCATGGTTGGCGGTCACCACCCCATGAGGAACTGTATGCAAGGGTCGCGGCCTTAGGAAGGTTGAGAACCACTGTTCTAAACACTTGATTGGAAAAGAAGGTAGTTTAGGTAGAAACCAGAGGGAAAAAAGATGGATGGAGTGTGTATATGTAGGAAATAGTTCATGTCTTAAATTAACTTTTCTTTTGTGTAAACCTATTGATACATACTTAATGTTTTATTTGTAAACTAGAAGCTCGGTGCATGAAAATTCATGCACTGGAGGGGGGGTCCTTCAGCCCAGCCTGGTCCTCTCACTGTACAGGAACCCTCAGAGGTGGAAGGTGACCCCTTGGTCAGGGGAAGGCAATACCCCACCACAGCTCTGCTGCTGCCACTGCCGCCAGCGCAAGCCTCGGCTGGCCCTCGTTACCTGAGCCTTGGGAGGCCCTGGGTGGCTGGGCAGCCAACATCTAAGGTTTGCCTACACCTCGGGCTGGGGACTTCAGGGAACTGGGGGACTCTGAGGTGGATGCATAGAATGGACTTGCCATGTGCCTGCCACTCCAATGGGACTGAGGGGACTGGGTGCCACCATTTTGTGGCTGTGAGTGCTGCCATCTTTGAGGGTAGGGCAGTCAGTTAGCATATTCCCTCCTTATTGGCTGTGGATGCCGCCATCTTTGAGAGCAGGGCAGTCAATTAGCTTATTCCCTCCTTATTGGCTGTGGGTGCTGCCATCTTTGAGGATGGGGCAGTCAGTTAGCATATTCTCTCCATCTTGGCAACAGTGTGAGGGTCAATTAGCATATTCCTTCTTTATTAGATAGGATAATTTCATTTAAACATTGAACTGGAAAAACTAACTTCATGAACTAAGTTCATGAAGTTAGCATTCTGCTACCAGTGCATTCTTATTTTTTTTCTTTCTTATATACTGTGTTTTCCCCCTGAACCATTTGAGAATAAGTTGCAGATAGTGGGTATGTTTAATTCTAAATAGTTTGTATTTTATGGGTTTATTTAGGACCCTTTACTCTTATAAGAAAAAATCTTTGTGAAGACCTACTGAAAAATAATAGACTTTCCCTTCACCTCCTAAAATATTTGTGTGTTTATTTGCCTAATGGGAGGCTTAAATACAGAAAATTTAGAAGTTTTATGATACTGTAGATTTCTAAAATACAATTCTTAAGAAAGATATTGGTCTATGTTGATTGGTAGCTGATCAGCAGAAAAGGTATTTGGACCTTTTCCAGTAACAGTAAATTTTTCATTTCACAGTACAGTACTTTGTTAATTATTGTTTGAGAAGTAAGATAAGATTCCAAAATTTTTTCTTAAAAATACATGTCAAATACTTAAAATGTTATCCTTGATTCAGTTATTAGATAAACGTGCTCTATGGGAAATGTGGATTTCTCCCCAAGTATAGAACATTTTTGTTCCTTTAAACAGTACCAAAGTGCCCTAAATTAACTAACCTTCAGAGTACATTTGTGTACAAAAAGTCATTCCTTTGTCCTTTCACTGCTTTCAACAAAATCCTGATAGTGTATCTTTGTGATGTATGGTATATATTTTGAGCATAAAATTCATGAACAGGAATTTTATAAAAAGACTAGTGACCTGGTGCACAAAATTCGTGCACATTAAAAGGAGATTAATTAGAAGAAATAATTTAATATTACTATTTGCTCTTTCTCTATAATAGAAGTGTCAGAGATGAAAGAAAATTAGTAAGATGTATATGAAAACCTTCCTCCTGTCAGAATCTGGGACTCACCATGGGGCCCAGAGTCAAGTTCCCATCCACCCACATGCAACTCAAAATCATGTGAGACCCAGACCCGGCCACCCCCTTCATCCCCCAACATTGGACTAGATCCAGACCCAGCCAGTCCTATCTTTGTCAAGCCCTGGTGGGCAGGGGGCATAGCCTCAGGTCCCCTGACCTGGTGCCAGGAACGGGGGGCATGGCCTGAGGTCCCCCAGCCCAGACTGGGGTGGAGGATGTGCCTTGAGGTCCTCTGTCAAGCCCCACAAGGTGGGGGAAACGGCCTGAGTTCCCCTGTCAAGCCCTGCTGGGTGGGGGGCATGGTCTGAGGTCCATTGTCAAGCCCAGCCAGGCAGTGGGGCGCAGCCTCAGGTCCCCTGGCTCAGTGCTGGGGAGAGGGGGGGCATGGCCTGAGGTCCCCTGTCAAGCCCTGCTGGGTAGTGGGGGGCTGCGGTCTGAGGTCCCCCTCCTGGTGCTGGGGTGGGGGGTGTAACCTGAAGTCCCCTGTCAAGCCCTGCCTGGTGGGAGGTGTGGCCTAAGGTCCCCCGGCCTGGTGTTGGAGCAGGGAAAGCAGCCTGAGGTCCCCTAGCCCAGCACCAGGATGGGAAGTGTACCCTGAGGTCCCCTGTCAAGCCCCATGGGGGTGGGAGAGGGCATAGCCTCAGTTCCCTGCTGATTGTTTCTTAAGGCTCCTTATGGGAACTTGGCCTCAGCTGTGGGTGCAGCTATCTTTGTGATGGAGTGATGGTCAATTAGCACATTCCCTCTTTATTAGATAGTATATCATATCAAATTGACTTTCATGAGTGCTCCCTTCTCTGCCAGGGTTTTGTTGGTTAGGGTAGTGATCCCTTTTTATCTAGTCCTTTTGGTGCCTTGCTGGAACCAAGGAGAGAGAGATAGAGACAGAGACAGACAGAGACAGACAGTGCTGGGCTGGTCCTTATGCTTCTTTCTCAACTCCAAACTCCTGCAGCAGTTGTAAGGCTGATGGTACTGAGAGCTTGCTGATGGTACTATCACTCTGGATAGTAGTTTTGCTGGACTATTTATAGTTCCCTTCACTGTTGGTGAGTTAAAAATCAGCATCTCTTAATTTCTAATACAGTTCTTACATAAATTTGATCATATAATGAATACTTTCTTTGAAAAGGAGATACAGATTTTTAAAAAGGTGGTTTAGTTTGGCTTCTAGAAAAGCTGTAGCTAAAAATTTCATCTTGGCTAGTGTGGTTGAATGGTTAGGGAAACATGGGGCAAGGAGAGTTGAGAGATGGCAAGGAGGAGTCATATTCTGGGTAGAGTTGAAAGGATTTGCCAATTTGTTGGATGTCTGGGTGTAGGCCTGAGTCCCCTGAGAAGTTGTCTTTGGTGATCTAGGAAAGACTTTAGAGAGCATTGAACATGTTGATGTCTGATTTCTGTATTAAATAGTCAGGGTCATAGTAGGATGGTCAGTGTGAGAGTTCTGGGGAGAGGGCAGTGCTGCAGACCACAGTGTAGGGGGTCATTGCATATTGAGGGTTTGTGGAGTCTTGTGGTGGAAATCACTGAGCAGGCTAATGCAGGTAGAGAGGTAAAGACTTCTGGTGTGAGGACCAAGTTTGGAGTGCTGAGAAGAGAGAACCAAGAAGTAATAAGAGAGAATAAAAAGGAGGTGCAGTTGTAGTAGTGGATGCTGAAAGAGAGGGTAGGGGAGAGGGGAAAAGATAGAAAGATAGGCATGTGCATGAATTTGTATGTGTCTGTTCCTATCCTGGCAGTCAGGTGAGGGAGGCGTTTCAAGAAGTAGGGATGAACAGTTATTCTCTAGTAAGATAAGAAAAGAAATTTGACAATTTTATTAGCAATATGGTCATCAGTGGTCTTGAAAAGGGCTGGTTCAGTGCAGTAGAGGAGGAAAAAGCCTGACAGGACAGGATTCCAAAGAGATTGGGGGCCACAGAATTGGAATATTGAAGAAGACTTGCCCCAAAAGTAAGCAGATAAAAATAAAGAGAAAGCTGTAGAGCTCTGCTCTTCAATTCTTACCAAGGAGCTCTCTATGATCCTTCCTAAGGTCAGTTGCAGAGTGTGATGGCTGGCCTTGGGAAGGATCATAGAGGGCACCTTGGTAAGAACTGAAGAGCAGAGACTTTCTGGGAACAGAGGCAGATGGTGGGCAGAGTGAAGGCAGGAGTGGGTAGTGTTCATCTCCAGGCTTCTGTCTTCTTACCTGGATAGGCAGCAAGTTGAGAGTGAGAGAGGCAGTGGAGGTTGAGGGAGAGGGAAGGTGTGGATTATGTAGTTAGAGAAGAGCTGCTAAAAGCACCAAAGGTCCACCTGAGGGGGACCAGTCACATGACTGTGCATTTTTTTTCTAGCTGGGTATAGCTGTTGGGGCAGATGTGGAGGAGGTGAAGCATTGGATTTTACCTGCTCTGAAGTTTTCCAGAGAGTTCTACAGAAGGATGGAGAGGCATGGGGGCAGGTATATTAGGGAGCCATTATAATGATAACTAATCAACTCCAAGTTGGATAAAGAGTGGATAAGGACACAGAAGGGATGAGGGAGAGTAAAAAGTTAGTGTAATTAATGAATGCAGTCTTGATTGGTTGAAATTGATGGTGTGTGGATGCAAGAGGGAGTGAGCTGAGAAGGTAGGAGATGATGATTGGAGGGAAACTGATTGACTTGAGATCAGGGAGTGTCATTATGCTGATTATAGATTTGAGGTGTGTGAAAGTGGGAACAGGATACCAGGGTATCCTGGTATTGTCCTAAAAAAGACCTTCATATGGTCATGGAGGATAGCAGGCCAAGGAAGTAAGAAGGATCACTTACCCAGATGTGCGTTTCTTCTTCTTTTTTTTAATCCTCATCTGAGGATATGTTTATTGATGAGAGAGAGAGGGAGCGGGGGAGAGGCGAGGGAGGGAGGGAGAGAAAGGTGTGTGAAAAGAGAAACACCAATCAGTTGCTTCCTGTACTTGCCCAACTAGGGATGGGATCTGCAAACTAGTTATGTTCCCTAACTGGGAATCTAACCCATAGCCTTTTGGTGTACAGAGCGATGCTCCAACCAATTGAGGCACCCTGCTAGGGCACCTAGATGTTTCAAACACAAAGAATACAGTGGAATAACATGGGAGAGACAGTGGTGAGGGACAACTTGGGGAGAGAGAAGGAATGGGGTGTTAGTGTGGCATTGAAGTTTCGGAGAAGAGCATCAGGCAGTGTGGGGAAGTGGTGTCTTTGAGCAGTGAGGTGGGGAATGCTGAATATGGAGAATGCAGAGTGCTGTGAGTTTCAAAAGGAAGCTTTTAGGATTTGTGAGATGACAGAGGTTTTGTGGTATCTTCTGGGCCTGAGAACTGGGATAATAAGGGACAGTATGATAATTGTAGGCTTCCTGTGTTTACTGAGATAGATGCATTGTCCTAAAAAAGACCTTCATATGGTCTGTTGGGATATTGGAGAGGGTATCTTGTCAGGATTGCATAGTTCTAGAGCTGTCTCAATTCTGAATATTGGAGATGGAGGAGTCAAGGGAAGGGTGGTGTTACTAGGAAATATTTTTGTTTTATTTTTGTATTTTGTAAATCAATAGTTTTTAATAGAAGATAGCTGTTTAAATATGGTAGGAGTTATGTTTTTTTTAACTTTATTTTTTCACTAGAGGCCAGGTGCACAAAATTAGTGCAGGGGTTGGGGTATGTCCCTCAGCCCAGCCTGCACCCTCTCCAATCTGGGATCCCTCAGGGAATGTCTGACTGCTAGTTCAGCCCTGTGGGATCAGGCCTAAACTGGCAGTCAGACATCCCTCTCACAATCCAGGACTGCTGGCTCCTAACCACTCCCCTGCCTGATTGCCCCTGACCACTCTGCCTGTGGCCTGATTGACACCTAAGTGCTCCCCTCCCGGTCCGATCATCCCCAACTGCCCTCTCCTACCAGCCTGATCACCCCCAAATACCTTCCCCTGTGGGGTTGAGGGGACTGGGGGACTCCAGCTGGATGAGGCGAGGCTGAGTGGACTGGGGGACTGAGGCTGGATGAGGCTGGATACTTCGGGACTGAGTACGACAGGGCTGAAGGAACTGGGGGACTCCAGCTGGATGAGGCGGGGCTGAGGAGACTAGGGCACTGAGGCTGGATGAGGTGGGGCTGAAGGGACTGGGGGACCCTGGCTGGATGAGGCAGGGCTGAGGGGACAGGGGGACTCCGGCTGGATGAGATGGGGCTGAGGGGACTGGGTGCCACCATCTCGTGAGGGCGTGACAGTCAATTAGCATATTCCTGCTTTATTAGATAGGATTTTTTTTTCTCTGTCCTTTGCTTTGGAGAATGTCATTACTAAATACATGGGCTCAAATTTCTTTTTTAAAAACAATGTGTTGCTAAAGGAGCTTAGTGTGATAGAGCAGTAGAATGGGGGCCAGGGGACCTATGCTCTTCTAGTTAATCACTACCTCTGACCTTGGAGAGATTACTTCCTTTATGACTTTTTTTTTTTTAAATTTTTTTTTTTTATTTTATTACATGTATACATATCTTCCCATTTTGTTCCCCCCCCCCCCCAGCCCAACTCCCATGCATATCCTAAACCCCAGTGTCTTATGTCCATTGGTTATGCTTATATGCATGCATACAAGTCCTTTGGTTGACCTCTCTCCCTTTCCCCCACCCTCGTCTATCTTCCCTCTGAGATTTGAGCATCTGATCAATGCTTCTCTGTCTCTGGGTCTGCTTTTGTTTTTCAGTTTGTTTTTCATTATATTACACAAATGAGTGAGATCATGTGATATTTATCTTTCTCCACCTGACTTATTTCACTAAGCATGATACTCTCCAGGTCCATCCATGCTGTTGCAAATGGTAGGAGTTCATTCCTTTTTACATCAGCGTAGTATTCCATTGTGTAGATGTATACCCCAGTTTTTTAACTCACTCAGCTGTTGATGGGCACTTAGGCTGTTTCCAAATCTTAGTTAGCTATTGTAAATTGTGCTGCTATGAACATAGGGGTGCATGTCCTTTCTAATTGGTGTTTCTAGTTTCTTGGGATGATACATTCCTAGAAGTGGGATCACTGGGTCAAATGGGAGATCCATTTTTAGTTTTTTGAGGAAACTTCATACTGTTCTCCACAGTGGCTGCAACAGTCTGCATTCCCACCAGCAGTGCATGAGGGTTCCTTTTTCTTCGCATCCTTGCCAGCACTTGTCATTTGTTAATTTGTTGATGATAGGCATTCTAATAGGTGTAAGCTATTACCTTATTGTTGTTTTGACTTGCATCTCTCTGATGATTAGTGACTCTGAGCCGTGGAGGGCGGGGCCGACTGGAAGGCAAGGCGGTCCCTTAAGCCCTGAGACTCCACCCCTCCCAAGCTCAACAGAGGCTTCTTCGGTTTTGCAAGTCTGGTATCATAAAGCTGAATTCAACACAGAAGTTTCCCCGGCATAGTGAAAATGCCGAGACAAGGGAAGGGATTACAAACAAAAGAAATGGAGGAAAAAAAACCCGACTGGATATAGAGTTCAAAACCACGCTTATAACGTTTTTTAAGAATATGCTAGAAAAGTTGGATAAATTTAGTGAGACCCAAGAGGAGATGAAAAAGGACATACTAGAGACACTGACTGAAATAAAAAATATTATACAGAGTCCTAACAGCAGACTAGAGGATGGCAAGAATCAAGTCAAAAATTTGAAATATAAAGAATCAGAAAACATTCAACTGGAAAAGCAAGAAGAGAAAAGAATCCAAAAATGTGAAGATAATGTAAGGAGCCTCTGGGACAGCTTCAAGCGTACCAACATCAGAATTGTAGGGGTGCCAGAAGAAGAGAGAGAGCAAGATACTGAAAACCTATTTAAAGAAATAATGACTGAAAACTTCCCACATCTGGTAAAAGAAATAGACTTACAAGTCCAGGAAGCACACAGAACCCCAAAGAAAAGGAATCCAAAGAGGACCACACCAAGACACATCATAATTAAAATACCAAGAGCAAAAGACAAAGAGAATATTAAAAGCAGCAAGAGAAAAACAGTTCATTACCTACAAGGGAGCACCCATACGACTGTCAGCTGATTTCTCAACAGAAACGATGCAGGCCAGACGGGAGTGGCAAGAAATATTCAACGTGCTGAATAGCAAGAAGCTACAACCAAGAATAATCTATCCAGCAAAGCTATCATTCAGAATTGAAGGGCAGATAAAGAGCTTCACAGAGAAGAAAAAGCTAAAGGAGTTCATCAACTCCAAACCAGTATTATATGAAATGCTGAAAGGTACTCTTTTAGAAGAGGAAGAAGAAAAAGGTAAAAGCCAAAAAATTATGAACAAGTACATATCTGTCAACAAGTGAATCTAAGAATTGAGTGAATTAAAAATTTGATCAACAGAATAAGCTGGTGAATATAATAGAATCAGGAGCACAGAAAGGGAGTGGACTGATCATTCTCAGGGGAAAGGGGTGAGGGGTGTACAGGGAGAGACTGGACAAAAATCATACACCTATGGATGAGATCAATGGGAGGGAGGTAAGGGCAGAGGGAAGGGTGGGAGCTAGGTGGAGGGGTGCTATGCAGGGGAAAAAAGAGAAACAAATGTAATAATCTGAATAATAAAAATTTAATTTAAAATGCATGTTGCAATTATGGTCTCTAACTTTGTTTTTTTTTATTAAGTTTGCATTTGTACATTTACATCACATAAATTTTGTGCTTCATGCAAATTAATAATTTTAAATCATTTTTTATTTTCAATTATAGCTTACAATACTATATATTAGTTTCAAGTGTACACCCCAGTGACTAGACATTGCAGAACATTCTAAGTGATCATCTTGATAAATCTTGCACCCATCTGACACAGTACACAGATAGTTATTAGAATATTATTGACTACACAAGAAGCCTGATGCAAGAGTAGGCCTTCACAGCCCTGGCTGCTTCAGCCCTCTCGATCCCGGCTGCCCAGGCTCTCCCAGCATTGGCTGCCTCGCAGCCCCATGGCACTGACCCCTGCCCAGTGGTTGTTCCAGAAGTTCATTCCAGAAGGTCATTCCTCTGGAAGGTCATTCTGCTGTCTGGTATAATTAGATTATTAACTCTTTATTATATAGGACGAGAGACCACGTTCACAAAATTTATGCACTGAGGGCGTTGTCCCTCAATGCCTCCGGCACCCTCTCCAATCTGGGACTCCTCAGGGGATGTCCAACTGCGGGTTTAGCCCTGCGGGATTAGGCCTAAACCGGAAGTTGGATATCCCCCTTACAATCTGGGACTGCTGACTCCTAACTGCTTGCCTGCCTGCCTGCTGGATTGACCCTAACTTCTTCTGCCTGCCAGCCTGATCACCCCCTAACCACTCCCCTGCTGACCTGATTGAGGCCTAACTGCTCCCCTGCCGTCCTGATTGCCCCCAACTGCTCTCCCCTGCTGGCCCGATCACCCCCAACTACCTTCCCTTGCTGATCTGGTTGCCTCTAACTGCCCTCCCCTACAGGCCCAATCCCCCTAACTGTCTTCTGCAGGTTCGGTCGCCCCCAACTGTCCCCTGCTGGTCATCTTGTGGCAGCCATCTTTTGATGATGTGGTGGTGGCCATCTTGTGACAATGTGGAGGTGGCCATCTTGTGATGACACAGGGGCAATATCTTGTGGTGGCCATCTTGTGATGACTTGGGTCAACCATCTTGTGATAACATGGGGGCAGCCATATTGTAATGACACAAGGATGAGATGCCACCTAAGCTTTTATTAGTATAGATTGCCTGTGCTGTACTTTACAGAATTTGTACTTCTGAATCCCTTTACCTTTCTCACCTGTCCTACAATCCCCTTCCATCTAGCAACTGACAAAATGTTCTCTTTATTTAACACTGTTTTTGTTCTGCTTGTTCATTTATTTTATAGTTTTAGATTCAGTTGATAGATATATATTTATAGTCATGTTATTGTTTACATTTTTTATCTTCTTTTCCCTCTTGTTAAAGAATCCCCTTTAATATTTTAAGTAATTCTGGTTTTAATGTGATAAAATCCTTTAGCCTTTTCTTGTCTGGGAAATTCTTTATCATTTTGATCCTAAATGATAACTTTGCTGAGTAATCTTGGTTGTAGGTCCTTGGTTTTCAGTACTTTGAGTATTTCTTGCCAATCTCATCTGGTATGCAAAATGTCTGGAGAAATCAGCTTCTGTGGAGTCTTATGGGATCTCCCTGATAGGCAACTAACTGCTCTTCTCTTGCTGCTTTAAGATTATCTTTGTTTTTAATATTAGCCATTTTAACTATGATTTTTTTCTTTAGGCTCATCTTATTTGGGACTCTGTTCTTCCTGGATTTGTATGTGAAATTAGGGAATTTTTCTGTCATTATTTTTTTAAACATGTTTTCAATTTCTTTCTCTCTTCTCCTTGTGGTATTTCTATAATGTGAATGCTGATACACTTGAAGTTGTACCAGCTGCTGACACCATATTCATTTTGGGAGATTGTTTTTCATTTTTGCTCTTCTGATTGGGTGTTTTTTTTGCTTCCTTTTATTTCAAATCACTGATTTAATTCTCACCTTCATCTACTCTACTGTTAATTCCTGCAAATTATTCTTTATTTGAGTTAGTGTATCCTTAATTTCTGACTGTCCATTTTTATGCTGTTGAAGTTCTCACTAAGTTCCTTGCACATCCTTAAACCAGTGTTGTAAACTCTGCATCTATAGATTGCTTGTCTCCATTTTGTTTAGTTCTTTTTGTGGAGTTTTGTTCTTCTTACATTTGGGACATGATTCTTTGTCTCCTCAGTTTGGCAGCCTTCATGTGTTGTTTCTATGTATTAAGTAGAGCTGCTTTGCCTTCCAGGCTTGGTAGAATGGTCTAATGAAGGAGGTGACCTGTAAGGTCCAGTGACAGCCTCTCCAATCATTCAAGATGGGCATTTGAGGTGCATCCCATCCACCCCTGTGTGGGCTATGTACACTCTTCTCTTCTAATTGAACTTTCATTGCTGTTGGCACATCCATGGGGGAGATTTGTCCCCAGGCCCATCAGCTGAAAGTACTTGCTGCAACCACTGACAACTGTGGAGGATCAGCTGTGTGGAAACCCCTTTCATGTCCCGTGTGGTTCAGGGTTCCCATTCAGGGTTCCCTGGGGACAAATGGGCCTGGGGACAAATCTCCCCATTCAGGATTCGGGTTCTGGAGGAGGCCGCATGCAAATGAAAAGAGAGACTAGAAAAGTATTAATTTAGGAATATTAGGGGGCCAGGCAGGAGCCTTTCTCTAGTGAGAAGACTCTCTTGCTCTGGCCTTGCTATCCCTTTTATTGAGGCTTTGAGACATACCCATAGCCTTTAGGCATGAAATTTCAATAGCAAAAATACAAAAGACAAACAGAGGTGGAGGCTACTTTAGCTAACATTGTCTCAACTAAACAATGAATAGTTAGAGCAATTAAGGTGTTTAACTAGCCTTCTGGGCTTCCTGTCCACATCTTTCTATTAGTGAAACAATGTTCCGTTTCCAGCAAGCTGTGCAGGGGCCCACCACCCAGAGGAAGACTTACTTTATCACAATTCTGGTGCCTGCTGAGTCAGCCTCTTGAATGTCTTGGTTGTGAAGATGGTTGGGTGGTGGTACTTTGAGATATTCTGAAACAGTGCACTGAGTGCACTGACTCTGGGGCCTCTTGGGCGGCACAGTTTAAGGTCAGCTACCACCTGTGTTCTGCCCTGGGCCACTTGGAATAAGCTACAAAGTGATCTGCATATGGCTTCTACTTATGCTGGCCTTGGAGATGCTCCAAGAGGCCTAGCTGTGAACAAGGGTGGCTGCCCTTGAACTGGGTCTGCGTCTACTTAGCGAGAGCTACAGGGCTTGCTGAGGCCATATTCTGCTTGTTTGAGAGACTTTAGGAAAAGCAGAAGCATGAGCTAAGGTAGATCATTGGTATGGAAAAGCCACTGGAAATAGCTTTGCTGGGCCTACAAGTTGGGTAGAGCCAGGATCTCAGGGAATCACCAGGGTGGACAGTGTGAACCAGATGTGTCACCTGCCTGCTAGATCTGTATGTGCATGAGGTGGTGTTGCAGGGGGAGGGGGGGAGGGTAAGGGTGGAGGAGGTTCAGAAAAGGAATAATGGCCTCTGCCAGTATTTACCATGATGATGACAATTCAGTTCCTACTCATACGACTCTGGTGCTTTTCAAGCTGCTGTCCCAGTGTTGGAGCTCAGGAGTGAATCTGAGTAAGTTTTGCACTGGCTCTTTAAGAGGATCTGCCTGGCACTCTAGCAGCCTCTGGCAGCTTCAGTCCTTGCTGTTGGTTTGTTTATCTTAATTCAGATTTTTAGAAGGAGAGGAAGATGGGGAGAGATCTAGGAAGGAAGAAAGAGAGAATGTGCTCTTATACTTCTTTATGCAGTCATTGGTTGATTCTTGTATCTCACCGGGGATGGAACCCCCTACATTGGTGTATCAGGACAACATTCCTACCAAATGATTTTCTCAGCCAGGGCCAATCCCTGATGGTTTTTACAGTCAGAAATTACAGAGACCTTTTACTGGCATTGGAACTTTGGTTGGGAATCCTGGTGTGAGGCTGGGACCCTTGCTCCTCAGTGGGGGACTTCCACAGCCCAGATATCACTCTTAATTTTTATCTAGCTCATGTGTGTGTGGGATCAACCCATTCCTTGTCTCTGTCCTTCCTACTACTCTTTTATTTTTTAATATTTTTATTAATTTTTTACAGAGGAAGGGAGAGGGATAGAGAGTTAGAAACATTGATGAGAGAGAGACATCAATCAGCTGCCTCCTGCACGCCCCCTACTGAAGATGTGCCCGCAACTAAGGTACATGCCCTTAACTGGAATCGAACCTGGGACCTTTCAGTCCGCAGGCCTACGCTCTATCCACTGAGCCAAACCAGTTTCGGCCCTTCCTACTACTCTTGATGTGGCTTCTTTAATTCCCTAATTGTTGGACTTCTATTTAGCCAGCTTTTAGGAGGTTCTGAATGATGGTTGTTCTATAGTTTAGTTGTAATTTTGATGTGGTAGTAGGAGGAGGTTAGTATGTACTCAGTGTTTACCTACACTGCTATCTTGGCTGGAAGTTCAGATTAATATTTTCTTAAAAGAGTGTTAGGTTGAATAAACATGTATTTTCCAGCATAGCAGGTACTATTGATAAGGATTTAAAGAAGAATTAGAATTAGCATGTATTTATATAATTGTCCAGAGAAACAGAAAAGAAAAATTATTTGCTCCATCACAAATTGATTAGCTGCCTGGGTATAATTGTTTGACGCAGAGCTGGCTGTATTTTTACTTTTTGTGTGTGTATTTGGGACACTGTAAATGTTATCCAGTACCTCAGACTCAGAATGAGCCAGTAATTTTCCATTTCTTCTTAAAATAACTAGAAAATCAGGAGGTTTTTTTGTTTTGTTTTGTTGTTGTTTTTTGTTTGATATCAGTGTATATAGCCAGAGTAACAGCTGTGCTAATGAAACTGGAGCACTTTTTCAAGAAAGCAAGCAAACTTTGCTTGATTTGGTTCTACTTTTTTAAATTTTATTTTAATTTTTATTGATTAGTGAGAGAGAGAAGATGAAGAGGAAGGGAAGAGAACTGAGCCACCCTACCAGAACTGATTCCTCTTTTTTGGCCCTCTTGTGGGGATCAGTTTTGAATGACACTCAAATAGGGGTGCTTAGATTAGAGAAATGAAATTTTATTACATGGGTAAGAATGAACGACAGACACAGGAGCACCTGAAACTGGTCTCTCATGGTTGGTGGATCAGCCCTAGGGCTGGACCTTATGTGGGGCAAGCTTGGGGCTCATATCTTCCAACCCCAGCAACAATGTATCTATATGAGATTGAGATTGCTGACTCCCTGGTTAGTTTTACTGATTTGCCCCAGGGAATGGCCCCAGCTTGCAGAAACCTGTCAGTAGCTGTTATTACAACCTTCCCCTTCCAACTTTCACTCCAGCCAACAGCAGGTATTGCCCTTTACATCACCTGCAGGAACTTGAATAGCAATGGTATTGGTGTTCTCCTTCCCTCCCTCCCTTCCTCCCTCCCTCCCCCTTCCCTCCCTCCCTCCCTCCCTCCCTCCCTCCCTCCCACTTCTGTAGACAGGTGGTAAGGATTGAGGGGTCCTGGACTGCGAGAGGGATGGATGTCTGACTGCTGGCTTAGGCCTGATCCCCCTGATCCTGGACAAAGATGCAGCGGGTCGGGGGCTATAGCAGGTAAACATCCCCTGAGGGGTCACAGACTGTGAGAGGGTGCAGGCTGGGCTGAGGGACTCTCCATTCCTCTAGTGCATGAATTTTGTGTACTGAGCCTCTAGTGTAATTATGATAACATCGCATATAGAATGTTCCAAATTTTCACTTAGCATGGTAAGTAGAAGTATTTCCCCAATTACAAATGCATTTATAAACATTTTTGCTATAAACATTTTTATTGTTTTTAGTAGTTATAAATTTTCTGTATAGTAAATTTTCCATCTATTTACTTAGTCTCTTATTATTGGACATTGAGCTATTTGTTGTTTTCCTTATTATAAATAACTAGAGGTCTGATGCACGAAATGCATGCAAGGGTCTTGGTCCCAGCCCCCATCGGCCACTGCTGTGGCCAGGCACCTCTCCCGCCTTTGCCACAGCCCCTGCCTGCTGCGGCTTTGTACAGAAGGAAGGAACTCTGGAAGAGTGTCTGGTCTAATTAGCGTATTATGCTTTTATTATTAAAAATACAGTCATGAAGATCTTTGGGCTTAAAGCCTCATCGGCAAGTATGATCATCATGCGAGGCTACAATTACAGGAGTGGATTAATGATCTAAAGTTTTGGATGCAATCTACAAAATTACTATATGAAAAGATATGATACTAATATTTGAATTAGCAAAGTTATTGGATGTCTAACTTGAGTAGGTTTGGTAGCTTATTTTGAATTCTGTTTAATTCTTTCAAGTTTAAAAGGATATTTTCATCACTAGGTGAAAATATCTGCTATATTTAAATCTCGTTGTTGTTGGGCACATTCTCTCAACTAACTGTATTGGTGTCTTACCAAAGTACTTGTGGCATTCCGGTTTTGACTGTGACCAACACTAAGAAAATACATTTTAGATGGGAGTCAAATCTATATTTTATGTTCATAAACACATTTGAATCAATATTTATCCTTATGACTCCATATTATTTATGTCTAAACTTTTGTTTTACTTAATTTTTAAGAAAGGATGAGTCATGATCCTATAAAGTGATTTTATAACGTCCTAGAGCAACGGTTCTCAACCTGTGGGTCGCGACCCTGGCGGGGGTCGAACGACCAAAACACAGGGGTCGTCTAAAGCCATCGGAAAATACATAATTTCTGATGGCTTTAGCCGCTGAGAAGTTGCGCTAAAGTCTGCAGCAGTGCTGGAACGCACGCCTTTATGGATGCGAGGTTCCAAACTGAATGCCTGCGCGCATGGGCAGACGTGATTGCATCATCCGTCCCGGGCATAAGGGGCGGGGGAAGGGGGGGGAACGCTCCACAGTCCATAGCAGCACATTACGTGTATCTGGCGCTTGCTGACGTCATCAGTGGGCGGATGCAGCAAGCGCTGGAGGACAGAAGCCTAGGAGGTGGAGAGGCAAGAGAGCCTGCAAGACAGCCTGTTGGTGTAAAAAAGATTAATAATGTAAAAACAGTACACACACCATACACACAATACTGTGTAAGTGTAAGGTGCTTTGTGTGTAATCATTACACAGTACACAAAGCAGCTTACACTTACACAAAGCACCATACATTTACACAGTGTGAACTATATCATCGGTCTTAGACTATAAGAGACCACTATAAGATGTAGTTCACACTGTTCTCCAATGTATAATTATCTTCCATATCTCCCACTATTTTCCCATATTCTGAATGAGGAAACTGCTGAAATCAGCGGTTTCCGGCATTGAATTCGCCTCCTATTGATTTCATTGTGAGTGCGGTGGATTTTGTGAAAGAGAGCTCTCTAGAATCTCGAGTTACCACACAATCCGCCACAGCCTCCTATTTCAATAAGAGGCAGAGAAATGACAGTTTCCGACACATTTCTTCCTCTCCAATTTAAGTCAGTGGGAGGCTGCGGTGGATTCCGTTCAAATATAGAGCATGCTTAATTTTTCCGCACTAGGCTTTTTCCTAGCACGGAAAAATTTAAGCAACATGCTCTATATTTGAGCGGAATCTGCTGCGGCCTCCCATTGACTTGAATAAGAGTTAGAGACATGCGCCAGAACTGCATTTCTGCCGTACAGGGGATCTCTCCTCTGCGGAATTCACGGGTCTCCCATTGAAGTAAATGAGATGTGGATTCCACCGCAGAAACCACCACTTCATAGTGTGAAAGAGCCCTGAAAGATGCCATGCTGTGCAGAAACTGCAGTGTATCCTATGACGTAGTTCACACTGTTCTATATAGAAAACTTGCCATTAATCTGGAAAAAAAACATCCATTAGTTAAGCATGTGAATACGACCCCCTGGTCATAGTAACAGGTGTGTAATAGAAAACAACACAGGAAATAGTAAATAATAGGAAACTTAAACTCTTTAGACGCGACCATCTTTTATTTTTATTTTTTAGCAAACCGTCTCATGACAATGGATCGTGTAGACAAGAATATTAGGAAAAGAAAATACACTGAGGATTTCTTGCAGTATGGTTTTACCTCAATAATTACAGCAGGAATTGAGAAACCACAATGTGTTATTTGTTGTGAAGTTCTCTCAGCTGAATCTATGAAGCCGAACAAACTAAAACGCCATTTTGATAGCAAGCATCCAAGCTTTGCTGGCAAGGATATCGACTATTTTAGAAGCAAAGCTGATGGACTCAAGAAATCTAGATTTGACACTGGTGGCCAGTACCACAAACACAATGTAGCAGCTGTTGAAGCGTCATATTTGGTGGCACTCAGAATCGCCAGAGCTATGAAACCTCACACCATTGCTGAGTATTTACTGTTGCCAGCTGCAAAAGACATAGTTCGAGTGATAATTGGAAATGATATGTTCAGAAATTGAATGCAATTTTCTTATCTAACGACACTCTCCACAGAAGAATAGAGGACATGTCTGCCGATATTCTTGATCAGGTGATCCAGGAAATTAAATCTGCACCACTACCAATATTCATTATCCAGTTTGATGAATCTACAGACATGGCAAACTGTGCACAGTTATTGGTTTATGCGAGTATATTAATGATGGCGACTTTAAAGATGAGTTTCTTTTTTGCAAACCGCTTGAAACAACAACAACTGCACATGATATTTTTGACACAGTTGGTTCTTTTCTAAAAGCGCATAACATCTCCTGGGGAAAGGTTTGGGGTGTTTGCACAGATGGTGCTCCTGTTATGCTAGGATGTCGCTCAGGATTTCAACGTTTGGTACAAAATGAATTGCCAAAAGCAATCAGAACACACTGTATGATACAGTGCCAAATATTAGCGACTAAGATACTGCCGCAAGATTTACAAGAAGTAATGAAAAGCGTCATAACATGTGTCAATTTTGTTAAGTCGAGCACCTTAAACAGTCGGCTATTTTGGCAACTGTGCAATGAGCTAGATGCGCCAAACAATGCTCTGTTACTTCACACTGAAGTCAGATGGTTGTCAAGAGGAAAAGTTTTAAAACGTGTCTTTGAGCTTCGAGATGAACTGAAAACATTTTTTAATCAGAAAGCAAGACCGCAATTCGAAGCACTTTTTAGCGATGAAACTGAGCCGCAGAAAATAGCTTTCTTGGTGGACATCTTTGTCATCTTGAATGACTTAAATTTATCACTGCAAGGACCAAATGCAATGTGCCTCGATTTGTCTGAAAAAATTAGATCATTCCAAATGAAACTTCAGCTTTGGAAAAATAAATTGGATAAAAATAAAATTTACATGTTTCCTACATTATCTGCCTTCTTTGAGGAACATGACATTGAGCCAGACAAAAAAATTATGATGATAACTTCTGTGAAAGAACATTTGCACATGCTTGCAGACGAAGTTTTATCATGCTTTCCTAATCTACCTGACACCCCATTTGCACTTGCCAGAAGTCCATTCACAGTGAAAGTTGAAGATGTTCTGAAGACAGCGCAAGAAGAGTTAATTGACCTAATTAACAATGATGCAGCGAGAATAGATTTCTATACGATGCCACTGACAAAATTCTGGAATAAGTGTTTACAGTTATATCCTATTCTGTCTGAGACTGTGCTGCGCCTTCTTCTTCCTTTTCCAACAATATATCTTTGCGAAACAGGGTTTTCCAGCTTGCTGGTAATAAAGTCTAAATACCGAAGTAGACTTGTTATGGAAAATGATCTTCGCTGTGCTCTTGCAAAGACTGCCCCAAGAATTTCTGAATTGGTAAGCAAGAAGCAACCACAACCATCTCACTGAATTTGGCAGCATACTGTTGCAAAATATTGCACTGTTGTTTACTGTTATATTACTGTTGTTATATTTAAACCCATGCTTTGCCATGGTGAAATGTTATTTATTTGGAATTGTTGTTATGTTTAAACCCATGCTATGCCATGGTGAAATGTTATTTATTGGAATTAGTAATAAATATTTTTCAACATATTAAATATTTTTGTGATTAATCGCTATGTTTAAATTATGTTTGATTTGTAGCAACGAGAATACATAATGCATATCAGCTATTTACATTCCGAATCATAACTAGCAAAATTACAGTTTTGAAGTAGCCACCAAAATTATTTTTTGGTTTGGGGTCATTGCAACATGAGGAACTGTATTGCGGGGTCATGGCATTAGAAAGGTTGAGAACCACTGTCCTAGAGGGTTCAACTCAGAGTTGAAAATCCCTATCCTATCCTATCCTATCCTATCCTATCCTATCCTATCCTAATATATAAAAATCCTGAGTCTGTCACATCTACAACAACCAGGAGGCTCAACTCTTCACCAGGCTGCATGCACAGCAGGTAAGCAGGCTGAACTGCTGACCTATCGGGAGTTGGGGGTGGGGTGGGGGGAAGAAGCGAAGCTGATCAGCAATGGCAGCAGCTGCTGATGAGGCCCAGATAGGGTTCAGCAGTGGCAGCGACTGCTGGTGAGGCCCAGATAGAGAAGCTGGGTGATTAGACCCTACTTCTCTCTCCCTCGCCAGCAGCCAAGCCTCTTTCTCTCTCTCTCCCAGAGGTCAGCAGTTCAGCCCACTTGCCAGCAGCCAGGACCAAACTCCAGGCTGTGTGCGCAGCAGGTGAGCTGGCTGAACTGCTGACTTCTTGGGGTGGGGGTGGCAGGGTGGGGAGAGAGAGGGAGAGAGTCATAGACAGAGAGATATGGGGCTGATCAGCAGTGGCAGTGGCTGCTGGTGAGACCAGGAGAGAGAAGCAGGGCGTTCTGCTTCTTCTCCTCCTCCCTTGCCAGTAGCCAAGCCTCTCTCGCCCAGAGGTCAGCAGTTCAGCTGCTGCCAGCAGCCTGGGGCAGCTGCTGATCAGCCCTGCCTCTATGATGAGGCCCAGAGATAGGCCCAGAGATGCTGACTGGCATAGAAACTGACCAATCAGAACCAAATTTGGGTCAACTGTGAGGAGCCTTTGGCTGCCTAGGAGGTGGAGCTTTTGATGCTGACTGGCATGGAAACTAATCAATCAGAACCAAATTGACCAGTAGAGGAAGGCAGTTGGGAGTGAGATCACGCCAGCAGGGCAGGGCAGTTAGGGGTGATCAGGCAGGCAGAGGCAGTTAGGGGTGATCAGGATGGTAGGGAAGGGCAGTTGGGGTTAGATCAGGCCGGCAGGGGAGGGCCATTAGGGGCAAGATTAGACTGGCAGGGGAGGGCAATTGTTGGGAACCAGGCCTGCAGGGGAGGGTAATTGGGGGTCAGCAGGCCAGCAGGGGAGGGCAGTTAGGGTGCGGGGGGACTGGGCTTGCAAGGGAGGACAGTTGGAGTTGACCAAGCCAGCAGGGGAGGGCCGTTGGGGGCAACCAGGCTTGCAGGGGAGAGCACTTGGGGGTGATTGGGCCAGCAGGGGAGCAGTTAGGTGTTAATCAGGCTGGCACAGGAGCAGTTAGGGGGTGATCAGGCTGGACTGTGAACCTTCCAGGAGCTGAGACACCACATACAGGAGTAAACCAGGGTAAAGCACATCTTCAACTCTAGTGTTTGCTCTTTGAAAAACTGGGCAAACCTAATTATTGAATGGGGACAGTTAGAAATACAAAGCAAGGTTTCTGTCAGGGAATGAAGGATCAGTTGAAAATGCAGATATAATTGCTTCTTCTGGCCTTTCACAACCTCAGTGGCTTCCTCTTGCCTTTTGCCTATAATGGCCAGCAGGGCTCTGCTTGAGGTACACCTAGAGGAGGTGGTGTGTACCAAATGCCCAGTCGTACTAGTGAAGTGGCTGTATGCCTGATTCAGGCACTCTCCCTGCAGAATCATTTTATTTAATTATTTCAGGGATGAGGGAGGGTGTTTTCTTGTTGAATCATCATCCTTAACAATATTATTCTGCCTGGAGGAGAGTTAAGTCCAGTTAGTACTTTGTGGAGGAGGCTGGCAGTAACTTTGAACAAAACCTTGCATCACTTTCACTTTTCAAAAGGATGCTGTGGGTGACCAGCTAAGAATAGCATGTGGAAAGGGACATTTTACCCAGAGATTTTTAGAAGGTACTGGTGTTACTGAAAACTTTCTGAATGAACTGTACTCTTTCTCCGGATACAGTAACCATTGAAGGGCTACATTTTAAAGAACTCTTTTGGACATTCTAATTATGGTAAAAATACCTCTTTTCCCTCACCAGGTGAAAACAATCCCTGAAATTAATTTAATCATTGGCAACATTTTTCTCTTTTTAAAGGGCAGGTCTTTATATCATGCAAACAAGTAACATTTCCTGTTTTCAACATAGTTGCATTGATTGGCCAAAATTAAAAATAGAAAGTAGGGATATATTATTGATCTTGGATTTCTTGCAATGCTGAGATAAATTTCATGTTAAAAATCAAATTTCATCAAACCTGGCAGATTGCAGTAGGAAAAAAATGGAACAAATGTGAATTTCTCCTGTCCCCTTTTCTAGCACAAGAATGCCTACTGCTTCCACTTTCCACTACACATTAAGAAGAAAATGCTCTCTGCTGGTGCTGTGAACTAAGCCAGCTTAGTAGGACTCCCCATGCCTGGGGCACCTCTGAATCTCGGCACCTCCATTTACTGGCATTGGGAACTCGGAAAGGTGCACAGTACATCCTTGACATCTCAGGACCACCAACACACCTAGCATTCCTCTGGCTCACCCTGCAGTCATTGGTTCCCTATCTAACTCTTGCTGTTTCACAGGATCTTAAAAGGAGATGAGCCAGGACTAGTGCTGAGCCTGTGGCTTTGGCATATTTTATTGAACACTATTTATTGGTTTAACATGCCAGGAAACTTCAGTGACTCTTTAAAGGCCCCAGTAAAATCTGGCTTTTTTTTTTCTCAGAGTCATGATTGATACCATTATAATAAATCCAGTTATTAATAACTGAAAAGGAACAAAGGGAAGGCCAAATTTTATAGACATTAATTTAAGCAGCTTTGCCAAGAAACTGCAGTTTAAACACATGCCCAATAAAGTCTGGGTGACATGGGGAATGTACTTGTTTGTCAGTCACACTTGGGATCAGATCATTGGTCATAGTAGGTGTAGCCACTGCAAGCTCAGTAGGATTTGAGACACTTAAACTCCTAAACAAAGGAGTTCTCTCTCTTGCTCTCTTGGGACTCTTGTTGCAGGGGGGCATGCTCTTTTGGCTCCTCATCATTTGCCCACATGACCCATAGCCATGTGGACCCTACACACAATGAACTGCAACTATCAGACTCATTCTATGATGTATCTATCAGACTCATTCCATGATGGAATGGAAACTTTGGACACTGGCTTTGTTCTAGCTCTGCTGAACTCTCAGCTTCACATTCTCAGTTCTCCCTATCTGATCAGGGCACTCAATTACGATTCAGGACTGCATGTCTATTGTGCTAAGCTAATTGCCTTATCATTGATTCAGCTTTAGAAAGAAAACGGACTATTTAAACATTATTTTTTGTTTTAATTCAGGTTTCATTAAAAGCAGCAGATCTTTTTTCCCTTTTTTTGTGCGGGGAGGGGGGTGGTGGTGCACTTTTATTTTTTAATGTATTTTTTATTGTTAATAGTATTACAGATATCCCTGATTTTGTCCCCCTGCTCCCAGCCCTTATCCACTCCTCAGTCTTCACTACTCTTGCCCATGCCCATGGGCTATGCATATAAGTATATAAATTCTTTGGTTAATCTCTTTTCGTCTCCCCCCCCCCCCCCCCGAACCCTGTATCGAGGTATCTCAGTCTCTTCCATGCCTCCTTGCTTCGGGTCTTATTTTGTTGGTCACTTCATTTTGTGTTTTAGATTACACCAATAAGTGAGATCATATGATATTTGTCTTTCTCAGTTTGGTTTATTTCACTTAGCATAATATTTTCTAAGTCTATCCATGCTGTTACAAATGATAAAAGCTCCCTCTTTTTTACAGCTGAATAGTATTCCATAGTGTAAATATCTTATCTTTTTTTTATCTATTCATATACTAATGGGCACAAAGACTATTCCCAAATCTTAGCTATTATAAATAATGCTGCTATGAACATTGGGGTGCATATATTCTGTATTTTTTGGAGGGGATTTTAGGATATATTTCCAGAAGTGGGATTGCTGGGTCAAACAGAAGATCCATTTTTGAAAAAATTCCATACTGTTTTTGATAGTGGCTGTACCAATCTGCATTCGCATCAGCAGTGAACCTAGTGTTTCCTTTTCTCTACATGCTCACCAGCAATTGTTGTTCATTGATTTTTTAATGCTAGCCATTCTGACAGGTATGAAGTGGTATCTCATTGTGGTTTTAATTTGCATTTCTCTGATGAGAGTGACTGATCATTATTTTTTTATATACTTATTTGCCATTTGTATGCCCTCTTTGGGTAAATGTCTCTTCAGGTCTTCTGCCCATTTTAAAATTGAATTGTTTATCTTCTTTTTGCTGAGTTGTTTGAGTACTTTATATATTTTAGATATTAATCCATTATCAGATGTATCATTGGCAAATATGTTCTCCCATTAAGTGGGTTCTCTTTTCAGTTTGATGGTGGTTTCTTTTGTGGGTGCAAAGCTTTTTATTTTGATGTACATTGCTGGTTTGGTGGTTATGTACTCCTTTTTACCTCTTTTTGTCTGCAAGGCTTTTTATTTAAGTTTTAATTATAGCCTCACTGGATACAGCAGTCTTGGATTTCAGCCCTTACTTTTTATTACTTTGAGTACTTCATGTCACTCCCTTCTGGCTTGAAGTGTTTCTTTTGAGAAGTCAGTTAACATTTGGGAACTCATTTGTATGTAATTTTCTCTCTCTCTCTCTTGCTGCCTTTTTTCTTCTTCTTTGTCTTTAACATTTGTCATTTTAATTATGATGGGTCTAGATGTGTGCCTTTTTGGGATCATCTTGATGGGGTCTCTGTGCCTCTTGAACTTGTGTGACATTTTCCTTCACTAGGTTGGGAAATTTTCTGTCATTATTTCTTTAAACAGTTGCTTTCTTCCTTGCTCATCCTCTGCCCCTTCTAATATTCCTGTATTGTGGATGTTGTTATGTTTCCTGTTGTCCCAGAGCTCTCTTAAGCTATCTTCTTGCTTTTTAAATTCTTATTTCTGTTTGCTGCTCTAATTGGTTATTTATTTCTATGTTGCCTTCCAAATCACTGATTCGGTCTTTTGCTTCATCCAACCTACTTTTAATTTCTTTCAGTGTGTTCTTCATGTCAGATATGTCATTCTTCATTTCTGTCTGGTTCTTGTTAATGGCCTCTATTTCCCTTGTCATGCTGTTGTAATTTGCACCAAGTTCCTTAAATATCTGTATATCCATTGCATCCTGATAGGTTGCTTGCCTCCCATCTCATTTAGTTTTTTTTCTACAGATTCTTTCTTTTCACTCATTTGGTGATTCTTTCTTTGTCTCGCCATTTTACTAGGTGTATCAGTAAATTTATGAGCTCAGAAAGAATATGTGCCATCGACTGGAACAAGTGATAACCTGAAGGAGCAAGGTCTGATGAATACAGTGGGTAGGTTAATACTTCCCAGGCAAGATCGTTTAAAATCAGGTGAAACTGTTAATACTGATTGCTACTGACAACAAATAATCAATTTGAACCACACTTTGATCATGAAATGACCAGAATGCAGATTTTTTTCAATAGATGGAGTTACACATATATGTGATTTGATATGTATGCTATTTTGTTGTATTGGCAACAAGCTTCAAAGCTTCATATGTCAAATTTTTTGAAGGTGTTAACAACATAGATATTTTTAAACTTAAAAATGTCTAATTTTGTGCCAAAAAAAGAGCATTTGCAGGAAATTTTAATTCATTATTTTGAAGAAAAGTGCTGCTGAATACTCAGGAAGCTTATGGTGAACATACTCTATCTCAAGATACTTGTGAATGCTGGTTTAAATGCTTTAAAAGTGATGATTTTGATGTGAAAGACAAAGAATGTCCAGGTCAACCAAAAAAGCTTGAAAACCACCAATTACAAGCAATATTGGTGAAGATACGTGTCAAACACAAAAACAACTTGCAGAAAGATTAAACATTGCTCAGCAAACCATTTCCGATCCTTTACAAGCAATGGGAAACATTTTAAAGGAAAGAAAATGGGTGCCACGTCAACTGAATGAAAGACAAATAGAAAACCAAAAAGTCATCAGTAAAATGTTGCTTCAATGACACAAAAGAAAGTCATTTTTGCATCCAATTGTGACTGGCGATGAAAAGTGGATTTATTTTAAGAATCCCAAATGCACAAAATCATGGGTTGATCCATCGACTGCAGGGCCAAATTGCTTTGGAAAGAAGACAATGCTCTGCATTTGGTGGGATCAGGAAGGTGTGGTGTATTATGAGCTCCTAAAACCAGGTGAAACTGTTAATACTGATCGCTACCGACCACAAATAATCAATTTGAACCACACTTTGATCGTAAAATGACCAGAATGTTCCAGAAGACACAGCAAATTTTGCTTCATGAAGACGCACCATCACACACTTTAAAACCAATTAAAGACACATTAAACGATCTTGCCTGGGAAGTATTAACCTACCCACTGTATTCATCAGACCTTGCTCCTTCAGATTATCACTTGTTCCAATTGATAGCACATATTCTTTCTGAGCAACACTTCAAAACATACAAAGAAGTGGAAAATTGGGTCTCTGAATGATTTGCCTCAAAACAAGGATGGTATCCACACATTACCTGAAATATGGGGGAAATGTGTAGCTAACGATGGACATTACTTTGAATAAAGCACTTTTGATGTTTCTTTTGAAATTATTGTGTTTTCTTCTATTACAAAATCTGCATTTTTAACTGTACACCTTGTAATTATATTTCTATATTTGCTTCTATGTATTAGATAGAACTGCTGTGCCTCCAAGTATTTGTGGGATGGCTTTGTGTGGAAGGTGTCTTGAGGTGTCCAGTGGTGCAACCTCTTTGTTCACCTGAGCTGGATGCTCTAGGAATGTCCCTGTGTGGTTGTTTGGGCTCTTCTGTTGTAATTGGGTCTTGATTTTTGATGTCACATTTGTGGGATGGATCACCCCTCTGACTTATTGCCAGTGAGGTTCAACCCCAATGTATTCCTGGCAGCTTTCCAGTGGTCAAGGATTCCTTAGCCCAGAGGCTGGGTCTGCCTTGAGTCTCAAATCTTGAGTTCTGGGTTGTACTTCCTTCCCCCATGGAACTGATCCTGCTGATGTCAGCTTGCTGGCTTAGAGAAGTCTGGGATGGTGTCTATGGTAGGGACCTAAACTGCTGTTTCTGACTAATTATATCAGGCAAAGACTCAAAGTCTCTAGAGAAAAGCCTTTGTCTGCAGACTGATTAAATTCAATCTGGAGTGTCCCCAAGCAATCATCCACAGTTGGGGTGAGAGGTTTTCCAACAGGGTGAGACAGTTGTTTCTGACTGGAGGTAATTGTTATTCTCAGTCTCTTAATGGGCCTCAGAAACTCCACATGGTAGAACAGGGGAATCTTCCCATAAGTTGAGTAAACTTTCTCCCCTCCAGGCAAAAATGGCAGGATAGCACAGGTTTGCCTGAGAAAGATGACCTACATAGTGTAAGGAAATGACTTAGCATAGGACACTGGGGTATCTGTCTTCTGAGTTCTATGCCTGGATCACCCAACCCTAGCTTATGTTTATACAGCTTCAGTCTCCTCTGCCCTCCCTCTGCCGGAACACCAGTTGAGGAACTGCACACAGAATTTTGTTCGTTGGCCCTTTAAGAGGGTGCCTGCATTTCCAGCCATCTCTCTGTGGCAGACAGTTGTCCTGCTGCTTTCCATTGCCAGATATTATGTGGGCACCTTTCTCAGTTCTTGGTGCTCTCTCCTAGGGTGGCCAGCTTGAGAATTAGATCACAGAGTTCTCAGTGGCAACACCCCACAGCTGAGATTTCTCTCTGGAACTTCAGTTGCTGTCTGTGGGAACCCTGCCAGCCCTTTCTCACTTCCACCCTTCCTACCAGTCTCTATGTGGTCTTTACTTTCTGTCCTTGGTTATCAGGGTTCTCTCCAGCTAGTCCTCAGTTCATTTTTCAGGGTGGCTCTTCTATGTTTTAGTTTTAATTCCAGTTTTGTTCTGGGAACATGTCTGTGTGCTTCCACTTCTGTGCCATTTTTCAGCAGGAGATCTTTGATGGCAGGATTCTGAAGCACATTCATTTGGATCTTCTAGAGTTGGTTTTCTGAATGCAAATCTTGTGCATCTGGCTGCCTATTATCCATCCTTCTGAAAAGGCTTAATTAAAATCATGCCCTAACCAGTTTGGCTCAGTGGATAGAGCGTTGGCCTGCGGAATATGGAATCCCAGATTTGATCCTGGTCAAAGGCATGTACCTTGGTTGCAGGCACATATCCAGTAAGGAGTGTGCAGGAGGCAGCTGAATTGATGTTTCTCTCTCATCGATGTTTCTAACTCTTTATCCCTATCCCTTCCTCTCTGTAGAAAAATAATCAATAAAATATATTAAAAAAATAAAATAAAATCAGAACAGCTGTGTTAGCAGTTGCTGCATCTCAGATTTTTATTATTAATTACATATTGGCCACTGTATTCCCTTCTTTCTATTTGTCAAAATGTTGGAAAGGCAAGTTGTAGTTATATATTGAAGTGGAAGGTAAATTCTAGATTAACTTCTTAAAAACAACAAGTTCTATATTAGGTCTGAAAGTGAGTAAAATGCCAATAGGAGATTATCTGATTTGCAGACATTACTCTGAATCTGACTGCCAGAAATGCTCTAGATTCTAGAATGACATTTATAGGCCCAAAAGATAATCTTCAGATTCTATGGGATATAAATGGCTGTAGAAAGAGGTTTAGTTTTTCTGCTTTCTCTTCATCTGTTAATATTATGCTGTCTGATTCAAGTAGTGAACCAGTTATTTTTTTAAAAACTAAATATTTTGGAGGGAGAACCCAAGATGGCAGCAAGGTAAACACCTAAACTGCTGCCTCACACAAAAATTTCAAAACTATACATAAAAGACAAAATGGACATCATCCAGAACTACAGGAAGGCTGAGTGAAAATTGTACAACTAGAAGGAAAAAGAAAAGTACACTGAGATTCACAGGAGTTGCAGAAGGCAGAGGTAGGGAGGCCCATGCACAGAGAGGGCCTACAACAGAGTATGCAGCTGGTTTTCCTAATCAGAAGGGAGACAAAAGCTCCCGATTACTCTGAACTCCAGTTCCGGGTGAGACCCTGGGGACCCAGACTCATTCAGAGAGAAACTGGACTATCTGGCAGTGGGCAAAACTCAAGGGCGGCTTTCTCTCAAGTGCTTGCAGCAATTACTGCAGGACACTGAGACCCAGTGGCCTCTTAGGGCAGGGCTGACGGAAGCCAATGCTGTTTGCTCCGCGATGAGACTCCACTCCCACAGAGGCTTTTGCAGGTTTTTTCTCATAAGGGTCTTTCCAGCACAGAAATTCTCCCAGCAAAGACACAGCTGATTCTCATAGCCAGTTGGCACGGAGGTCAATTCTTCCCAGTGATACCAACAACAGTCAAGGCTTAACTACAACAAGACTGTGCACACAACCCAGAAAGGGGTGCACCAAGAGTGTCCACCTCAGGTAACGGGAGCCTGAGCCACTGGGTCCTATAGGACACCTAGCACACAAAGCCACTCTATCAACTCAGGGAAGCAGCCAAAATGCGGAGACAAAGAAACAGGTCACAAATGAAAGAAATGGAAGAAAGCAAACCACTGGATATAGAGTTCAAAACCACAGTTACAAGTTTTTTTTTTAAGAATTTTCTAGAAAAGGCCAATAAATTTAGTGAGATTCTTGAGGATATGAAAAAGGACCAACTAGAAATTAAGAATACACTGAATGAAATAAACAATAATATACAGAGATCCAACAGCAGACTAGAGGATAGCAAGAATAAAGTCACATATTTAAAATACAAAGAAGCAGAAAACACTCAATCGGAAAAGCAAAAAGCAAAAAGAATCCAAAAATAAGAAGACAGTGTAAGGAGCCTCTGGTACAACTTCAAACATACCAACATCCAAATTCTGGATGTGCCAGAAGAAGAGAGAGAGCAAGATACTGAAAACCTATTTGAAGAAATAATGACTGAAAACTTTCCCCACCTGGTGAAAGAAATAGACTTATAAGACCAGGAAGTGCACAGAACCCCAAATAAAAGAAATCCAAAAAGGACCACACCAAGACACATCATAATGCCAAGAGCAAAAGACAAAGAGAGAATATTAAAAGCAGCAAGAGAGAAACAGTTACCTACAAGGGAGCACCTATACGACTGTCAGCTGATTTCTCAACAGAATCTATGAAGACCAGACTGGAGTGGCAAGAAATATTCAATGTGGTGAATAGCAAGAACCTACAACCAAGATTACTCTACCCAATAAAACTATCGTTCAGAGTTGCAGGTCAGGTAAAGAGCTTCCCAAATAACAAAAAGCTAAAGGAGTTCATCACCACCAAACCAATATTATATGAAATGCTGAAAGGTATTCTTTAAGAAAAGGAAGAATAATAAAAAGGTAAAAATAAAAATTATGAACAACAAGTAGATACCAATGAGTGAATCTAAAAATCAAGTGAATAAAAAACCTGATGAACTGAAAAACCTGGTGAATATAATAGAATCAGGGGCATAGAAGGGGAGTAGACTGACAATTCTCAGGGGGAAAGGAGTGTGGGGGGGTGCAGGAAGAGACTGGACAATTGTATATATGGATGAGGATAGTGGGGTGGGGTAAGGGCAGAGTGTGGGGTGGGAACCAGGTGGAGGGGAGCCATAGGGTGGGAAAAGAGGAACACTTTTAATCTGAATAAAAAGATTTATTAAAACAACTTCAAAAAATAAATGTATTGGAGTAACATTGGTTAATAACATATAAATTTCAAGTGTACAACTTCATATATAATACAACCTTTTTATACTTTGTGTGTACTCAGCACCTGAAACTTACTCTTCTGTCATCAGAACTCTCTCTGACCCAAACCCCTACCCCCACCTTAAAATCCCTTCTGGTAACCACCATCCTGTTGTCTGTATCTATAAGTTTGTATTTTTTGTTCATATATTTGTTTTATATTCCACATAATGACTCATCATATGTCTTTATACTTTTCCTTGACTAGGTTTCTCACATATTTTTCCCCCTGTATTTGTTCTGAGTTATATGTACTGTTTTTCCATCTTTAATATGATTCTGTCTTATAATCTTATTTCATTTTTAAATTTGGCTTATTTTGTTTCTTTGTGTGTTTTTAGATAATTTCTGATTATATATCTACGATTTCAGTTTTTAGAGCTTTGTGCATGTATTTTGGATGTTGCCTGTCACTGAAACCTGCTGGTGACTGCCTGGATTCAGTTTGGTGCATAATCAGTGTTTCCTTTCTTGTCTCTTGGCTTCTGGAATCTCCTGGTCATTTTGTACACAGGTCTCCGTTGCATAGACTCCCTACCTGTTCTTTCTTGGGGGTGGGAGGCAAGATCTGATGGATGATGTGCCTTGCTAGAAGTTGGTAGTAATTGGATCATAAATTATCTTTCTATTGGATCCTGCAGATTTATTTTATTGTAATCCAATTTTAGACTTTTTTTTTCTTAGCTTTCTTATAGGGAAATCATAAGTGCAAAAATATGAGTTGGATTTTCTCTGAAATTTTTTCTGCCTGTTATTTTTACAATTTTTTTTATTTCTCCTTTTTCTTTTTTTGATGGGGTTGATACAGAGTAGGACATGACATATATGTTTGTTTTTTTTTTAAAGATTGGAAACACATCTTTAATCCCTACAAAGGAAAGAATGGTGTTTTGTATGATGCTAGGGTATTAGTTTTTGTAAACTGCTCCTTACTGGCTGCAGTGAGCTTTTGGGGAAAGATCCCAGCATTGTCTGTATACTTAATGACTGGTTACTGTGATAAAATGGCTCTTCCTCTCTCTTTTAAGATTGAAGAGAATCTCAGGTGTCTTTTGCTATCACAGTTCTTTGTAATTTTCTTTCCTGAATTTAGTTGTTGCAGCTCATACAGAATTTATTAAAGGTCTGGATTGTGAATGCTATTAATTATTGAAGAGAAATTTTAATTAAGTATTTTACTCATTCATTCCTCCCTTATTGCAGATATTTGTTGATTGTTCTGGATGGAGAGATTGAACGTTATAGTAGGAAGTGAAAGCAAATAACAAAGCAAAGTGCTGTCATCTTACTCATTGTCCCTGTGTGTAGCCTCCACTGTCTAAAAGACAGGAGATGTGGGGAATATAATCAGAACCTGTCCTAAAATCTGTGCTCTGAAGTTCTAAACCAGTGCTCCCCAGCCTGGCTGTGACCTTGTTCATTAGGATTTCTACCTTCAGGGAATCAGCACTCTGGCCCAGGGGAACCACTGCCCTTAGCTACTTCCTATCCTGATGTTCCTCCTTTTGCATGCAGTTCTAAACAAGGGAAATGATTTCTTTTATCAGCCTTTAGTGAATAAAAACAGAAAATGGAGAGGTGAGAGTGATGACCCCACCTGGGTGGGGAGAAGAGATAGCAAAATCAAACTGAGAAATAGAAACTGCTTCGTCAGTCATCTCATGACCTTGAAGCTGAGCCCCATAGAAGAGAACAAATTCTGTTTGGTCCATCACATTTTATTAAAGATGTTTTATTCTAATTTATTGTTAAATTTTTTTGTTTAGAAGAGAATAAAATTAGATGAAATTTGCTCAAATGAGATTCCTCAATTAAATACAGAGAGTTGCAGGCGCACTGTGAGGCAGAGCTGAGAAGAGGCTCCTGGGCCAGTGCTGTGAGCAGAGGCCACAGAGTCTCCTAGGCACTGCAACATGACTTCAACGAGGCAGAGCCACAGTCTTTAGGGTTTTTAGGAAGTAATATGCTTGGAGAGTCAATATTTTTTTTAAGAGAGGGTCTGGAAGGATAGTGCTGTGCAGTCTCTAGTTCCTACCCCAGCTTAGCTCTTGAGGGCCTGCTCCTATCATAACTTGCCTGGAGTCCGAGGAATTGGCAGATCTCAGTATAGCCATTATTAACCAGACATACATATATTGGGTGACCACCTTCATGGGTTCACATTGTACTGCATACTGTGTGTGTAGCAGCAGGGGTGGGGGTACATCACACCAAGTTTAATAAGTGTAGTTAGTTGACTCATCTCCCAGTTCTTAAAGGATTAAAAGAAATTAAGGAAAAAATAAGAGGGATTATTGGTTGAGATCCATATATTGTTAGTGCTTAAAACAACTGTCAGTCTGGAATGAACAAACAAAAGCTTTGTAAATTCTTATGCCCCCAAAGCTTTAGGTGTTCTGTTGCCTGCTTATGGAGCAGTAGGTGACATTAACATAGAATCTTCTCATGCCAGAGGTGTTTCCTGGGTGAAGTTGCATTGTGCAGTGGGAGAATGCCTTTTTCTGCCCACCATTTGTGCTGTGTGAGTTTGGGGATGTTCTTTACTTTCTCCAATCCTCATTTAAAAAAACACACATATTTACAATGAGGATAATCATAACAACTTTCAAGGTTATTGTGGAGAATTGGACTTCATGTTGGTGAAATGCCTGGTACAATCAGTGCTTGGTAGATAGCATATACTTAGTAAGTACCGAGCTGTTATTATAAACATGATTTGAGCCAATGGAAGAGAAAAGGGAGAATTTTAGCAGAAGCTCAGGGAAATGATCAGTATGAAATGTTTTTGAAATACATTTGTTGTTTTTCTGTTTTATTACAAAGTTTTCTAAATTGTCATTTGAATATGGAATCACAACAATAAGACATGGTACAGTATCATAATACTCCTTAAATTCAGTTATTTGCTCAATTTCACCAGGTCAGGTTCACTTATCTTACTTATTATTTAATCATTTGTTGAGCATACATGATAGAAAAAGCTCTTTGCAAAGCGCTCTAAGGTGTATTAAGATGAACAAGATACAGTGTTTGTTATTAGAAGAACTTGTATGTGGAGGTTGGGCTCCAACATCCAGTTATGGTAAGCAAGGAAGGAATGTGAGGAATAGGAGACAGTGGCATGGGTGGATGGTACTGATGATTATAGACTGAACCAGCCTGAAATCCTGACTTAGGACTTGGATAGTTCCCAGGCCTACCAGGGGCCTGGCTACTGCTTTCCTGGTTATAGAAACAGGAGGAAAGACCTTTCACATCCTGTACTTGAGTTTTAGATGATGGTGACAGTTGAAGAAGCACTTTCTTTAGGTTGATTCTGCAGCATTTTGGAGAGGACCACCTGGTGAGAATTTGATGTGAAGATCTCTTGTTGCCCTTTCTTATGTTGCATATTCTTTGTGGCAGGTATGTGCTTTCAGTGATTCTGTGTGTGTGTGTGTGTGTGTGTGTGTGTGTGTGCGCGCGCGCGCGCTTCTGTGTGTTTGAAAGTGGAAATAATGTCTGATTTGTTACTGGACTATCTCAGTGTTAGTAACTTCCCTTGTCCCTGCTGCTATTCAATCTAGCCTGCTTCTAAAATGCATAAGTAAATCTTTCTGTGAACTGGATTTCCTTGGTGCTTTTATATTTTTATTCACATTACACCCCATCCCCTCACTCTTCACCTTACATAGATGTAAGTTGATACACAGTGCTCCCCAAACTCAAAGCATTTGTTTGAAGGTGACCAGACCCCAAGTAACTGGGTCCTGGAGTTTTTTCCTAACTCTAGAAAATCAAATCTTTATTTCTGAGCTATAAACTTGCAGAGGTAGATTGAATAGGAATTTTTATGATTAAGTATGAATATTATTATAAAGTAATAAAACATTTTTCACTAAAATAACAACATATAGCATGTTTAGATCCAAAGAAACAATGTTTTTTTTCCAACAGTCATATTAAGTGGAGCTTTTTTATGCCTCTTTTGGAGTTGGCATAGGATCCCCGTCTTGTGACTGGACAGTATTGTTCATTACTTTTCCCCCACATTTTCACTCCTTAAAATCTCCTCC
The DNA here is from genome assembly GCA_011751065.1 of Lasiurus cinereus. Classification (NCBI taxonomy): domain Eukaryota; kingdom Metazoa; phylum Chordata; class Mammalia; order Chiroptera; family Vespertilionidae; genus Lasiurus; species Lasiurus cinereus. Next base: position 17,862,942 of record JAAGEH010000032.1, read on the forward strand.
ATTTGCTAGTAGCTTCTTCTCATCCTGCCCTCAGCCCTTTATTGTTGCTTTGCCATTGTGGCCTGAGAGGATGGTAAGAAAGGAGCCTTCCAAGAACCCTTGAAAATCTGGAGACTCTGATGCCCAAAACCAGGATGAGGGTCATTCTGAACCTAAGAGGAAGCAGTTAACCACATACTGTACATAGCACACTTATACCTGTCCTTTTCAAAGTAATGCAGTTGGTGATGGATTGAAAAGCCACCCACTACAGAGATCAGAAACACCAGCCATTTCCCACACCAGCATCTTGCAAGTCAGAGACCAGCTATGTAGGTCCTTTGTCTGCTCCTGTCAGGAGGGCCCTGTTACCAGGTACCCCCTCCCCATTTGCCTTTTCCTGCTGCTTCCCATGGAGAAGGCATTCCTCAGTGTTCTTTTGTGTATCAGCTACATTATTACTTAGCAGGTACATTTGGGGAAATAGATACAAAATAAGATAATTCTGATGGTAAACGGGGGTTTCTGCAAATTGAAAGCAAAGATTTGTCCATCTTTTCACAGATGCAGGTTTCTTGTCTTCATGGCTTCTAAGTGACTCCCTTCACTAGAGGAATTCAAGCTAAGGTTTTGCATTATTGAATATTACAGAAGAAAGAACAGGGACTTTTTAGTGATAGGATTCTAAAGAGGCATAAGCTGGTGGAGGGCAATGAATAATTAAACCCTGGCAGCACCAAGATTAGAAAGGAAGGGAGAATCAGTGGAGCTATGAAATTACAATTTGAAACAAATGACATCATCTACCAAGACCTTGGAAAGTACTGTACATTGGAGCAGAATTTTAAATAATTAAAATGATTAAATTTGGCAGCACATCCTTAACTTGGAGAGAAAAGAAAAGGCAAAAAATATCAAAAACTCCTTTGGGAATTTATGAATATAAATAAATGATAAGGAAAACTTTCAGAGCTGAAAACAAATTTTTTTTAAGATATATTTTTTATTGATTTCAGAGATAGGAAGGGAGAAGAGAGAGATAGAAACACCAGTGATGAGAGAGAATCATTGATCAGCTGCCTCCTGCATGCCCTACCACTGGGGATTGAGCCCACAAACCTGGGCATATGCCCTTGACTGGAATCGAACCTGGGACTCTTCAGTGTACAGGCTCTATCCATTGAGTCAAACCAGCTAGGGCTGAAAATTTGTTGTTATTTGCTAGGAAATAAGCAGTTGTAAGCCTCATTTGGGATCTAAATTTATGTTATAGGCTGCCTCTTCTCTGTTCATCAACAAAGAAAATAAATCATGAAGGTCATGAGTGACACACTGTCATTCAAGTTCCAGAAAAGCTGCAGGCAGTCACTACTGCCCTGGCTGGAAGCCTTCACTGTGCTGGATGATAACAGGCTATCCTGTTTGTACGAGAGAGAAAGAGATGAGAAGCAGTTTAAGGCATTGGCACAGCTGTAAATGTATGGGGTTTAACTGAATTAACAGGAGGTAAGTTAAACCCAGCAGCATATCTGCCTCTGTGGGTCATCCCTGCTCCCTGCCTCCTGTGTACTTAATCTCTGTGCATAGCTCCATTGCCAACCACCAGATGCCATCCTTCTCTGCTTCTTGTCTTTGTGCTTTGCCTAGTATAATTTCATCTCGTAGTATAATGTTTTCATGTCCATCTACTTTTCTCGGCTACCTTCCCTCCCACTTGGATTATGGCCACAGTTTCCTCCTTGATAACCTGTACTCCAGTCTTGTCCTCCTTTGGTTCATTCCCCACCACATGCAGCCATGATGGTTTTTCTTAAAAAAAAAAATGTGTTTGATCATGTCAATCCACCTTTAATAATTCTCTGATGCCCTTGAGATAAAATCCCCACCTTTCCCTGAAGTTTTTCTCACCACTTATGTATTCTACTGTGTGTCTTAAAGGCCAGGTTTGATCTTTCAACTTTCTGTCTTTGTTATACTGGTCCTTCTGCCTAAATCAGCAGTCACCAACCTTTCGTACCTCATAGACCATCAATGATCCAGGGACCACCAGTCGGTATCTACAGTTCCAAAGGTTTCCTTAAACCAGTGGTTGCCAACCTTTTGGACCTCATGGACCACCAGTGGTCTGCGGACCACTGGTTGGTGACTACTGGCCTAAATACCTTTCCTTGCCTCCCCTTTAGCTTGGCTAACTAACCTGTTCTTATAGCAAGTCTTAGCTCTCTCCTTGGTTCTCCCATAGCATTTGTTTGTGCCAGCTGACTTGTCTGCTTCACACTCCAACCCAGACGTGAAACAATGGATGATCACAGAGCCATATACTGTTGCATTTCCTGTGCAGAATACTTGTATGAGTTGATTCACAATAAAAACTTACTGACTATTGAATTGAGTAATGATAGGGGACTCAAATGTCTCTTTACTGGTTTTCAGGGTGTCATACTTTTTAGTTGTGTACAATTGCAGATTTGATCAATATTGTCTATTGTTATGTGCCTGGTATTCAATATTAATGATCCAAGAGATTCTTTCTTTTTGAATTAGTGTATAATTGAGTTAATGGTTGATCCTTGCCAGTTTTTCTTTTTTGTTTCCTTAAGTTGTTGAGAAGAGCTACTTCAGTTGATCCTTCTTTTCTTTTGTTCTCATTATTCAGCTTATTTGTCAAATATTGTTGAACATTTGAACCTTATACATATTGTCCCTGCCCTAAGGTGGTATTGACTCTGGTGGAAGAGGACCAACTCAGACTTTATGTGGGACCCACAAATCCCTCTGGAAACTAGGTTACCCTTGATTATCATAGGACCTCTAGAAGCATCAGAGTATCACCATCACCTTTATTTTATTGAGACTCAGAGAAGTAACATGATTTTCTCAAGTGGCCAAGCAGAAACCAGAATTTGATCTCTTAGATTTTAATTCTACACTTTTTGTCTTGTCTTCTACTTTATCTTAAGCACTGCAATATATGCTTAATAATCTGATGCCAGGGTAAACCAAGTATTGTCAGTTAATTTAGTTGCATAATTTTTCTGTTCTTCGTTTATTTTGAATTAAAACTTGTCACATCACCTTTAAATTTTTTTCAGTGGAAATCTTTCTAAAGATAAACACCAGCAGTCAAATTGAAACCGGACAGTAAATGGGTCCTGCTGCCCACTGCTACCAGAGTCAAATAAGTAGAGATAAGGTTGAATCTTTATGGTACCAGAACTCTTGAGAGAGTAGCAGGTGTAAAAACCCTGAAAAGACTGCTCTGGTATTTCATCTCAAGTCAGCAATTATATATGGTTAGAGGATAGGAAAAAAAATCTAAAACTAGTGAGTTCCCTAGGTCTACTTTCTGTCATTGTCCTTGCAAAGATTAGCCCTTGAACACTGCAAAGATTAGCATTCAAAATGTATCTTTTTTTCTGAGTAATGAACCCATCTAGGCTTTGAGGTTGCCTTTTCTTTATAGCCCTGTTGATTCTTCTTGTAGCAGGTTCTCCAATTTCCCAGAGTCTATAAGAAAATCTTTTTTCTATTATGTACCCCTCCCCTATGAAAATTTTAATTGTTGAAACATCAATGATTTGTGCCTCTTCAGTTACAGGAAAGACAGCTTCTTGTTCTGGCATTCAACACGTCACACAGTTTGGCCTGAATCTGCCTTTTCTGCTTTTACTTTGCTCTTTCCTTGTTTTCCTAAACTATCCATGTGTTGGCTCTATTTTGCTGAAATATAGAAGACATTTGAATGCATTGATTGAGCTTTAGTCAGCACACATTTGGGGGACATACATTCAAATCAGTGGTTATGGGTATATAACAGACATGTTTTAAGACTGGTGGAAATGGAAAAGGACAAGTGAGTGACTTAGATAAGTCAGAAGTTCTTCCAGGGACAATAAGCCTCATTCTGGACTTGAGGTGGAAGTAGGAGTGATCAGTTGGGCCAACCTAGAGAGGGTTGTTCCTGCAGAGGGAATGGTTTAATCAAGCTCATGAAAAACTGAAAGAATAATGTGTGGTGGAACACAAAGCAAAGGGATGTGGGGAACAAGGTCAGCCATCTATCTAAGCAGGAAAGTGAAGACTATAAACACGTAAGCCAGAGATAGACTCCAATACTGTGGATATAATAAAATATTATTGGATGTGTCAACTTGTACCTCTCCTTCCATTAAATCTAATATGGAAGTGAGCCAGAACTAGCACTGATCTTGTTGTTCTTACTGTCTCTCTTCCATCCCCAGCCCCATGTGTGCCATATTGACTGTTCATAACCTTTTACATGTTCCTTCCTGTCTCTAGTGGATTTAGTGGTAATCAGCAAAATGCTCATAGGGGAGCAATGTTATGATGAAGCAGTATCCTGGAAAAGCCACTACCAAGTCTTTCAAATAAAAGACTTAACCCAGGCCAGTAGCTCATTGGTTAAGAGTGTCGTTCTGATATGCCAAGGTTGCGGTTTGATCTCAGGTTAGGACACATATAAGAATCAACCAATGAATGCGTAACTAAATGGAGCAAGAAATTAATGTCTCTCTCTCTCTCTAAAAGTAAATAAATAAAACCGGTAAATTTGTAATGTAAAATGTGACCAGACAAAGGGATAATCTTTAAACTTTCAAACACTCAGACTGGTTAATTCTATGAGTTAGGAACCTTGCCTATCATATAGCACAGGTTCAGACTCAGGTTAGGCATGATGCCGAATAAGGATGTGCGTATATGTGAATATTTGCATGTGTGTGTTGTAGAATGTCTATACATACACAGATCTACAACATTAGTGATTAGACATTTATATAATTTACCAAGTGATTCCCTTCAATAATTCTATTACCTATCTGGCACCATATATAATGTAAGTTATTACAATATTATTGACTGTATTCCCTATGCTGTATTTTACAGCTCCCTGACTGTTTTATAACTGCCAATTAGTATTTTCAGTCCCTTTCTCTTTTTCACCCAGCCCCCCAACCACCTTCCCATCTGGCAACCATCAATTTGTTTTCTGTACCATAAAATTAAATTATATGGTATTTGTGCTTCTTTTTTTGACTTATTTCATTGAGCATATTACCCTCTGGGTCCATCCATGTTGTTTCAAATGATAAGATTTCATTCTTTTTTATAGTTCAGTAATATTATATAAAAATCACCATGTCTTCTTTATCCACTTGTCTTTTGATTGGAGCATTTAATCCATTTGTATGTAAAGCAATTATAAGTATACAGTTATTATCATTTTGTTTTATGATTGTTTTTTGTAGTTCTTCTCTGTTCATTATTCTCTTGCTCTCTTCTCTTGTATGTTGATGACTTTTTGTAATGTTGTGTTTGATTCTCGTATATCTTGTAGGTTTTTGGTTTTGATTACCATGTGCATCATATATACCAAGTTTATAAGCAATCTATTTTAAGTTGATGGCCACTTAAGTTTGAAAACATTATAAAATCATTACCATTTTTACTCAGCCCTTTTCACTTTTATTTTTTGTCATCATTTTTTTATATTTCGTGTGTGTGTGTGTATTTGTGTGTACTTCTTAATTTACTAATGCAATTATTCATCATCTTCCTACATTTGCCTTTAAATCTATGTACTATTAGCCTTAGTGTTGGTCGATCCACTGCTTTTATAATGTGTTTGTGTTTGTCAGAGAGAATTATTTTCTTTGTGATATTTTCTTATATTTTTTATTTTTTCCCTTCTTCTGAACAAAGACCCTTTAACATTTCTAGTATACTGATTGTGTGGTGGTAAATCTTTCAGCTCTTTCTTGTCTGGGAAGCTCTATCCTTTGATTCTAAATGATAGCTTTGCCATTTTATTACTCATATTTTTTATTTCACTTCGTTCTTTTTCAGGAATTCCCTTTTACATTTCTTGTAATGCTGGTTTGGTGGTGATGAACTTTTTAGCTTTTTCTTGTCTGGGAAGCTCTTTATTGTTCTTCAGTTGTAAACAATAGCTTTGCTGGTTAGAGTAATCTTGGTTTAAGTCCTTGCTCTCATCACTGAAGATTTTGTGCCAATCTCTTCTGGCCTGAAAAGTTTCTGTGGAGAAATCAGCTCACAGTTTTATGAACTGCCCTGTAGGTAACTAATTGCTTTTCTCTTGCTGCTTTTAAGATTCCTTCTTTGTCTTTTGCTCTTGGCATTTTAATTATGACGTATCTTGATGTGGGCCTCTTTGAGTTTATCTTATTTGGGAATCTCTGTATTTCTTGGACATTATTTCCTTTATTCAGGTTAGGGAAATTTTCGGTCATTATTTCTTCAGATAGATCTACTAGGTCTCTAGTTTTGATAGAGTGGTCTTACGTGTGTAACAGGTGTCCTGTATGCGCCAGTGCTACAGTCTCCCTGCTCACCTGAGTCTGTTGCTTCAGTCATGTCCCTTGTGTGTGCCCTCCTATTGTAGTTAAACCTTGATTGCTGTTGGCATGTCAGTAGGAAGCTGATTAGCTGTGAGGACTAGTCATGGCTGTAGCTAAGGAGTTGAGACGCAGGGGCTGATTCACCTGGCAGGATTAACTTTAGTGGGGTTCTAGGGCCCATTGAGCCTCCCTTTTTGATGTATTGATTGTGAAAGTGGTTGGGGTGGTGCTCTAGTGTTGTGTGAAGCTGGCCACCAGGTGTGTTGGTTTTAGGGCCTCTTTGGAGGAGCGCTGGTGTAGGCCAAGGTCAGCCACTGCCTGTGAAGCAGCTGGAGCCACCGATATGAGCTAAAAGGTGATTTTCAGATGTGCTGAATGTATCTGGGAGAGGCTAAACTGCAAACTAATGCGGGGTCCCACTAGTGCTGGGCTTGGGGCTGTTTAGCAAGAGATATGGGGTATGTATGCTAAGGCCATATGTTGCTTGTTTGGGGATTGTAAACCTTTGAGAGATTTTAAGAAAGACCCCAGAATGAACCAAGACAGGCCATTTGTTTGTAAAAACCACTGGAAGTGGAATGGTTGGGCCCATTAAGTTGGGTAAGGCAAGTTTTCAGGGAATCTTCAGGAGAATGGTGTTAGCTAGGTAGATGGAGACTTGGGATATGCCATTCACGAGTTCAGCAAAGAAATATATTCTCTGGCAGCACTGCTGCCTGGGAGAAAGATGCTTCTCCAGCCCTTGCCCTGAAGGCAGACAGTCAGTTCCTCCCATATGTCCCTGTCTCTTTTGAAGCTGTTGCCCCCCAGTGCTGGAGCTCAAACCAATTGAGTCCATCAGTGAGTAAGTCTGTATATGGGTCCTTTAAGAGGAACACCTGGGACTCCAGCTGCCCTCTTTCTCACTCACTCAGCTATAATCCTACTGGTTGTCACAGCCAGAAATTATGGGGACTTCTCTTGCTGGCATTGGAACCTTGGGCTGGAGGGCACGGTATGGGGCTGGAGTCCTTCTCTCCTCAAGGGGTAACCTCCAAAATTGAGGTATCCCTGTTTTTAACTATTACACATGGGTGTCTCCTCCCCTCCTACTAGTCTCAACATGGTTTCTAAATATTATTAGTTATAGGACTTCTGTGTAGCTAGTCTTTCAGGTGGTTCTGAATGATAGTGGTTCTATAATTTAGTTGTAAATTTGATGTAATTATGGGAAGAGGCAAGTACAGTATTTATCTACTCCACCATCTTGACTGGAAACTCACAGAGTTTATATTCTTCATGTTTTTATTTTATTATTTTTGTTTTCTCCTCTGGTACTTCATACCTTGAATTTAGAAGAATGCTCAATTAGAACAGAAACTTGATCTTTCTTGTTCTTTATCCTCATTATAGGAAACTCAGCAGCACCTGGCACCTAAAAGATGCTCATTGATTGATAGCTGAATAAATGTATGAAAACCATGGCAGAACTGACTGACCTTGCCAAACCCCCCAGTAGTCATTCTCATATCTAATAAAGTGCTAACTTATCTCATTATAATGTAATATAGGCCCAATGTACGAAATTCGTGCAAGAGTAGGCCTTCACAGTAGGCCCTCTCAGCCGCAGTTAGGTCATTTGGACGATCATTCTGCTGTTCGGCTGTTTGGTCAATTTGCATATTATGCTTTTATTATTATAGAATAGTGTCCTCGTGCAAGAAATTTGTACACATTAAAAGGGGATTAGTTAAAGAAATAATTCAATATTGGTATTTGGCCTTTCCCTATAATAGAAGTGTCAGAGATGAAAGAAAATTAGTAAAATGTATATGAAAACCTTCCTTCTGTTAGAATCTGGGGCGCACCTCGGGACTCAGAGTCAAGTCCCCGCCCACCCACATGAGCCTCAAAATCACGTGAGACCCAGACCTGGCTGGCGTGCCCCTCCCCCCTCCCCCCATTGGGCTAGATTCAGACCCAGCCAGTCCCACCCTTGTCAAGCCCCACCGGGCAGGGAACATACTCTCAGGTCCCCTGGCTTGGTGCCAGGGGAGGGGGGTCTGGCCTTAGGTCCCCCAACCCAGACCGGGGCAGGGGGCATGCCTTGAGGTCCTCCATCAAGCCCCACCAGGTGGGGGACATGGCCTGAGACCCCCTGTCAAGCCCTGCTGGGTGAGTGTGTGTGGGGGGTGGCCTGAGGTCCCCCATCAAGCCCTGCCAGGGCACAGCCTCAGGTCTCCCGTCAAGCCCCACTGGCAGGAGGGTGCAGCCTCAGGTCCACCATCAACCCCACCCCTACCCCCAGGGTGGGAGGCATGACCAGAGTTCCCCCCACCCAGCACTGGGGCTATACCTTGAGGACCCCCATCAAGCCCCACAGGGTGGGGAGCATGGCCTGAGGTCCCCTGTCATGTCTCATCAGGCAGGGGGCACAGCCTCAGGTCCCCTGGCCCAGTGCCAGGGTGGTGGTGTGGCCTAAGGTCCCCTGGCCTGGTGCTGGGGCAGGGGGAGCAGCCTGATGTCCCCTACTCCAGTACCAGGATGGGAAGTGCACCTTGAGGTCCTCCATCAAGCCCCGCTGGGTAGGGGGCATGGCCCCAGGTCCCCTGGCCTGGCGCAGGGGTGAGGGTCGCGGCCTGAGGTCCTCCGGTCTGGTGCCGGGTCATAGGGTGAAGTCTGAGGTCCCCGTCAAGCCCCACTGGTTTTGGGGCTTGGCCCAAGGTCCGCTGGCCTGGGGCCAAGGTGGGAGGTGTGGCCTGAGGTCTCCTATCAAGCCCTGCCGGGCAGCGAGTGCAATGCGAGGTCCCCCGGCCTAGTGCCGGGTTGGGGGGCACAGGCCTGAAGTTCCCTGTCAAGCCTTGCCTGCTTAGGGGCACAGCCTGAGATCCCCCAGCCTGGCACTGGGGTGGGGTGAGTAGGCTGAGGTCCCTTAGCCCAGCATCAGGACGGGAAGCACACCTTGAGGTCCCCTGTCAAACCCCGCCGGTGGGGGGCGCGGCCTTAGGTACCCCGGCCTGGCGCTGGGGCAGAGGGAGCAGCCTGAGATCCCCTAGCCCAGCACCAGGACAGGAAGCACACCTTGAGATCCTCTGTCAAGTCCTGCCGGGTAGCGGGGGTGATGCCTGAGATCCCCTGTCAAGCCCTGCCAGGTGGGAACATGGCCTGAGATCCTCCATCAAGCCCCACAGGGGCAGGGGAGGGTGTAACCTCAGGTCCCTGCTGATTGCTCATTAAGGCTTCTTATGGGTCCTTGGCCTCAGCTGTTGGTGCAACCACCTTTGTAATGGAGTGGTCAATTAGCATATTCCCTCTTTATTAGATAGTATTATAAAGACAAATATGGAATAGAAATAATGATGCACTTTGAAGTCATCTAAATATCTGTTTTGTCTCACCATTGACTACAGCCATTTGAAAATCAAGAATGCGTTCTTAATGACCATGATATAGTTTATGTAGATATTAAGGAGGTAAAATACTACCCCAGAATAATCTTTTGACATCAATGAGGCTAAATAAATACAATAGTTGGCATATAGGTGAGACTCAGTGCACATTTGTTCAATTTAACTAAATTCAGTTGAATAGCCTTGCCAGGAAAAATATAAAGCTGTATAAATTTGTGACTTTTTGAAAGAGTCAATGCTTTGTTGAAGCTATTTTATTTTTAGTAAACTATCCTCTGTCTCTTAGGATTTGTTCAGTTATTTTGCTCTTTGTTACTCATGAGCTGGTCAAGGTCTCTGCTGGTGTCAGGTACTTAATCCATCTGGTCTCACTGACTAAATTGTAAGGTTGTGTAGTATGAACTGTGTCTCACCCTTCTTTGTGCCAGTGCTGACCAGTGTTGACCATTCTCGCTGCAGAGCTGATGGTTCTTAGCTCATTTTTGCAGTTCTTTTCTCAAGGATAGACATACTGCAGTGGGGCTTTACTCTTTCAGTAAGGGCCGAGGTCTCTGCTAAAATCACACCTAAATGGCCTTCAGCTAAGTAAATATTTAAATCTTAAAGGTTATTACTTTTTCTGGATAAGTTAGCATATCAGGTACTTCAAGAGTTTGATGGGGTGAGGTGAGGAAAGTCAGAGCTATATGGGTGGGGCTGTGTGAATTTCCCAGAGAGGTTTGGGGAAGGGTTGAGGAATATTTATCATGGTTTGAGGGAGGATTATGTGAGCAATTAGTATTTAAATTGTGACTTTAAAATAGGTAGAATAGTGTTAGTTAGAACTGCGTTTAGCAGAGTGATTAGCATTCTGTTTTTTTGTTTCCAGATATGCCTCAAGTTTATTAGATGTTCTATACACACATTTGCTATTAAAATTTGAAATAGTACATCAAAATAATGTTTCAATTGAAATGAATATAAGAATAAGGTGTATGCCAATAAAAGGACTCCCTGTTATAATTCTCAGCTATACCAGAAGAAGGATCTGGATATGATAAGCAATGACTACAGCCACATGGAAATACTGGTTTATTTCTATTCTTGGGGTTTTGAAAAGCCTCATTCCTTCTCTTCAGCCATATTGGAAACCGTCCTTTGAGGTCTTTTTTAAAAGATTTTCTGTTGTCCTCATTCCATATCATCCTCTATAGACCAGTCCATAACTCATCCCCCTAGTTCATACCCTGTTAATTCTTTTTTTTTATACATATCTCCCCATTGCCCCCCCTCCCTCCCAGGCATACCCCAACCCCCCAGTGTCTGTGATCATTGGTTATGCTTATATGCATGCATACAAGTCCTTTGATTGATCACTTATCTACCTCACCTAACTTTAATCTTTCTGCTGTAATTTCACAGTCTGTTTGATGCTTTATGATTTTTGTCCTCCTGAGAATTATCAGTCTACTCCCTTTCTGTGCTCCTGATTCTATTATATTCACCAGTTTATTCTGTTGATCAAATTTTTAATTCACTTAAATTTTAGATTCACTTGTTGATAGATATGTATTTGTTGTTCATAATTTTTTGTCTTTTACCTTTTTCTTCTTCCTCTTCTAAAAGAGTACCTTTCAGCATTTCATATAATACTGGTTTGGAGTTGATGAACTCCTTTAGCTTTTTCTTATCTGTGAAGCTCTTTATCTGCCCTTCAATTCTGAATGATAGCTTTGCTGGATAGATTATTCTTGGTTGTAGCTTCTTGCTATTCAGCACGTTGAATATTTCTTGCCACTCCTGTCTGGCCTGTATTGTTTCTGTTGAGAAATCAGCTGACAGTTGTATGGGTGCTCCCTTGTAGGTAATGAACTGTTTTTCTCTTGCTGCTTTTAATATTCTCTCTTTGTCTTTTGCTCTAGGCATTTTAATTATGATGTGTCTTGGTGTGGTCCTCTTTGGATTCCTTTTCTTTGGGGTTCTGTGTGCTTCCTCGACTTGTAAGTCTATTTCTTTTACCAGATGTGGGAAGTTTTCAGTCATTATTTCTTTAAATAGGTTTTCAGTGTCTTGCTCTCTCTCTTCTTCTGGCACCCCCACAATTCTGATGTTGGTACACTTGAAGCTGTCCCAGAGGCTCCTTACATTATCTTCACATTTTTGGATTCTTTTCTCTTCTTGCTTTTCCAGTTGAATGTTTTCTGCTTCTTTATATTTCAAACTTTTGACTTGATTCTTGCCATCCTCTAGTCTGCTGTTAGGACTCTATAATATTTTTTATTTCAGTCAGTGTATGTTTAATTTCTAGTTGGTCCTTTTTCATCTCTAGTTGGACCTTTTCTATCTCTAGTTGGATCTTTTGCATCTCTAGTTGGTCCTTTTTCATCTCCTCTTGGGTCTCACTAAATTTATCCAACTTTTCTAGCATATTCTTGAAAAACTTTAATAAGCGTGGTTTTGAACTCTATATCCAGTAGTTTTTTTTCCTCCATTTCTTTTGTTTGTAATCCCTTCCCTTGTCTCGGCATTTTCACTATGCCAGGGAAACTTGTGTGTTGGATTCAGCCTTATGATACCAGACGTGCAAAGCCGCAGAAGCCTCTGTTGAGCTTGGGAGGGGTGGAGTCTCAGGGCTTAAGGGACAGCCTTGCCTTCCAGTCGGCCCTGCCCTCCACGGCCCGTGAGTCTCACGTGGCTGGGTAATGGCTGGAGCGATCCTTGTGTACGAGTCCGCAGTGCCTCTAACCGCTGCCTTTCTGGCTTCCCTGCGCACCAGGACCACACGAGTCTAGGTCCCCAGGGTTTCGCCCAAAACAGGGGCTTAGTGGAGTCAGAAGTGGCACAGTTGGGAGGGTCTGTCTCCCTCCCACTCTCGAAAAGCCAGTGGCACAATCAGCAATCTGTCCTGTGCTCAGTGCCGTGCGCGCCACCAGGCCTTTGATCTTTTGCGACTCCCCTAAATTTCCGTGCACTTCTCCCTTTTCACAGTCCAAACTCCCCCCGTATGAGTTTCGGCTGGATCTGGGGTTTAGTGTCGTAGGATAAGGGGTTCAATGCCTTTGAGAGTCTCCGTTTCCCTCCCACCAGAGAAAGCCAGCCAGGTACTCCGGCACCCGCTCTCTCCGCGTGCGCGTCTCCATAACTCAGCTTTTTGCAGCTCCTCTGGGTCTCTGTGAGCCCCTCTCTTTCCCTCTAGTTGTAGAACTTCCACTCCACCAGCTTTCCTGTGGTTCTGGATGATGTCCGTTCTGTCTTTTAGTTGTAGTTTTGAAATTGTTGTGCGAGGCAGCAGTGTAGGTATTTACCTATGCCGCCATCTTGGATTCCCTCTCCAAATCTACCATCTTAACAATCCCGTTAATTCTTTTTATCTGTTCTGCTGTTGGGGTAAATGTTTTTTGTGGAAGGGAAGAGAATTTGATACTAGGGTTGAAAGTCAAGTTACTAATATTAATATTTTTTGCTAGTGCTTCTGAGACAGCTTGAGTATCACCTGGATCTCCTTTATCAGACATCTGAGAAAATGACCTGATTTGGGGGGATCGGGGGAGGAGTGGGCACTTAAACTTCCTTGGTGAAGTCATTGCAAGTCAGCATTCTTTAATAGTTAGGTTTATTTCATCTGTAACCATTAATTTTGAGCTTGTCAATGTCAGAAACATTCAAACCTGTGAAGAATTTTTATGAGTTTATATGAGTCAAATTATTGATAGTTGTTGGGAAGCAAAATTTCAACAGATTGAGATAATGCTCCAGAAAATGGCAGTTTTGCTACTTGTTTTATATATTACAATCAAAAGAGCTAGAAATGGGGTCCATGAAATCCATTGGTGATAGATCAGGGAAACATCTGGGATTGGATAAAAAGAAAAATATATAGACACATATACTTCTTTTACATAGGTGAGTATAGGATAGTTAACAGTTAATAATTAATTCAATAACAATGAGGGGATTGTGGTCTCTGCAAAGTGTTGCCTGTGCTTTGAAGGGTCCAGAAAAGAAAAATTACTTTGACAATCCAGTGAATTTCGTGAATGGAGGGTGTGTGTCCCTCAGTCCAGCCTGCACGCTCTCCAATCTGGGATCCCTCTCACAGAGGACTGCTGGCTCGCCCAACTGCTTGCCTGCCTGCTTTCCTAATTGTCCTTATCTGCTAATGCCTGACAGCCTGATCACCCCCTAATCACTCCCCTGCCAGCCTGTTTGCTCCTAACTGCCCTTCCCTGCAGGCCTGATTGCCCCCAAATGCCCTCCCTTGCAGACCTGGTCCCTCCCAACTGCTCTCCCCTGCTGGCCATTTTGTGGCAGCTGCCTTGTGTCAACATGGGGGCAGCCATCTTTGACCACTTGGGCCAGCCATCTTGTGTGTTGGAGTGATGGTCAATTTGCATATCACTCTTTTATTAGAAAGGATAGAGGCCTGGTGCATGGGTGGGGGCCAGCTGGTTTTCCCTGAAGGGTGTCTCAGATCAGGGTGGGGGTTCCCTTGGGGCATGGGGTGGCCTGGGCAAGGGACCTGTGGTGGTTTGCAGGCTGGCCATTCCTCCCAGTGACCTAAGTGGAGGCCCTAGTATCTGGGATTTATTTATCTTCTCTAATTGAAACTTTGTAGCCAGCCAGGGTGTGTGGAAAGCTTGACTTCCTCCATTGCCAGGGAAACCTAAGCCTCCTGCTCGCTGAATGACTGCGGCCATCTTGGTTGGGTTAATTTACATACTCGCTCCTGATTGGCTGGTGGGTCTGCCTGGTGGGTATAGTGGAGGTACAGTCAATTTGCATATTACTCTTTTATTAGATAGGATGCATAAAGACAGTAGACAGGCTTAGTTACAGTAAAGAAGATGCTGGCCTAGTATATGACTACCTATCATAAATTGTTTTTAGTTGAAAATTTTTCTTTTAAATATATATTTTATTGATTTTTTTACAGAGAGGAAGGGAGAGGTATAGAAAGTCAGAAACATCGATGAGAGAGAGACATCGTTCAGCCGCCTCCTGCACGCCCCCTACTGGAGATGTGCCCGAAAGCAAGGTACATGCCCCTGACCGGAATCGAACCCGGGACCTTTCAGTCCGCAGGCTGACACTCTGTCCAATGAGCCAAACTGGTCTCGGCATAGTTGAAAATTTTTAACTTCAGATCATTCTTTGTGGTTATTGCCCAGGTTCAGCATTCTGAAGAAAGGGGCTGCGCATAGATGATTAAAAAGAAGTCCAAGGACAAAAGATATTTTTGAAAGGCATTGGGGATCAGAAGAGCTTCAGCTGAAGGAACTGTAAGACTCCTTGTCTAAGGATCCTGTGCTTTTATAAAACACAATTTGTCCCAAGGCAAGGTGGAAATATACACTTCAAAGAGTGACGGTATCATAGGGTAGAATACAGAAGCATTATCAGTTTGGAGAATAGCCTACAGCTGTTCAGGTGTTTGGCCAACAGGAGGCAATAAAATGCCCTGAGCTGTCTGGCAGCTAACAATAACCCTATTCAGGTTTGGGGGAACTGCCTTAGCCATTTCCAACACGTAAATTACATATATGGCTCACGCTTGTTGAGCCCCCCAAGTCCCATCAAACTTTCGACTGAACTCTTGTAATTATTACATGCTGGAATTGGTTCTCAGCAGTTATTTTAGGTCTCTGAGTTTGCAAGGCAGCCATGCAGGCCTCCCCTGAGCTTGTCAGGTTTATGTGGCCTCTTTTTCGTCCACAAGCATAATGTACCATGAATTTTTTCCTTTTAATTCTTGCCAATCAGAAACATCACTGAGCCGAACTGAGACCACAGAGCTCTTCCAATTGTATACAGATTGTACATATTTGGAACATAATTTTTCTTGACTCTCTTAAGTGGGTTTTTTTTTTTCCTGTATGGCTAAATGTATCTGTTTTGTCACTTTTGACTTCACATCTTAAGTTTGATGTGGCAGGTTTATTTTGCTTGGCTTGTGAGAATGCTTTTTCCCATTTTTTTTTATCCCCCCCCCCCCCCCCAATTGGAGTGCCCTTGCCAAAGCATTTCTTGTGGGGGGATGTTAATCCTTTTTTTTTTGAGAATTATCTAGTTGGGTGATCCCCTCACTCATGCCCTCATCCCCTAGTGTCTGTGTCCATTGGTTAGACTTACATGCATGCATACAAGTCGTTTGTTTGACCTTTCCCCCTTACCTGCATTCTTAGCAACCCTGTGGGTTGAGAACTGCTGATGTAGGGCCTAAGACCATCGGAAAACACAGATATTTACATTACGATTCATAACAGTAGCAAAATTACAGTTATGAAGTAGCAACGAAAATAATTTTATGGTTGGGGGTCATCACAACATGAGGAACTGTATAAGGGTCTCGGCATTAGAAAGGTTGAGAACCACTACCTTAGATGCAGGCTCCACTCTGGCCCTGGTCCTGGCCGGGACGCATGCAGGAGGCAACCAGTCAATGTGTTTCTCTCATATCGATGTTTCTCTATGTCTTTCTTCTCTCTTCCACTCACTCTAAAAGATCAATGGAAAAATATCCTTTGGGTGAAGATTAATAAAAAACAAAAAACAAACAAAAACAAAAAAAACCCAATGCCTTTAGCTATGAGACTATAGTATACTATATGCAGTTTTAATAGTTGTCCTAAAAGCACCAGATAATTGAAATAGCATAAGATTCAATAGGTGTTTCTTTAATCAAGCATCCAATAAGAGGCCAGGAACTATATAGTATAGTGAGTCAGGAGGTAGGAAAAATTGCCTAACTGCAAAGGCATGTTGAGGATAAGTCTAGCTGTTGCCTCTGGTGTATATATGATCATCCTTGTCTTTTCTTTCCTTAGGTGTTTCTTTATAAGTTGTTGAACTCAAAGTAGTTTTTCTTCTGTTACTGGAAGCTGATTTTAAGATCATTCTGCCTTTTAATGATTTTGGTCTTTCTTTCCTTCCCTAACTTAATTCTTTTGTTTTTCTTATTTAGTCTTTCCTTATGGAATCTCCCCCCCCACCCTCTCTCTACTGGAAAAATTTAATCTATTATGGAATTCTAAATTGTTATATAACTTACAAGTCTATACATGCCCTTAGAAATTGTTCTAAGGCAGTGATTATAAAACCAAATGCCCATAGGGTTAGGAATTTCCAAAAGTGAAGAACAACACCTGATGAGTGTCAGGGAAGTGAGAGGGGCAACCTAACCACTAGGGACTGGAACCTTAGGATCTACTTACAGGGGGTGGCAGCTGCTGCATTCCTGCAGATTATGGCCATTGGGGTGGGGGCCTGGTGCTGCCAAATGATCTGATTTCTCAAAAGAAACTGGAAATACGGACCTTTTTCTTTGTAATATGTTTAAAATTTAAAAATGACATACGTTGCCTTAAATGAAAAAAAAGTAGGGATCACACAAAACATGTCCATGTCCCAGATTATGCCCACAAAAGGCCAGTTTATAGTCTTTGCTCCTAAAGGATGTTTTGCTTTTTTCTGAAATTAACACTGTTAATGAAGGAGAGTGTGTGGTGCTAATGTGTCTTAAAGCTGGCTGGGTTTTATTTTGTTTAATCACCTTTAGCAAGGAAATATTACTTAACTGTAGAGTTTAGATGTTAGTACATAACTCTTTAATTGCATGTTATAATGTCTTGTTATTTTGTAGTAGCTCAGGTACAGAGCATACTTTTAAAAAGACAATGGAGTTTTAGGCTAATAGATCTCCTGCCAAGTGCCTAATTTTGATGTATGACTTTGTCTTAATTTCTAAATAGAAGTGTTCTCAATTGAGTCTAGAAGAATCTATAAACACAGTAACTGTAGTATTTTTTCTAGAATCCTTGACCAATATTAGCAATGTAAGGTTGAAAAAATTGAAAATGAATCTTGATTCTACTTAGTTATCAGATGGATATTCATGTATTTTCTTTTCCTTTCTTTAAAGATTTGAACATGGAATTCAATCCTTCAGACCATCCTCGAGCCAGCACAATATTTCTCAGTAAATCTCAGACAGACGGTAGGTCGCTAATTTATGTGTTTTTTTTTTTTCCTTTCAAAAAAAGCAAGGCCCATGTTAATAACTGGTGTGGTTTTCATTTCCCATTAGAATCCTTTGTAATGACCCCTCTCCTAAATACGTTGTTTGATGGTAGTTCTTTTGGGGTTTCTTTCTTTTGTCTTAAGTTATATTTTTAGAATTTTCTATTTGAAGCAATGTTGCCAATCAGCTGTGAACATTCTGTGTCAGTTTTCTATACTGAGAGTTAGAAATGTTTCTTTAAGAATTGATATCTGCATAAATTCTCTAAAGATCAGAAGCATTGGTTTATTAGATGGCATGTAAAAGAAAGCAAAATGTTTTATCCCAAGTGTGTGTGGAGTTTCTCCTGAGTTTTTTTATTTTTTTCCCCCTTCTTCTCTTTCTAGTACCAGCTTATCTCACTTTTCCCTGGCCCTTAGCTACAAAGGAGAGATAAAACTTATACAGTGAACATAAATCTTCTCATTTAGATTTCTATAGAAAAGAGTAGCAAGAGAAAGGTGTTACATGATGATATTGTGACCAGAATGATATATTACAACTAGAGGCCCCATGCACGAAATTTGTGCAAGGGGCTCGGCCCTCACAGCCGGGGCAGCTTGCCTCAGCCTTTGCAGCCAAGTCCTCGCAGCCCCAACTTTAGTCCATGATGCCTGGTCTAATTAGCATATTACGCTTTTATTATTATAGAGTCCTGTATGATTCTATCCCTGACTTGGCAAATTGCAAAGCTTTAATTTAGAGAAGGTCCTCAATTGACTAGAAAATAATTGAACATATTTAAGACAATAAGTTCATTATAGGAATTGATAACTCCTCAATAATTATTAGGTAATAATTTTGATATGGTATAATGCTGATATAATATTGGTGATCTTTAGTTAAGCAGACCACTGACTTGATTTGAGACAACTATGTCTATTATTTTTTAAAAAAAAGTCAATGTTTTTAAGAGAAAGAATAAATCATTGTACACTTTAAATACTTCTGAAGCTTTCAATGTATTGGGGATGGGGGATAAAAACAAAACTTTGTTTTCTTGTCCTGGTAAAATGGAAAGCCATTGTAAGAAGGATAGGATATGGCAAGAGAAGGAAAATGACAGTGGGGATGAGGGCTTGAGATGATGAAAAACGAGATTTAACATTTTTTACACTTAATATTAGTGCTGTGAAAAACAGCTACAGGATTGACATACTTTTGGGCTTGGTTCTTCCAGTGAATTCAGGGTGCAAACCCACATTATTCTGAAATTTTCCTGATTAGATTTACATGAAATTGCATTAGAGCCTCTATGTTGGTAACACATGCCTTGATCATCATGGTGAAAGGAAATTCAACAATTATCTGACCTAACAGAAGGATTGCTAGAAGGAGGTTTCATTCCACTCATTTTTTTTCTGGAATACAAGGTATCAATTCCTCCCACCCTTCTACACATTGCTTCAATTGTTATTCAAATGCTGGAGCTTTCCATTCAACATGTAAAACAATTTGAGTCTCACAGGTTAAACACAATAAAATGAACAACACCTTTCTGAAGTGTTCCTCTCTACTCTTCTGCTTAGTGAAAGCTTCTCTACTTTTTCTCTTTCTATTCAATATTTCACAGGTGACTTCTTTTCAGTTTCTATTCTGTGTAGGAAATGTTGTTCTAAAAGACCTTTGGCCTCCTTTAGCTCTTGAATGCTCATGGCACTTGCTGCCATTGGCTAGTCCTTCTCCTTTGGCTTCCTATTATCAAACAGGCCAATTTGCTGAAAACAAGTCCATCTGATAATTGCTTTAAGTTTTAAAATAGGTAAATTTGATAGCTTTAGTGGTTTAATTCTTTGGTAAATTAACTGATTGCTAAAGAATTGACTTATTTGGGAAATTTGTCCTGAGAACTTCTCCTTTTCTTAAAAAAAAAAAAGGTTGATAACTCTTACAGATGTTCCCTATTTCCCCCTCCTTTATTAACTCCACCCAGATACCACTCCTATACCCCCCAGTCTTCACCACATTATTATATGTGTTCATGATGGGCTATTATGTATATAAGCATATCTCTTCTTTGGCTAATCTCTTCCTGTCTCCTCACCACCACACTCCTCTCTGAGGTCTGTCTGTCTGTCTGTTCCATGTGTCCATGCTCTGATTCTATTTTGTTCATTAGACTCTATATAAGTGAGATCATATGGTATTTGTCTTTCTTTGATTGGCTTTTCTCACTTCCCATAATATTCTCTAGATATATCCACACTGTCACAAAAGTAAGAGTTTTTTCTTTTTTACAGTCTCATAGTATTACATTGTATAAATATACACATTTTTTTTTTAATCAAATCATCTGTTGATGAGCACTTGAACTATTTCCAGATCTTGGCTATTGTAAATAACTTGGGGGATTGAACCTGCAACCCAGCAGGTTGTTTAGTTATTGCTGTACACAAAAAAACTTTTTTGTGTACAGCAATTTCCAGTGTGTCCTTAATTGGAAATTGAACCCACCACCCTTCTAACCATCGAGCAAAACCAGCCATTGCCTTTGCCCATTTATTATTTGTATTGTATGTTTTCTTGGTGTTGTATAAGTTCTTTATATATTTTGGAAAATAACCCCTTATCAGATGTATCACTGGTGAATATGTTCTCCCATACAGTGGGTTCCCTTCTCATTTTGTTGATGATTTCTTTTGCTGTGCAGAAGCTTTTTAGTTTGATGTAGTTCCCATTGCTTATTTTTTCCCGTTGATTCTCTTACTCTAGGAGATATATCAGCAAAAATGTTACTACAATAGATATCTGAGAT
The DNA here is from genome assembly GCA_011751065.1 of Lasiurus cinereus. Lineage (NCBI taxonomy): Eukaryota > Metazoa > Chordata > Mammalia > Chiroptera > Vespertilionidae > Lasiurus > Lasiurus cinereus. Next base: position 17,883,477 of record JAAGEH010000032.1, read on the forward strand.
TTTACTGCGTGTCCTTTCTTCAAGGATTTTTATGGTTTCATGATTTACAATTAAGTCTTTTATTCATTTGGAGTGAATATCTGCATATGGTGATCTAGTTTTGTGTTTTGCATGTACCTGTCCAAATTTCCCAGCACCATTTATGCTTTTGCCTCAATGGCCATAAAGACATGGGTTAATTTCAGGGCACTCTTTTCTCTTCCATTGACCCATCTTCCTGTTCTTACGCCAGTACCAGGCTGTTATGGTTACAATGGCCTTGTAGTATAGTTCAGCGGTCACCAGCCTTTCAGACATCACGAACCACTAGTGGTTCGTGGACCACTAGTTGGTGACTGCTGGTATAGTTTGATATCAGGTGTAGTGATACCTCCAGTTTTGTTCTTTTTTCTCAAGATTGCTGAGTCTATCCAGGATCTTTTGGAGTTTCATATAAATTTTACAGCTTTTATTAAATTTTTGTTTTGCTGTAATAACAAATGAGATTGTTTCCTTAATTTCTCTTTTTGAGGGTTTATTACTGGTGCATAAACATGCCACTGATTTCTGTATATTAATTTTGTATCCTGCTACTTTGCCAAATTCACTTACTAGATCTATTAGTGTTTTGGTGGAGTTTTTACAGTTTTTTTGTGTACAGCATCATGTCATCTGTAAATAATGACAGTTTTACTTCTTCCTTTCCAATTTAGATGCCTTTTTTTTTTCTTCTTTATATCTGATCACTATGGCTGGGACTTCCAGTAATGTGTTAAAAAAGAGTGGTGAAAGCAGGCATCCTTGTCTTGTTCCTGATCTTAATGGAAACACTTTTATTTTTGCCTATTGAGTCATATGTGACCTTTATTATGTTGAGGTATGATCGATCCTTCTGTTTCCACTTTGCTGTGTGTTTTTATCATAATGAACCAGAAGCCCCAGCCCTCATACGCTGCCATGGCCATAGTAAGAGGCCTCTGCTGCCTCTGCCTTGGCCCCTGCCTGCTGCGGCTTTGTCTGGAAGGAAGGACGTCCAGTCTAATTAGCATATTACCCTTTTATTATTACAGATGGGTACTGGATTTTTTCTAATGCTTTTTCTGAATCTGCTCATATAATCATGTGATTTTTACCTTTCATTTTGCTTCTGTGATATATTGTAGTTTTTGATTTGTGAATATTGTACCAACCTTGCAGCCCAGGAATAAATCCCATTTGCTCATTGTATATGATTTTTAATATATTGTTGGATCTGATTTGTTATTATTTTGTTGAGCAATTTACTACGTATGTTCATCAGGGATTTTGGTGTAGAATTTTCTTTTCTTGTAATGTCTTCTCTGGTTTTGGAATTAGGATAGTGCTGACCTCATAAAGAGTCAGAAAGTCTTCCCTTCTCTGGAATTTTTTTGGAATAGTTTGAGGAGAGTGTTAGTTCTTCTTTGAATATTTGGTAAAATTTGCCTATGAAGCCATCTAATCCAGGACTTTTGTTTGTTGGGAGTTTTATGATTACTGATTGAATTTCATCAGTGTTTTTTTAAAAAAATATATTTTATTGATTTTTTATAAAGAGGAAAGGAGAGGGATAGAGAGTCAGAAACATCGATGAATGAGAAACATTGATCAGCTGCCTCCTGCACGCCCCCTACTGGGGATGTATCCGCAACCAAGGTACATGCCCTTGACCGAAATTGAATCTGGGACCCTTCAGTCCGCAGGCCGATGCTCTATCCACTGAGACAAACCGGCCTCGGCCGAATTCATTAGTTTTTATTGATCTATTCAGGCTTTCTGATTTTTCCTACTTTCGTTTTGGAAAAATGTGTATTTCTAGGAATTGGTTCTTTTCACCCAGGTTCCTGATTGGTTGGTATATAGTTATTTATATTATTTTCTTGCAATTTTTTGTATTTCTGTAATGTCATTTGTTATTTTGCCTTTTTCATTTCTGATTTTATTTATTTATGTCCTTTTTCTTTGTTTCCTAATGGGTCTGGCTAAAGGCTCACCAATCTTCTTTATCTTTTTAAAGAAGCAGCTCTTTGATCTTTTGAAAAAAAATTTTTCAGTCTCTATGTTATTTATTTCTGCTCCGATTTTTATTATTTCTTCCCTTCTACTTACTCTGGGCTTTTCTTGTTGTTTTCTAATTCTGTTAGTTGTATGGTTTATTAGAGATTTTTCTTGTTTCTTGAGATAGACCTGTAGTGATACAAACTTCCCTTTGAGGATTGCTTTTGTTGTTTCCCATAGATTTTGTGTTGTGTGTTCATTTTCATTTGTTTCCAGGTGATTATTGATTTTTTTAAATTGATTTCCTTGGTAACCCATTTGTAGTTTAATAACATGCTATTTAACCTCCATGTGTTTGACATTTTTTCAGGTTTTTGGTTTTTTTTTAATTGTAGTTCATTTGTAATTTCATGCTGTTGTGTTCACAGAATATGTTTGATATGATTTCAGTCTTGAATCCTAATGTGGTCTAGCTTTGAGAATGTTCCATGTGCACTTGAGATGAATGAATATATTAAGCTGCGTTGGGATGAAATGTTCTATAAATATCAATTAAATCCATCTGATCCAGTCTGTCATTTCTGGTTGCTTTATTCTTACTGATTTTTAGTGTGGAAGATATATCCAGTAATGTTAGTGGGGTGTTAAAGTCTCCTATTATGACTGTATTGCTGTTGAAGTCTTTCTTAAAGTGCACCAAGAATAAAATGCACCCAATATAGTATATTGGGTGCATCTAGTATGTTTATCAGTGTTATATATTCTTGCTGAATTGATCTCTTTAGTATTATGTAGTGTTTTTCTTTGGCTGATGTAGTGTCCCTTGGCTGATGTCATGGCCTTTGTTTTGAAGTCTTTTTTTTTTTTTTCCAGATATAAGTATTGCTATCCCAACCTTTTTTTCATTTCCATGGGATATTTTTTTCCATCTCTTCACTTGCAGTCTATGTGAATCTTTTGTTTTGAGGTAGGTCTTTTGTAGATAGCATATACTAGTATATGGGTCGTGTTGTCTTACCTATTTAACTACCCCATGTATTTTGATTAAATAATTTAGTCCATTTACATTTAAGATTATTATTTATAGATATTCATTGCTATTGGTATTCTTTATGCCTATGTTCTTCTCTATTTCTTCTTGTAACAGTCTCTTTAATATTTCTTGCATTGTTGTTTTGGTGATAATGAACTCATTTAGTCTTTTTCTTTTCCTTTTTTTTTTTTTTTTAATCTGGGAAGCTTTTTTTTTCATCTTTGATTTTGAATGATAGCCTTGCTGGATAGAGTAGTCTTGATTTCAGATTCTTGTTTTTCATTACTTTGAATACTTCATCTCGTTCTGATCTATAGTATTTCTATTGAAAAATCAGCTGACAGCCATATGGGAACTTCTGTGAGGGTAATTATCTCTCCCCTCGCTCTTCTCCCCCCTCCCTCTCTTTCACCTTTTCCCCTCCCCTTCCTCTCTAACTGTCTTTAAGATTCTTTGTCTTTTATATTTGCCATTTTAATTATGATGTATCTTAGTGTAGGTCTCTTTGGGCTCATTTTGATTGGAACTCTCTTTGCTTCCTGAATTTGTGCGAAATTTTCATTACCAGGTTAGGCAGATATTCTGTCATTATTTGTTCAAACAGGTTCTCTATTCCTTGCTCACCTTGTACTTCTTCTAGAACTCCTATGATGCAGATGTTGTTGCATTTCACATTGTCCAACAGTTCCCTTAAACTTACCCCAGGCTTTTTACTTCATTTTTCTTTCTGCTGCTCTGATTGTGTGATTTTTTTTTTTTTACTTTGTCTACTAATTCGCTGATTTGATTCTCTGCTTCATCCAATCTACTGTTGTTTCCTTCCAGTGTATTCTTTATTTCAGTTGTGTGTTTTTTTTCCAACTTGATATTTTTCATGGTTTCTGTTTCCTTTTTAATCTATTGAATATCTTTATACCATTACTTAGAACTCTGTTTCTAATAAGTTGGTTTCCTCCATTTCATTTAATTCTTTTTCTAGCAATTCCCCCAGTTCTTTCATTTGGGACCTGTGTCTTTATCTTCCCACTTGACTCTTTGTTTATGTTTGCTTCTATGTATTAGATAGAACTGCTATGACTCCCACTCTTGATGGTGTGGCCTTTTGTATAGGTATCCTTTGTTACTCAGTGGTTATGTCTCCTTGATCACCTGAACTGTGTGTGTTGTGTGGGCCCTCCTATTGTGTAATTGGTTCTTGGTTGCTGTTGTCACAATTGTGGGTTGGCTCTGGCCTCAGCCTTGCTTACTGCGAGGCTCAATCCTGATCATGTTGTGCAAACTGTTGTACAGATGCTAACAGAACAAAACAAGAAACAAAACTGAAAACCACACAAAAAACAAACCAGCTATAAGAAGAACTGAAACAAACAAACCAAAAGAATAATAAAAAGCAAGTGATGAAAAAAATAAATGAAAAAGGGAATATGAAAAGAAAGAAGGGTAAAGAAAAGAATATATAACAAGGAATATCAAAACAAAGTGGAGAGAATAAGAAAAGGAAAGAAATAAGTGATATAGAAGAAAGAAGAGAAGGAAAACTGAAATGAAAAAGAAAAATAGAAGATTAAAGATGATCTCACTTTCTTTAAGAACATATGGAGTAGACACTATTATTATGTCATATTAGATATGAGTATGGCTGATACACTGAACAGGTGGGACTAAGTTATAATTGGAAAAACAACTGGAGAGAAAACCCAGATGGTCTCATAGATAAATATGGTACTTATTGCCTCCCAAAACCACATTTAAATTATAACTAAAATACAACCATTATTCAGAAGCTTCTGAAATATGGCTGAATGGAAGTCCTATAACTAGAGAATTAAAGAAAAACTATTAGGAGAGGCAGAGGCTCAGAAAGGGCTGGGCTGACGCCCATATCGAGTGTTACTTTAATTGGGAGGGATATCCCAGCTGCAAAGACCTCCCATGAGGAGCAAGGGGTCCCATCCCCAAACAGACCCATCAGCCCAGGGTTCCACTACTGGGAAGAGAAGTCACCATAATTTGGGGGTATAAAAACCAGCTGAGTGATATCTAGGTTTCTGGAGACCCAGGAAATCCCTCATAAAGGGCCAGTGCACAGACTTTCTCAAACTCACTCCCTCTGAGCTCTAGAGCAGGGGTTCAGGCTTGGGGGGGATCCAGGTCATACAGAGAGGAACCTGATTGTTTTCGCACCAGATCAAAGAACTAGGGGGTGGCTTTCTCTCAGACAGGGGTACCCACAGGGGTCATTATTCCTATGCTCATTACACCCCCCCCCCTGAAGCAGAGCTAGCTGGAAAGTGACAAATCTGAGTCTCCATCAGTTTGCTTCACACTATTCCTTCTGCCCTAGTGATTCCCTGAGACTTTACCTCACTCAATTTTCAGCCCCACCGGAGCTCTTTGCAGTGGCTTTTCCATATGAATGGCCTGTCCTGGGTCAGGCTTGAGATTTTCCTAAGATCTCTCAAACAAGCAGCAGCTGGCATCAGTGTGCCCCATACCTCTCAGTAAAAGGCCCCTGGCCCAGCGTGAGCAGCAGCCTGCTTTACTTCACAGTTTGGCCTCTCCTGGGTACTTCTAAGTCCAATACAAGTAGCAGCTGTCTGCAGATCACTCTATAGGTCCTGACAGATGACCCCAGGCAGGGCACAGGCCAAGGCTAACTTTGCTCCTCCAGTGGGGCTACAAGGCTAATTCATCCAGGGGGCAGCATAAGACCATATCAGATTACAACTCTACATATCCATGAACAACATTCCAGGGGCAGACTCAGTAAATACCAAAGCTCCACTGAAGCAAGTCCTGCTCCATAGGAGTGTCTCCTACACAGCAGCTGGTCCTCACAGGCACTTGATTTGGGGATCAATTCCTTTCAGTGATGCCAATGGCGACAATTAAGACTCCACTACAACAGTACAGTGCACACAACTCACGCATTAGAGTGCCTAACTTAGATGCCTGGGGAGGCTGAGCCACTGGGCCCTTGAGCCACTGGTCCCTACAGGATACCTAATAAACAAGACCACTCTATCAATTTCAGGAGACATCAGCTTTTTCTAATATATGCTAATATATGTAAACAAACACAGGGAAGCAGCCAAAATACGGAGACAAAAAACATGTCACAAATGAAAGAACAGAAGAAATATACAGAAAAGAACAAATGAAATAGATGCAAGCAAACTATTAGATACAGAATTCAAAATAATTATTATAAGGATGCTTAATAAGAGCTTCAAGGGACTTAGTTAGAATTTCAAGGATCTGAGTGAGAATTTCAAGAACCTTAATGAGAAATCAAAGACATGAAAAAGGAACAGTCATAAATTAAGCATTCACTAACTATAAATGAAGATTAATTTACAGGGAATCAACAGTAGAGAAGGGATGTCAACACTCAATTCAGCGATTTGGAATTTGAGGAAGGATAAATCACCCAATCATCAGAACAAAAAGAAAAAGAATCCAAAAATATGAAGACATTGTATGGCAATAAATACATATTTATCAACAATTAAATCTAAAAATGAAAATAAATGAACAAAATAAAGTGATGAATAAAATTGAACTAGAAGCATTATAAACATGGAACAAATGGCCAAATCTCAGAATGAAGTAGGGTGGTGGGAAGAGATTAACCATAGATTTTATATGTATTCTAGAAGCCCAGTGCATGAAAACCCATGCACTGGAGGGGGGGTGGTCCCTCAGCCTGGCCTGCCCCCTCTCACAGTCCAGGAGCCCTCAGGGGTGGGAGGCGACCCGGCGATCAGGGGAAGGTGACACCCCATCACATCTCTGCTTTTGCCATTGCCAGCAGTCAAGCCTCGGCTGGTGATGGTTACCTGAGACCCGGGCATCCCTGGGTGGCTGGGTAGCTGCCATCAGAAGTTTGCCTCTACCTCGGGTGTTGGCTGGACAGCTGCCTTCTGAGGCTTGCCTATGCCTCTGGCTGGCCCTGAGGGGGGGCTGAGGGGACTAGGGGACTCCAGAGGCTGGTGCACAGAGCTGAGGGAACTGGGTGCTGCCATCTTGTGGCTGTAAGTGCCACCATTTTTTGAGGGTGAAGCAGTCAATTAGCATATTCCCTCTCTTGCCTGTGGGCATCACCATCTTCCTAAGGGCATGATGGTCAATTAGCATATTCCCTCCTTATTAGATAGGATATGCATTACCTGTGAACATAGACAATGTGGTGGTGAAGGCCCAAGGTGAAGGCCTGAGGTGGGGTGGAGGATGGCAATGGCAGTGGGGAAATGGGGATATCTGTAATACTTGCAAAAATAAAGATTAAAATAAAAAAAGAGAAGATTTAAAAAAAAGTAGTGTTTACCTCAGCATATTTTTGTGCTCTCTGCAATCACCCTGTAGATATGCTATTTGGAAATCATGCACCAATGTTGGCTGGAGCTGGTCATTTAATATACGAGTTTTGGTCCTTTCTGGAGATTCTTTGATACAAGCAATTGTCAGAGACTGGCTCTTGGAAACTGTGTGAAATTCTGCATGACAGAGCTCCTAGTCCAGAGAGTGGAGCCTCTGAATCCCAGAAGTCTGCCTTGTGTCTTACACTTCGAATGTCCCTGATCTGGGTTGCTCTCCCATCTCCCTTGGAGTTGTGCTTCGCAGGAGTATTAGAGACCTGCCAGGGGTGATTCAGACAGTCTCCCGTTGGGGGTCATGCAGTTAACCTGTAGAAGGGGTGTGGGAACTTCCTCTACTTCCTGGGGCTGCACCAGCTAAATTTGCTGGGGATCTGAAACCTGCTCCCCTGTAATGCAGCCACAGAGCCTGGCACACACTTCTCTGACTCTCAGAAAGAAACCTGCCTAGGAGACATAGTCATAGAAACCACTTTGTGTGGCTTCCTGGCACCCCCTACCAAGCAGGATGGTATTAAAAAAATTATCCCTGCTGAAACCAGTTTGGCTTGGTGGATAGAGCGTTGGCCTGCAGACTGAAAGGTCCCAGATTCGATTCTGGTCAGGGGCACGTACCTTGGTTGTGGGCACATCCCCAGTAGGGGGTGTGTAGGAGGCACCTGATTGATGTCTCCCTCTCATCGATGTTTCTAACTCTCTCTCCCTTCCTCTCTGTTAAAAAATCAATAAAATGTATATAAAAAGAAAGAAATTAGCCCTGCTTGGTAGTTTAATCTCTCCATGTGGTCAGATATAGTAAGTTGGGGCTGAAACGTCCAGCTCCATCTGACTCCAAAGGGCCATTACAAATGTCCAACTACCCCTTCAGGGTCCAACCATCAAACTGAGCAGGGTGGACCTAAATTTCCAACCCATTGTCCTTCCCTTTTGCCTTGGAACACAACAGGATGGGGCCCACTGAGCAGTTGAGCAGGTAGGGGAGAGATGCCAACCATGCGCTCAAGGTGGGCAAGACAGATCTTCTTTCCGAAGCCACAGTCTACTCTCTGACTGGCTCTTTGCCCAAAATTCTTCCAGAGAATAGAGGGCCTCTCAAAGTCACTGCTAGGTGTACTGAGCAGGGACCTTCTGCCCACCTAGAACACTGTCACATGGCTTTCCAGAAGTCCACTTCTGGAGTGAACTTCTTAGATTGGTATTATAACAAATATGTCACTCCTTCTCTGGGATGGACCAAATTCCACTGATACCCACTGCCTGATGCTACATAGGCTCCGCTTTCCATCTCTGTTGCTCTGGATTAGGAATCCCTGTATGGGAGATCCCCATCTCCCAGGGACGAAGCCTCACTGCTGCAACAACCCTCTGGCTACCCAGCCGCACCTGCATAAAAGGGCTCACTCTCTCCATGTCTCCTCCTGTCTTCCTCTGTGCTGTTTATATAGTAAAGTTTCATGTCAGGTACACATCAACTGGTTTTTCAAGTTGATTGCCCTGCAGTTTAGCTGCAAGTCCAGTCCAGGGCTAGGAGCTCCTCACTCACCAACTGTTCATTATTCTTACTTAGATGGTACCTGCATGAAGTCTTTAGTTTCCTGTTAAATTTCTTTTCCTATGACATTAAAGGGATCTAGGCTAGATCTCATCATTCAAAAGAAGACTGTAAACTTCACCATAACAGAAAGATAATGGAATGCTTGCCTAATAAAACCTTCCCCCAGCTGGCTGAAGTTAGGAATGCTCTGTCCAAAACTAGATTGACTGCTCTCTCAGTCATTTATTTCTTCACACAAATAGATGTCAGTGCAGAGTTTCTGTATATGAGAACCATTCAAAAAAGAAGAGACTAAGGATTCCTTGTGGAGCAGAGAGATGCCAGGTGAGAGAGAAATTAGTTCACTTGGCTTGCCTTGGCTTTCTATTCATGCTATCATTTTGACTTACGGAGAATTGCTGTCCTGAATACATTTTTCATTTCTGTATCACTTTAATTCAAAGACATGAGAGTCTACTCTTAACTATCAGGAGAAAGCAGCCAAACTACATCTTTTAAAATTTTAGTTCATTAAGTTTTTAGAGGTTCTTTGTTTTAAAAAGAGTTTGGAAAAAATAACAATGTCTCTGTGTGGGTTGCGCCTGTGTTGTAATCAATTGCTCTATTTCTCAACAGTTCCTTGTAATAATTTTAAAGGAATAAAAACCACTGTTCTCTGAATGATTTGAAGCAAAAAAAGAAGCATTAAAATAAAAAAATTAAAATATGAGCTATGGTTTTCTTTGCATATCTTTTCAGAAATACTGAAATTGAAAAAAATGCTTTGTGGTCTTCCTTTGGGGTCATGCTCTTGTTCCTGGACAGTATTACACTTGGGCATCATGAGAGGACCGATTGTTTTGGACTCCTTTTATCTGGCATTTGGCAGCAGCTGCTTCCTGTGCCCTTTTGGGGATCTCGTCCATCAGAGTGTTTGGTACCCTTTCCTGTTCCCCAATTCACTTTCTCACTGTCTTGTACACCTGTCACAGGATGTGTCTCTGTCTAGTTCCCTGTCATTTCACTCTGTGAGTCTCACCCATGCTTATCAGGCCCAACAAGGAATACTTTTTTCAGGTAGACATTGAAGAATCCACAAGAGCCCAAGCTTTAACAGCAGTGATATTCATACTTTCCTTCCTTTTCTTACATACTATGGAAAAGAATTTTAAAGAAATATGATCTCCCTCATATACTTTTATGCTGTCTGTAAATTTTTTTTTATCCTATCAAAGGATGTAATTCCTGGTGTATTGTAAATATTGATGCTTTAAAATAAAACTACCCCTCTTAACAACTTAGGAAATTGAAGCATTAGTAATTAAAAAAAAAAAAAAACTTCAAACAAACTGGATGGCTTCACAGGTGACTTTTACCAAACATTCACACAAAAAAAACCTAACACCTATTCTCAAACTATTTCAAAAACTTCAAAAGTAAGGAACACTTCCAAGCACTTTCTATGAAACTAGCATTTTCTTATCCCAAAACTAAATAAAGACACTACAAAGAAGAGAATTACGGACCAATATTCCTGATGAACATATATGCTAAAATCCTCAACAAAATATTACCAGATTGGATCCAACAATATATTGAAAAAAAATCATACACCATGACCAACTGGGATTTATTCTGGGGACGCCACGCTGGTACAGTATTCTCATATCAATACATGTGATATATCACATAAACAAATTAAAAGTAAAAAATTACATGATCATATTAATAGATGCCGAAAAGCCATTTGACAAAATCCAACACCCATTTTTAAAAATATATATATTTTATTGATTTTTTTACAGAGAGGAAGGGAGAGAGATAGAGGGTTAGAAACATCGATGAGAGAGAGACATCGATCAGCTGCCTCCTGCACGCTCCCTACTGGAGATGTGCCCACAACCAATGTACATTCCCTTGACCAGAATCGAACTCGGGACCTTTCAGTCCGCAGGCCGACACTCTTATCCACTGAGCCAAACCAGTTTTGGCCCAACACCCATTTTTGATTTTAAGAAAACCTCTCAGCAAAATGAGAATATAAGGATCATACCTCAACATAATAAAGGGAAGCAGATATGACAAATGTCATGCTCAATGGACTAAACTAAAATCATTTTTCAGAGAACAGGAACAAGATAGGGATATCCACTTTCACCACTCTTATTCAACACTAGAGGCCCGGTGCACGAAATTTGTACAAGGGGTGCGGGTTCCCTCTGCCTGGCCTGCACCCTCTCGCAGTCTGGGAGCCATTGGGGTATGTCCAATTCCCATGGAGGCTGGAGATGCTTTTGCCACCGACACTGTGCTTGCCAGCCATTAGCCCAGCTTCTGGCTGGAGCTGTGCTCTCTCTCTGGAATGCACTGACCACCAAGGGGCAGCACCTGCATTGAGCGGGATCAAGTAGAAAGTGGCTCTCCAACATCTGATGGATTGAGAAAGGGTGCGGACCAGGCTGAGAGACCCCACTGGTGCACTGTCAGGGTCAGAGAGGGACTGTAGGAGGTGGCCTGTGGGAGGATTCCAGGGCATGTCTAGCCTATCTCACTGAGTCCCAATTGGCTAGACCCCAGTTAGAGCGTCTGCCCCCTGCTGGTCAGTGCACATCATAGCGACTGGTCAATCTTTTTGCTGTCTGCCCGCTGGTGGTCAGTGCACATCATAACAAGTAGTTGAGCAGCCTTAGTATATCATTAGCTTATTATGCTTTGATTGGTTGAATGAACACTTAGCCTATTAGGCTATTATTAATTGGATAGCATAGTACTGGAAGTCCTAACCACGGTGATCAAATAAGAAGAAAACATAAAAAGCATCCAAATTGGAAAGGAAGAAGTAAAACTCGTTATGCACAGATAACATGATATTGTACATAGAAAGCCCTAAAGAGGCCACCAAAAAACTGCTAGATTTAATAAGTGAATTCAGCAATATAGGATGATATAAAATTAACATCAGAAGTAAATGGCTTTTTATGTGTTTCATTAATCCTCACCTGAGGATATTTTCTTTCCCATTGATTATTAAAGAAAGTGGAAGGGAGGGGGGAAACAGAAACATTGATTTGAGACTGTCACATTGTTTGGTTGCCTTCCGCACATTCCCCGACTGGGACCAAGGATGAGCCTGCAACAAAGGTACGTGCCCTTGACCTGAATTGAATCTGGGACTCTTCAGTCTGGGGGCCAACACTCTATCCACTAAGCCAATAGCTAGGCAATAGCATTTTTATACATCAACTAGAGACCCAGTGCTCGGCCTTTGCCCTCTCACAATCTGGGAACCCTTGGGGGATGTCTGACTGACAGCTTAGGCCCACAGGGAGTAAACCTAAACCATTAGACATCCTTAGTGCTGCTGAGGAGGAGGGAGAGCCTCCTGCCACTGCTACTATGCTTGCCAGTGGTGAGCCCACAGGGAGAGTGTACTGACCACCAGGGGTCAGCTCCTTCATGGAGCATCTGCCCCCTGGTGGTCAGTATGCATCATAGCAACCAGTTGTTTGCTGTTTCGTCAATTTTCATATTAGCCTTTTATGAGCTACACTAGTAATGAGCTAATATGCTAATGGTCTGGACGCCATAATGGGTAACAATCAGACCATTAGCATATTAGCAGGAGTGTTGCTCCAGAGAAGAGGTGGAAGCAGGTGGTGCCTAGAGGAGGTGGGACCATCCTGTGCCGGGGAGGGCAGGAGTAAGAGCCCTTAGAGCCCCCCTCACCAGTCCTTCATACCTACAGCTTACACTGTGAGTGCCCCACAGACCACCTGCCAGGGAAAGGAACACACCACAGCAGGTGGGAAGCTTCCATACTCTCCTCTGGTGCCATGACAGGGCGGAGCCACCATGTTGCTCCAGAAACAGAAGTGGGAGGTGCCAGAGAAGGTGGGACCAGCCTGAGGCGACTTAAGGGACTGAGCCGGGGCTTGAAGTAGCCAGAGAAGGCCAGAGGGGTTGGGGCCTGGGCCAGGTGTGCTGGAGCTCTGCATGGACATGTTCGGGTGTTGAGGTAGGGCTGCAGGTGGGTGGGCAGTGCTGCATGATTTCGTGCACTTGGCTCCTAGTATAGGACATTAACTCTCAGAAAAACTAAGAAAATCCCATTTACCCTTGCAACAAAAAATTTAAGATACCTAGGAATAAACTTAACCAAGGAGATGAAAGAACTGTATTCAGAATACTACAGGACATTGAAAAGAGATATAGAGGAAGATATGAACAAGTGGAAGACTATACCTTCTTAATGAATTGGTAGAATTAACATTATTAAAATGTCCATACCACCCAAAGCAATCTATATATTCAATGCAATTCCTATTAAAACACCAATGGCATATTTCACAGATTTAGAACAAACATTTCAAAAATTTATGTGGAACTCCAAAAGATCCCGAATAGGCTCAGTAATCTTGAGAAAAAAAGAACAAAGTATCACAATATTTTATATCAAACTATACTACAAGGCCATTGTAACTATAGCAGCCTGGTACTGGCATAAGAACAGGAAGATGGGTCAATGAAAGAGACCAGAGTGCCCTGAAATTGACCCATGTCTTTATGGTCAGTTTTTGACAGTGGAGGCAAGAGCATTCAATGGAGTAAAGACAGTTTCTCCAATAAATGATGTTGGGAAATGGGACAGGTGCATGCAAAAACATGTCCAACTGACACCATACACAGATATTAACTTCAAATGGATAAAAGACTTAATTGTAATCATGAAACCATAAAAAGCCTAGAAGAAAACACAGGCAGTAAAATCTCAGACATCTCTTGTGGCAATATTTTTGCTGATATACCTCCTAGGGTAAGAGAATCAATGGGAAAAAATAAACAATGGGAACTAAAAAGCTTCTGCACAGCAAAAGAAACCATTAACAAAATGAGAAGGGAACACACTGTATGGGCGAACATACTCACCAGTGATATATCTGGTAAGAAGTTATTTTTCAAAATATATAAAGAATTCATACAACTCAACACCAGGATGACAAACAACCCAAATAATAAATGGGTAAAAGACCTTAATAGACAGTTTCAAAGAGGACCTACAGATGGCCAATAGACATAAAAGGATGCTGTACCTCACTAATCATAAAAAAAGAGAAAATTAAAACCACAATGTGATACCAACTCACAACTGCCAGAATGACTATCATCAGTAAATCAGTAAGTGCTGGTGAGGATGGGGGGATAAGGAAGGAACCGTTATGCATTGTTGGTGGAATGCACAATGGTGCAGCCACTGTGGAAAACAGTATGGAATTTCCTTAAACTGAAAATGGGGCTGCCTTTTGATCCAACAACCCCACTTTTATGAATATATCCTAAGAATCCCAAAACAGCAGTGAGAAAGAATATATGCACCCCTATGATCATAGCAACATAATTTATAATAGCCAAGATTTGGAACTAGCCCAAGTGCTCATCAGTAGCTAACTGGTTAAAAAAGATGTGGCACATTTACATAATGTAAAGCTACACAGCTGTAAAGGTCAACTTCTACCTTTAGCCACAGCATGGATAGACATGGAGATTATTGTGCTAAGTGAAGTAAGACAGAGAAAGACAAACACATATGACCTCGTTTATATGTGGAATCTAATCAACAAAATTAACTGATAAAATAGAACCAGAGGCATCAGACTGACAGCTGTCAGATGGGCGGGGCTGGATGATCCAGATGAAAGAAGATGAACAGATCAGCCAATCTAATAAAAGTAATATGCAAATTGACCATAACTCCAACATAAGATGGCTGTCCCCATGGGGTCAAAGATGGCTGCTCTCATGTGGACACAAGATGGCCACCACAAGATGCCCAACAGGGAAGGGCAGTTGGGAGGGACCAGGCCTTCAGAGGAGGCCAGTGAGGGGTGACCAGGCCTACAGGGGAGGGCAGTTAGGGGCATTCGGCTGATAGCAGAGCAGTTAGGCATCAATCAGGCTGGCATGCAGAAACGGGCAATCAGGAAGGCAAGTAGGCAAGCAGTTGGGATTTCTGGATTGTGAAAGGGACGTCTGACTGCCTGTTTAGACCTGATCCTACTTGGATCAAGCCTAAACGGGCAGTTGGACATCCTTCAAGGAGTCCCAGATTGGAGAGGGTGCAGGCTGGGCTGAAGGACATTCTCTTCCCTCCTCTATGCACGAATTTCATGCACCAGGCCTCTAGTATATGAATAACCGATAGACCTGAACAGCAGTGAGGTTATTGCCAGAGGGAAGAGGATTTGGGACTGGTGTAGGTGGGGAAAGGGGGGGACATGTAATAGTGTTAACAGTAAAAATAAACTTAACAAATAAAACTACCCATCTTTTAAACAAAGTTGCAAATAAAATCTTAATACCATAGTGAATTGGTTATTTACCACCAATTTATCTATACTAACAGAAGGATAAAATGCTAAACAGACCAGATAGACTGGTTGTCTTTCAGAAATCTTTCTGGACAAAGCCACGGTGGCGGGAACTGAGGCAGGAGTGATTGGGGCTATCAGGCCGGCAGGGGAAAGCAGTTAGGGGTGATCAGGCTGGCAGGTAGAGGTGGTTAGACAATCAGGTTGGCAGGCAGAGACAGTTAATGGCAGGTAGAGTAGGTAGGGACCATCAGGCACCCAGGCAGATGAGTGGATAGGAGTCAGTGGTCCCAGATGGCGAGAGGGATGTCCAACTGCCAGTGCGGGATCAGGCCTACACCAGCAGTCGGACATCCCCTGAGGGGTCACCAATTGGAAAGGGTGCAGGTCTGTATATATATAAAGCCTAAGCGACTATTATGGCTGAACAATTGGATCAACTAGTTGACAAATTGCTATGATGCGCACTGACTACCAGTGGGAGATGCTCAACACAGAAGTTGCCCTCCGGTGGTCAGTACATTCCCACAGCAAAACTCCTATGCTGGCCAATGTCCCATAGTCCCTCCTCCTGGTTAATCCTATGGACACTGGAGAATATAGGTCCAGGAAGCCTGTAGGAGGAGAGTGACCCTGATGCTGATTGAGACAGAGTAGCAGCTCAGAGGGCAGAAGGGGCAAGGCAGCAGACTAAATACAACAAGGTAAAGTAGGCACCACCACCTTCTTACCTCTGCCACCGAATCACATGTGCCACTTGCCCTTCTGCCCCCGTCAGACACTTCTAGCTCCGCCCTGCGCCTTTCTGGGCTCCCAACCGCTCATTGGCTAGCACTCCTATGTCCATGTGCCACAAATGGCCGAAGTCAGCTACCTATCATGCTTGTGGGCAGAGCTCCAAGAAAATGTGCAGTTGAGGTAGAAGAGACAACCTGTCTGTCTTTCAGCAATTATGCCCGGGAGAATGAGGTGGCCTGAGTGCAGGCAGTGAAGTACAGCTGAATTTCCAGAGTGTAACTGTTGTTCAGGCCATTTTTTGGCACTCTGTGGTCTTTGCTTGCCACTACCTCAGCACATCTACACAATTAGATCAGTGTCTGTCGGCAAGCCTCCCTCAATATATTACCCATTTCCCCCAACACCCCCGCCCCCATGTATGACATCATGAACCGGGGCCTCTAGTCATTTAACAATATATGAACACTTTTTTAAAAATTTCAAATGACCTTTTTTTTTAAAAAAAAATTTCTTTATTGATTGAAGTATTATATATGTGTCCTTATTCCCCCTTTATCCCCTCTATACCCCTGCTCATGCGCTCACCCCCCTGATGTCTCTGTCCATTGGTTATGCTTATATGCATGCATACAAGTCCTTTGGTTGATCTCACCTCCTTATGCCCACCCTCCTCTACATTCCCTCTGAGATTTGAACATCTGTTGTTTGCTTCTATGTCTCTGAATCTGTTTTTGTTCATCAGATTATGTTCATTATATTCCACAAATGAGTGAGATCATGTGATAATTTATCTTTCTCTCACTGATATATTTCACTTAACATAATGCTCTCCAAATTCATCCATGCTGTTGTAAATGGTGGGAGTTCCTTTATACAGCAGCGTAGTATTCTGTTATGTAGATGTACCGCAGTTTTTTAATTCGCTCATCTGCTGATGGGTACTTAGGCTGTTTCCAAATTTTAGCTAATGTGAATTGTGCCACTATGAACATAGGGGTGCATATATCCTTTTTGATTGGTGTTTCTAATTTCTTGGGATATATTCCTAGAAGTGTGATTACTGGGTCAAATGGGAGTTCCATTTTTAGTTTTTTGAGGAAACTCCATACTGTTCTCCACAATGGCCGCACCAGTCCGCATTCCCTCCAGCAGTGCATGAAGGTTCCTTTTTCTCTGCATCCTCACCAGTGCATGTCATTTGTTGATTTGTTGATCATTGCCATTCTGACAGGTGTGAGATGGTACCTCATTGTTGTTTTTGATTTGCTTCTCTCGTGTGGTGACTTTGAGCATATTTTCATATGTCTCTGGGCCTTTCTTATGTACTCTTTTGAAAAGTATCTATTTTAGGTCTGTTGTCCATTTTTTGATTGGATTGTTTATCTTCCTTTTGTTAAGTTGTACGAGTTCCCTGTAAATGTTGGAGATTAAACCCTTATCAGTGATAACACTGGCAAAAATGTTCTCTCAAATAAGTGGGCTTTCTTGTTGTTTTATTAATGGTTTCTTTTGCTGTGCAGAAGCTTTTCATTTTAATGTAATCCCATTTATTTATTTTCTCTTTAGTTTCCATTGCACTAGGAGCTTATCAGTGAAGAAATTGCTTCGGCATATGTCTGAGATTTTGCTGCCTCTGTATTCCTTTACCATTTTTATGGCTTCCCATCTTAGGTTTAAGTCCTTTATCCATTTTGAGTTTGTTTTTGTGTATGGTGTAAATTGGTGGTCTAGTTTCATGTTTTTGCATATATCTGTCCAGTTTTCCCAGCAAGATTTTTTGAACAGACTGTCATTTTCCCCCAAAAAACAATGGCTTTTATTAATCCACTAGAGGCCCAGTTCATGAAATTTGTGCACTGGGTGTGTGTGTGGGGCAGGGGGACTCAGCCCATCCTGCACCCTCTCCAATCCAGGACTGCAGGATCCTGACTGCTCACCTGCCCGCCTGCCTGATTGCCTCTAACTTCTCCGTCCCGATGGCCTGATCACCTCTAACCACCTCTGCCTGCCAGCTTGATATGCCCTCACGGCCGGCCTCTTCAATTGTTTGGTTGTCCCTCACTAACCATCCTGCTGGACTGGCCGCCCCACACAGCCTGCTGTTCTGCTGTTTGGTCCTTGCTTTTTATATACTAGGATGGGAAACACGGAATAATTTTATCTTTTTCTTTTTTTAAAAAAAACATACTTTACTGATTTTTCACAGAGAGAAAGAGAGAGGGATAGAAACATCAATGAGAGAGAAACATTGTTCAGCTTCTTCCTGCACACCACCTATTGGGAATGTGCCTACAACCCAATGGGAAGATATGTATACATGTAACACAATAAAAAAAATAAAAGAAAAAAAATGGGGAGTACATTGAATCTATAGATAGCTTTGGGTAGTAGGGACATTTTATTTTTTTTATTTTTATTTTAAAATAAATCTTTATTCAGTAAATTACAGATATTTCTATTTTTTCCCCCCATAATTCCCCTCCACCTGATTCCCCACCCCCAACCCATACATACTTACCCCGTCACTGTCCTCATCCATAGGTGTAAGATTTTTGTCCAGTCTCTTCCCACACCCCTCACACTCTCTTCCCCCTGAGAATTGTCAGTCCATTCCCTTTCTATGTCCCTGATTCTATTATATTCACCAATTTATTCTGTTCATCAGATTTTTTATTCCACTTGATTTTTAGATTCACTTGTTGATAGGTATAGATTTGTTATCACTTTGTTGTTCATCATTTTTATCTTTACCTTTTTCTTCTTCTTCCTCATCTTAAAGAATACCCTTCAGCATTTCATATAATCCTGGTTTGGTGGTGATGAACTGCTTTAGCTTTTTCTTGTCAGTGAAGCTCTTTGTCTGACCTTCAATTCTGAATGATAGCTTTGCTGGGTAGAGTAATCTTGGTTGTAGGTTCTTGCTATTCATCACTCTGAATATTTCCTGTCACTCCCTTCTGGCCTGCATAGTTTCTGTTGAGAAATTAGCTGAAAGTTGTATATGTACTCCCTTGTAGGTAACTAACTGTTTTTCTCTTGCTGCTTTCAAGGTTCTCTCTTTGTCTTTTGCCCTTGGCATTTTAATTATGATTTCTTTGGATTTCTTTTGTTTGGGACTTGTATTTTCTGGGCTTGTAAATCCATTTCTTTCATCAGGTTTGTGAAGTTTTTTTGTCATTGTTTCTTCAAATAGGTTTTCAGTATCTTGCTCTCTCTCTTCTTCTGGCATCCCCATAATTCTGATGTTGGTACGCTTGAAGTTGTCCTAGAGGCTCCTTTACACTATCTTCACATTTTTGGACTCTTTTTTTTCTTTTTGTTCTTCTAGTTGGATGTTTTTTGCTTCTTCATATTTCAAATCTTTGGTTTGATTCTTGGGGTCATCTAGTTTGCTATTGGATTTCTGTATATTATTCTTTATTTCAGACAATGTATTCTTAATTTATGAC
Source organism: Lasiurus cinereus (assembly GCA_011751065.1). NCBI lineage: Eukaryota > Metazoa > Chordata > Mammalia > Chiroptera > Vespertilionidae > Lasiurus > Lasiurus cinereus. Next base: position 17,902,967 of record JAAGEH010000032.1, read on the forward strand.
TGGTCCTTTTCTGTTTTTTTGACATTCTCATGAAGATCTTTGAAGGTCTCACTAAGTTTCTCGTCAGTTTGTAGAAGATTCTTGAGTAACCTTATAAATGTGGTTTTGAATTCCATGTCCAGTAGTTTGCTTTCCTCCATTTGTTTCACTCCTGACATTTCTTTGTCTCCGCATTTTGGTTGCTTCCTGGTGTTGATGGAGTGGCTTTGTGTGCTAGTTGTCTTTTATGGCCCAGTAGCTCTGCCTCCCCAATCAATCACCTGAGGTGGACATTCTTGGTGCACCTCTTTGGAGGCTGGGTACACAGTCTTGTAGTTAAACTTTGATTGTTGTTGGTACACTGGGAGGAATTGACCTCCGTGCCAATTGACTGTGAGGATTAGCTATCTATGAATGGAAAAACTGCTATGTTGGAGACACCCCTATGGGGTAGAACTTGCTTCAGTGGGGCTTTGGTGCTCACTGAGTCTGATTCTTGAGTATGTCATTTATGTATGTGAGGAGTTGAAATCTGGTGTCGTCTCACACTGATCTCTAGGTACACTGGTTCCTGGATCTCCAAGGAGGTGCAAGTCAGTTACTGTCTGAGGCCACCCGGCAGAAGCTACAGGGAGATTTGCAGATTTCTCCTCTTGAGTTTGGAAGTTTTGGAATTGTCTGACCCAGTTGCAATTTGTTAGGTTAAGCTGCTAGAGGGCAGGCCATTCATATGCAAAGCTGTTGCTGACAGCTCAGTGGGTTTGTAAATTGGGCAGGATGGGTTCTCAGGGAATCACTAGGCTAGGGTGTGGCAAACAGCAATGACTACTAGTCAGCCCTCTCTGCTGTGTTCTGGGCCCAGCACAGTAAACAATGATTCCTGTGTGCACCTCTGAAAGAAGACCACCCTCTCTTTCCAACCTGATGGCAAACAGTCCAGTTTCTTCTTCCATAAGTCTGGGTCCCCAGAATCTCGCCAGAAACTGGAGTTCAGAGCAGTTGGGAACTTGTAACTCCCTCCCAATTGAAAAAAACAAACAAAAAACAGTGTATGCCAGCCTGATTCGCGCGTCTCAGTACCTCTGTTTTTCTGAGCCTTTTTTTCTTTCCTTCTAGTTATAGAACTTCCACTCCGCCAGCTTTCCCATGGTTCTGGAGGATAGTCGTTTGTCTTTTAGTTGTAGTTTTGGTGTGGTTGTGAGAGGCAGCACGTACAGGTATATACCTTATGCTGCCCTCTTGGTTCTCCCCAGAATGGACATTTTAATGATGTTGATTCTACCTGTCCATGCACATGTATGTTCTTCTACTTGTTTATGTCTTCCTCTATCTATTTTTTCAGTGTCTGGTAGTTTTCTGAGTACAGATCTTTTACCCCATTAGTTAAATTTATTCCTAGATATCTTAATTTTTTGTTGTGATGCTAAATGGATTTCTTTTTTAAATCTCTCTTTCTGTAAATTAACTATTGGTATAAAAAATGCCATAGATTTCCTGGCATTAACTTTATATCCTGCTACATTGCCAAATCCTATCTAATAAAGAGGGATTATACAAATTGACCATTATTTCCTCACAAAAATTGCGGCACCCTCAGGAAATAATGAGGGAATATGGTAATTGACTGTCACACCCTCAAAGATGGTGGTGCTCTCTGCCACAAGATGGTGGCGCCCAGTCCCCTCAGCCCCACCAGGGCAGCAGGCACATGACACAACTTGGCCTGTCCCCAGGTGGGTCCAGCCACTCCACACACCTGCCTCCAGAGTTCTCCAGTCACTTCAGCCCCCTAGCCACCCATACATGACTTGAGGCGCAGGCAAGCATCTGATGGCAGCTTCCCAGGTGCCCCATGCTGGCCAGAGGCACAGGCATGCCTTGGATGGCAGCTGCTCAGCCACACAGGCCTGCCCAAGGCTCAAGTATCCAGGGCTGGTCAAGCTTTTGTTGCCAGCAGTGGCAGCAGCAGAGGTGTGATGAGGTGTCACCTTCCCTTGATCGCCAGGTTGCCTCTCACCCCTGAGGGCTCCTAGACTGTGAGAGGGGGCAGGTTGGGCCTCTAGATTATTTAAAGTCTTAATAATTTTTTGATGATGTCTTTATGGTTTTTTATGTACATTACCATGTCATCTGCGAATAATAACAGTTTTACATCTTTTTTTTTTTTTTTTACAATTTGAATGCCTTTTATTTCTTCTTCTTGTCTGATTACTATGGCTAGCACTTCCAGTACTATGTGGAACAAGAGAAGTGAAAGTGGGCATTCTTGTATTGTTCCTATTCTTAGGTGAAGTGATTTCAGTTTCTACCCATTGTATGATATTGGCTGTACGTTTTTCTTATAAAGTTTTTATTATGTTGAGGTATGATCCCTCTATTCTGACTTTGTTGTGGGTTTTTATCAAGAAATCTTGGGTTTTGTCATGCTTTTTCTGCATGAATTGATATGACTGTTATTTTTATCTCTCTGTTGGTTTATGTGATGTATCAAGTTTATTGATTTGCAGATATTGTACCATCCTTTCATCCCCAAGATAAATACTACTTGGTTATGGTGAGTAATCTTTCTGATGTAATGCTGGATCCAAATTGCCAGAATTTTGTTTAGGATTTTTAACATCTCATATTCATGAGGAATATTTGTGGTTTATTTATCTAGTTTTGGTATTAGGGTAATGGTGGCTTTATGTTCCTTCCTCTTGAATTTTTTGAAGGACAAGTTTTAGTTCTTCTTTTAAGGTTTTGTAAAATTCCCCTGTAAAATCTGGACCCAGGCTTTTGTTTGCTGGAAGCTTTTTGATGACTGCTTCAATTTCCTCCATAGTTATCGGCCTATTGAGATTTTTAGATTCTTTCTGATTGAGTTTTGGAAGGTTGTATTTTACTAGGAATATGGCCATTTCCTCTAGGTTGTCTAATTTGTTGGAATAGATTGTTAATAGTATTTTTTAACTATCCTTTGTATTTCTGTGGGATCTTTTGTTATTTCACCTCTTTCATTTCTGACTTTGTTTATTTGAATCCTCTCTCTTTGCTTCTTGGTGAGCTGGCTAGAGGTTCATCAATTCTGTTTATCCTTTTAATGAACCAGCTCTTGGTTTTATTGATTTTTTTTGTATTGTTTTATTTTTTTGGCACTATGACATTTATTATTTCCTTCCTTCTGCTTTTGTTGTATTTGTGTTGTTGCTCTATTTCCAATTCTTTAAGTTGTAGATCTAGATGTTTTTATTATAATTTTTTCTTGTTTTTGAGGTAGGCCTGTAGAGCTATAAACTTCCCTCTTAGGACTCCTTTCACTGTGTCCCATATATTTTGGATTGTTGTGTTTTCATTGTCATTCATTTTCAGGATGTTTTTAATTTCTTCTTTGATCTCTTTGGTAACCCAAATTGTTGTTTAATAGCTTCCAAGTGTTTGAATTTTTTAAATTGTTCTTATTGTAGTTTATTTCTTAATATTATGCCATTGTTGTCTGAGAAGATGCTTTATATGATTTCAGTCTCCTTCAGACTTTGCCTGTTCCCCAATATGTGGTCTGTCTCTGTAAATGTCCCATGTGCACTTGAGAAGAACATATATGCTGTAGCTTAGGGGTGAAATGTTCTGAAGATGTCAATAAGTTCATCTGATCTAGTGAGTCATTTAGGATTGCTGTTTCTTTGTTCTTTTTTTGTCTAGAAGATTTATCCAGTTATGTCAGAAGGGTATTAAAGTCCCCTACTATGATTGTATTGTTGTTGATCTCTCCTTTGATATCTTCTAAGAGTTTGTTTATGTATTTTGATACCTCTATGTAGGGTGCATATATGTTCACCAGAGTATATCATCTTGTTGTATCAATCTTTTTAGTATTAGAGGTAGCTTTCCTTAAACTTGTATGGACTTCACTTTGAGGTCTCTTTTGTCAGATTTACATATTGCTATCCCAGCTTTATTTATTTATTTTTCCATTTCCATTTGTACGGAAGATATTTTTCCATTCTTTCACTTTCAGTCTTTGTTCTGAGGTGGGTCTCGTGTCAACAGCATATATATGGCTCATGTTTTCTTATCCATTCAGCCACTTGATGTCTTTTGGTTGGAGCATTTAACGCATTTACATTTAAAGTTATTATTGATATGTATTTGTTTATATTTTTATATTTGTTCACATTTTTATATTTTTTTGTGCCTGTGTTCCTTCTTCCCATTTTTTCTTTTTTCTTTTTACACCAGTCCCTTTAGCATTTCTTGCATTGCTGGCTTGGTAGTGATAAACTCCCAGTCTTTTTTTTTTTTTTTTGGTCTGTGAAGCTCCTTATTTCCCCTTCAATTTTGAATGATAGCCTTGCTGGAGAGAATATTCTTGGATTCAGTCCCTTGCTTTGCATCATTTTGTGTACTTCTTTCCCTTCCTTTCTGGCCTAATGTGTTTCTGTTGATAAATTATTTGAAAGTCTAATGGGAAATCCCTTCTACGTAACTTGCTGTCTCTCTCTTGTAGCCTTTAGGATTTTCTCTTTGTCTTGTCAGTTTTCCTTTAAAATTATGACGTGTCTTGGTGTGGGTCTTTTTGGGTTCATCTATTTTGGTATTCTCTGTCCTTGTGTGACTTTTTTCTTCCCCTATTTCAGGGAAGTTTTCTGACATTATTATTTCTTCAAATAGGTTTTCTAACCCTTGTTCCTCTTCCTGTCCTATTGTTCGTATGTTGCTTCGTTTCATGTTGTCCTAGAACTCTTAGTCTCTCCTCCTGCCTTTTAATTTTTTTCTCCAATTTAGTTCATTTTTTGTGTGTTTTGCTTCTCTGTCTTCCAATTTGCTAATCCAGTCCTCTGCTTCTCCTAGTCTATTGTTGAACTTCCCATAGTGTTTTCTTTGTTGCAGCTATATCAGTAATTATTTCTTTTGGTTCTTAAATAAGTTGTTGATTTTCTCATCCATTGATTTATGAATTGTATGACCCTTATTCTGAATTCTTTTTCTGACCTATTGCATGCCCCCATTTTTTTTAGCTCCTTTTCTGGAATTCCTCCTTTTCTTTCCTTTGAAGGTTTTATTGTCTCCCCAATTTTGTTTTCATTGAAGGATCTAGGTTTCAAGCTGTGCAGGGGCTGCTCTTTGGGCAGCAGCGGCTCCTTGGGCGGTGGCTGCTCCTTGGATGATCATGGCAGCATCTTCTCTTTTGGTGGGCACTGCTTTTATGGTTGCTCGTAGGAATAGTGGCTCCTGTGGCTGGTGAAGGTGGGCTGCTCACAAGGCTGCTGCTCCTCAGATGGGGTCGGACTTTTCCTGCAACTTCTACTCCTTGGATGGGATGGGCTGCTCACAGGGCTACTCTTTCTCACACACACGTGAGCTGCTCACATGGCTGTTACTTCTTAGATGGGGATGGGCTTCTTGCGAGGCTGCTGCTCTTTGTATGGGGGCGAGCTGTGGGCAGGTGTTGCCCCTTGTATGTGGGCGGGCTGCTCCTCCTTGGTTAGTGGTGGAGTGGACCTTTGTGCTGCTCCTTGGATGGGGGCAGACTGCTCACACAGTTGCTGCTCCTCAGATGGCAGCAGACTGCTTGTAGGGCTGCTGCTTCTTAGAGGAGGCTGGCTGTGCAGGGCTCCTGCTCCTTGGACAGGGCCAGGGTCTGCATGGCCGCTGTTCTTTGGACAAGGGCAGGCCATGTGTGGCTGCTACTCTTCAGACAGGTTCGGTCTGCTCAACAGCTACTGCACCTCGGATAGAGGTGGTCTGCTCATGCAGTTGCTGCTCCCGTAGTTGCAGTGTTGGGCTGGCTAGAGGGGAGCATGCTTTGGAACTCACAGGATCCTGTAGCAGGGGTGGGTGGAGTCTTGGTGACTGTGGGACTGCAGCCGAGTAATCAGGTCCCTGGTGGGGATGCCTGTAGAGTGTTGTTGGGTGGTGTCTGATGGCACCCTGGGTGGAGATGAGGCTGGGCTTTAAGCCACAGCAGCTCTCCCCTTCAAGAAGGTGTGGCCTCTGCTCTAGAGCCAGCCTTCCTGGGACTGTTTGCAATGGTAGCAAAGGCTGCCGAGCTAGGCGAGCTCAGTCTGCTTGCCCCAAAGGTGCTGTGGGATCTAATTGCCCCTCTCTCATGCTCCCCCCGCCCCCCCACACACACCCCACACACATTCACACACTTCCTTTTGCTCTCTCCCTCACTAGCTCCATCTTCCTGTCTCTGAAGTTGGGTCTGGAGTGTTATTGACCTGTTTGTGGATAGAGTCTCCTCTCCGGGTTTCTGGTTATGTGGCTTGCTTTCTATATCTCATGCACCCAACAGGACAAAATACAACTTGGCAAGACACAACACCAAGGGAACAAAACGTGAATGTACTCATGACACCTATAACCCCAATATAAATGACCACTAGAGGAAAGAGAATTAGGGGAGAGAGAAGAGAGTACCAGGGATACCAAGGAGAGAAAAAAATGGTAAGAGAGAAAAGAAAACATAAAAAAAGGAAAAAGAATATATTTATAGGGGGAGAAAACACCACAGAACAAACAGATAAACCAAAATTGCAAACACCAAATACCCAGAAAAGAGGGTGAGGGCAGAATCTGTAGAGACTGAGCTTATATACAGAAACTAAGGTTATGGAATTGGTTGAATCTGTGGAGGACCTCAGTTCTGTATAGAGGAAATAGAAAGAGGATGAATGGATAAGAAGAAAGAGAAAAAAGTAAAAAAAATTTAATTAATTAAAAAAGTAGGAAAAAATAAAAATAGAATTATGAAAATGTGAAAAGAAATAAAAAAAATAAGAAACAAAAAAGAAAAGTAAGAAGATAGCAAAAAAATCTATATTAATAAAAGCATAATATGCTAATTAGACTGGACAGTCAAATGACCTTCTGGATGTCATTCTGGACATCCTTCCAGATGAAGTTGCAGCAGTAAGGTCTGAGGCAGAGGCAGTTAAAGATGGTCAGGCAGGCAGGGGAGCAGTTAGTGGCGATCAGGCAGGCAGGCGAGTGGTTAGGGGCAATGAGGCAGGAACAGAGAGTGATTAGGGGACATTAGCAGGCAGGTTGGTGAGTGGTTAGGAGCCAGCAGTCCCAGATTGTGAGAGGGATGTGCAGTGGTCCTGGATTGCAAGAAGGTGCAGGCTGGGTTTAGGGATCTTCCCCCCTGTCCCTATTAATGAATTTCGTGCACCAGGCCCCTAAAATAAAAATGAAAAAGTGAAGTGCAATTTGTTTCTGCCGAGTTTTGATGTCCCATGGTTGCTGGTTTAAGATCCCATTGTTTGTACTGTCTGCTACTTCTCAGTTTCCTATTAGGTTGTTGAAGTTCAAGTGGTCCAGTGCTCCTCTGTTTGTATCTATCTCCACAGCCTTGACTGCCAGCAGGCAGGACCAATCTTCCTACTTAGCCTGTCTGTCCACTTTCAATCTTTATCTCTCAAGCAGCTGTTTCTGACCAAACTATAGTTCTAGAGGTTGCTGGGACTGAACAGCCTCTTTTTAGGCCAGTCCCTGAGGGCTCTCAGAGATTATTCAGAGGGCTTTGTTTGTTTGTTTGTTTTATCCTTCCTAACACTCAGGTTGTAGTCTGGGTGTGGCTGTATTGGTTTCCTGGAGACTGCAGGAAGGGGCTATCTCTTCAAGAGAAAATAACTGGAGAAAAACACCTATTGTGACAATAAAACAATGACATGGTAAAAAAGAGAGAGAGAGAGAGAGAGAGAGAGAGAGAGAGGCTGTTAGGTCCAGGACATCAGGTATGACTCAGTGCGAGACTTGCGGCCACCTCTCCTTGACCATCTCCTTTCCCCAGAAAGTCCACACCTTCACCTGCACCTCAGCCACAGGTGAGTGTTGTATTGAAAGAGCCTATAAACTGGGTTTAGTAAATAAAAGCAAAGACCAAAAAGAGGGGAAAGAGCTGCGCCACTGCGAGCCCCTCTCCCCTCAGCATGTTGAGGTTTGGGTAGTTGTTCAGGCTGCCCCCTCTGGGCTCAGCCTCTTGTGGCTGTGGGCTTAGATCCTGAATCTCTTGCCGCCAGCAACCCTGTGGACTTCCTTTCCAAGGTTATATGTTACGCTTGTCCCAAAGGCTGCGCCCTTGGTGCCGTGCAGCTTTCTTCTGACCCTCTGGGCTTGGAAGTCTCACACCTCTTTCCAACCCAGATCCCTGATTTTACCATTCTCTAGGCATCCTCTGCCTTTCCTAGCTGGGAATTGTCTCACCATCTGTGTCTACTTCGCCAATTCAGTGTGCATATTATTTGATTTAGTTGCTCCTTCTATCTGCTCCAGGACAAGGCTCAGGACACGTCTGCCTACTCTGCGGCCATTTTGTCTCCCAACACACTCTTCTTTAACAGTTGGACATTCCATATTAATTTTTCATCTTGAGCTTGTATTTTCATGCCATTTTTCCATAGAATTTTATCATGATGTAATATATTTTGACTTTTTTATGTCCTTTATTACACTGTCATACTTCTTTTCTATGAAAATATGGACCAGCTCTTTATTTTTCATATCTTTAAATGTTAAAAAATAAGTTCTAGACTTAGGTATCATTATTATTATTAACTCACAATTGATTAAAACAACACAAGAAATTAAAACTTGAATGAGTAATTAAATGGAATAGTGAAATGAATTTTAGAAAACCATTTTATACTGAAATGCTTCTATGGATGAATATTACATATTACTGAAATAAGGCACTGGTCATCATCAGATTCTTTGTTTTTGTAGATATAAATGCTGAGGAACTTTTATTCTATTCAGAAATAGAAGGAAACAGAAGGAATTTTGGTATACTAATATCATTAAAATCTTTCTTCTCCATCTGATTTATATGTCAAAAAATCTCATTGGATTTGTCATCTAAAGTAATTCCTAAAACCAGGTATATTTAACCTTGTTCTCCTTCAGTTTTGTTGATAGTAACAAATTGGGACCCACTTGATTTCAAAGGAGTTTCTCAGGCAGTTATAGTAGCTTTTCACTTTTTGCAGGTTCTAGAAAATAAACCAAAAAGACTACCAGACACACCAATAATGTATAATTACATCTGCTACCCTTTTCATTTGATGGCATATGGTTTAACCTATTCACAGAGGAGCTGTTGTAATTCATTTCAGAACACCGTCCTTGATTGCTTTGACTCAGTTTCAGTCTGCATACCCCTTGATGGAAGCCATGGTCTTCATCATACTGTTAGATTAATTGTATATCTTTCCAGCATTTACATCTTTATGCCATGTACAGTGACTAACCCATAGAAGGAACTTAAGTATATGTTGAATGAAGGATCCCACTTATGCTTTTCTTCTGAACTAAGGTTTTTAGCTTTTCTTTTTATTTAAATGTGTTTTTGTCAAAGTGTTGCATGTCCTTAATAGGACTTGTTAGCAAAACTAGGCATCATTGTCAAACCAGTCAATCATATCAGACTTATTTTTTGTCGGAAAAGGTGTAATTTCATCTTTTTCAATTCATGTAACATGTTAATACACCTGTCTGTGAACACCATTCTGTGTTAAGTGACCATTAGCCTTCTGTGCTTTCTGGCTCTGCCTGTACTCCTGTGCTCTCCATGCTCTGTTCCCCTGTGCTTCTCCCTTGTAATCTGTGTCTTTGAAGAGAGTCTAACCTTAGGAGTCATAGTCCTAATGGAATTTGTCACCACTGTGTGACACTCTAGATAGGAGCCACAAATCCTCCCTAATCCCCTAGTTAGGACTATCCCTAGGACAGGGCAGACCCCAGGCTGTGTTGGAATAAAGACAGCTGTCTCATTCTAGTGTCTGCTTGTGCCCTTGTTTGGTGCCCTGGATGAGCTCTTTCATGCCGGGTGGGCACATGTCCAGGGTTGGCATGCATTTTCTGTGAAATGGGAGAAAGGTCCTTATTAAAGAGAAGGCAGGGAGGGAAACTCTGCTCACAACTCAGCCATCATCACAACCTCCTGAACATCTGCTTTCAAGACCACTGCTGTAGTCTAGCCTTGTTTATTTTTAGATCAGATAATTTCAGAAAAGTATTACAGAAGCTATTACTGTCTTACCTCATTTTTTCTCTCTAGTCTGGGGGAGTAGATGCTCAAAAAAGTATCAGAGGTGAAATAGTGACAGGTCAGTGCATAATTTCTAGATTGACTCACGATGCTGTTCTGTGGTCAATCCTAGCTTGCAGGGGGATCATCTGTTGTCTCCATTTTGGTAGTTAGGACTCTGAGACTGGGCTTAGGCCCTTGGCTGCCCTTAGTTAGGTTTATAGTCAGATAATCTCCTGGGTTATAATTTCCTGTATATTGACAATAATTATACCTATGATATCAGAAGAGTGTTGACCTGAGGCAATAGGATCATCTTAAGTACACAATACGTGCTCAGTGTCTGCTCTTGTTACCTGTAAGACAGATACTTGGGTCACTCAGTGCTAACACTTGGGACTCACTCTTCTGAGCCATTCTATCCCTAGACCTTTGGCAAGAGGATGTCACCACCATTTTGGCACTATAAGCGTGTGTTTCCCAGCATATTTCCCTCTGCCTGGTACACACCCCATCTAGCAATCCCAAAAGACCCCTCAGTATTGTTATGTCCAAATCAAAAGTCACCATCTTTCCTTTCCTGCCTGCCTCTTCTCCACATCATCTATTTTGTGAAGGATAAATCCTCTGTCAATCTGGGTCCTCAACTAGCAACGGAGGAATCCTATAGTAAGTCTTTTATCTCAAATGTCTCCTAAATGCCTGATATTTCTTCCTTCCTCCTTCAGCACCATGATCACAGCTCCTCTCTCCCTTGATCTATGACCACAGCCCTTTCCCAGCCTTCCTGCCTCCATCTCTCTCACACTTTTTCTACATGTGGCTGTAAGAAGGAGCATTCTGAAAAGCAGGTCCATTTGGATCCCTCCCTGCACAAATAGCCCTTCATCGGTTCTTGGTCCCACAGGAAAAAAGAAATTGGCACATGCAGCTTTTTTTCTTCTGCCTTTTCTGCCTTCCTGCCAATCCTCCTTTACCTCTTACTGTGTGTCCCCCAGTTCTGTGCTGCTCTGTTCCCTCTGCTTTGTGACACTGCAGCTGACACGGCATCCTCTGTCCACAATACCATGCCAGCCCAAAGTCAGTCTCTTTAGGGGGTGTTCCCTGACTTCTCCACTTTGTCCATTCTCATAGACATGTTTCCTCAACTGTAACATCTCTAAAGTCAGGACAAGTGATGGCTTGTTCAGAGTTTATTGGTAGAACTTTTATTCTTTTTTTAATGGCAAATAGAATGAAGGTATACCATAAAATCAATGGCATTAAATTTGATGTACAGTGGTACCTCGAGATACCAGTGCCCTAACATATGAGATTTTTGAGATACAAGCAGTCGAGCTAGCGATTTTTGCTTTGAAATACGAGCAACATTTGAGATAGGAGTAATTGCGCGGGTCGGCCGGCTGCACACGACCCACCAGTTTACCACGACTCGAGCGTCTCATAGTTTCCCACGCCTCAAGGTTACGGAACGAATTAAACTCGTATCTCGAGGTACCACTGTAATTTGTATATATCTTTTACGTGGAGGTGACTTTTTATGATTTGTAAATAAAGGGATAGTCAGTTTTATTTATTTACTAAATTCCATGTTGCTTTAGGATAGGGACTATCTTCCTCTATTTTCATTCTCCATGTCAAGTTCAGAGGCTACTACATAGAAGAACCTTGAAAGGGGATTGAATGAATGAAATAATGAGAGAATGAAGGCAGGGAGTCATGATCCATCCTTGGCAGAAATGCCATGGCACTGTTACAGTCTCTCTCCCTAAATGTTCTTCTGTTTTATGCTACAACATCACTTTCTTCCACGTTACTTAAGTTCATTAAAAAAAGACATCCATTATCACTTCTCAGCCTTTGGCTAAAATCAAGTGTAGTAAAAAAGATATCCATTATTTGGAAGTAGGAGAATGTAGGATTTTTATGTCCCGGCTGTCCTTCCATGTCTGAACTTGACATGACCATACTACCCTTAGGACTGCATTCCCATCTCTCTATTAATCTCTCAAGATGCACGATATGGGGATGGACGCAGAGACCCTGTAAATTAAATGGATTAAGGAGGCCTTGAGTGGAGGAACTTTGTGGCCTGCATTTCTTGGCAGCATCAGTCTGCTTCATTGTCTGATCTCTTTGGCCTTCAAGTCTGGAGAAAACTGCTTGAACAGTACAAAATCAGCTAAGATCAAATTAGATCCAGAATGTCGGTTTTTCTCAATATCTCTTTTATTGTATCTATGCTATTCAGATTTATTTGTCAAAAAATTGCTCAGTGAGCAGAGACCCAGAGCAAAAACTCTGGATGGTTATTCACCCTAGCTGGGGTGGAGTTTGATGTCTTTTTCTCCACAGCTGTGTTCTACTGTTAGCAACCTCTGTCCTGTTAGGTGGTAGTGATAAACTCTTATTTTCAATAACTGACTTTTCAACTCTCCTTTTTGAACTATAAGGACCTAACCCTGTCACTAAGCACTGGCTAACATTTTCTGTGCTTTTCATAGACTCTTATATTTATGGCCTACCTTCATGGTGGATGTTTTTGGTCAGCTGCCCCACAACATGAGGGAAGACAGGTGAATTTCATTGATAAACTGAGCCATTCACCATGTAAGAACAGTTAACACTTTGGAATGATTTCCTGAAGTTAGTGATGATTTAAAGCACAACCTTCTGGAATCTACCTGCTGGAGCTACAAGCTTAGATCCATTACTATCTGTATGACCTTGTGCATCTGATCCAAATGGTCTTCCTGAATCGTAGGTTTTTCATCATTAAAAAGGAGTAAATGCCTCCTCCTAAGATTATCAGGAAGGCTGAATGTATCATCTCTAAAAGCTCTGAACACTTAGGTAAGTGCAATCAGTAAGAGTAACTGAAATGTAGGTTCTCATTTGCTCAGTTGGATTGACTATTTCCCTGACCTGGATCTCTGGGAACTCATTTTGTGCAGATTCTAGGTAGCAGTGCCACTGCTCTTAGAGGAATGGTACAAAGGAATGGCTCTGAGGAGCCCAGCACAGGTCTCCTGTCTTCCCCTTCTGATCACTCCCTGTTTGGGCCTGCACGGGCGGCTTCCTCATTTTCAAATGAAGGATGTTGGATTACATTTTAGGACCTCTTTAGAGTCCTGACATTCGAATGGTGGCTGAAACTTGCCATTGGAAAGCATGTTTTAGAACTGGAATTGAGAAACCAGGGTAACTTTTAAATGCCTACCTATAAAAGAGGTTAGCTGAAATTATATTTAGATTGTTAAAAAATCCTCAATAATTAGGCATTAGGATTTTTTCAGAAAGTTGTATTTTTAACAATGAGAGTGTACTAGGCAACCTAAGTGAAATTTGTCTGTCTCTTATTGCAAACACTGCCCTTACTCCTCCTCATTCCCTATATTATGTGAAGAAGACTTTAATGCTAATAGTAGTATTTTTGCTGATTTTAGATGCCTTATTTTTAAAACCTCTAGTACATTTCTGTTTTAGTAATTATGGACTGTTGCATTAGCTAAATAAAAATTCTCTTAAACCCTCATAGATAGGATTAAAGGAGATAGCTATTATTCTTCTAGGAAAGTGATTTATGATCCATATTCATTTATTGTCTTTTTCCAAGAAAGCAAAATAACCATTAGCGCTCTCAATTATGTAGAAATGCTGAGAATGCCACAGATTTTTCTTTATTGGCATGTTATTAGTAACCCAACATATTTAGGTTTAAAAATGATTATGGCCAATATCATAAATGATTTAGCATATTACTTATACTATTACTAGTATAAGAAACAAAATGGCTAAAGCACTTTGAATTTCAGAGCTGATTAATGGCCTTCGTGGTTTCAAATTTATTTTAAAAACAGGTTTATAATTGGATAATTATACCAAGGTAAGAGATTCCACTTACTTTATTACTTTTCTCTCCATGGTAATATCTTAGTCCTGCTCCAGCTAGATTAAGAGAAAAAGAATAATTAATTGTAAAGTATTTTAGAAATCTTAAGTCATTGGAACTAGAAACTAAAAGCCATTGGGGCCAAAACTGGTTTGGCTCAGTGGATAGAGCATCAGCCTGTGGACTGAAGGGTTCCAGGTTCAATTCCGGTCAAGGGGACATATCTTGGTTGTGGGCACATCCCCAGTGGGAGGTGTGCAAGAGGCAGCTGATCGATGTTTCTAACTCTCTATCCTTTTCCCTTCCTCTCTGTAAAAAATCAATAAAATATATTTAAAAAAAAAAAGCCTTTGGGAACTAAGCAAGTACTTATCTTCTTAACATTATTCCTCTGCCCTCCATTCCAGCTGTGTTGGAGGATCTCAAGACCATCCACAGTTTCTGTGATCTGGTAGAATTATGGTACTCATAAAATAGTTATATTCATGGCTTTGACTTAACTACAAAAGCAGGTATGAGAAGCAGAAACAGCACAAGTAAAGGGGTATTAGTGAGGTCCAGAGGAAGTCAGATACAGGCTTTTAACATTCCTTTCTAGGTAGAGTCACACAGGATGCACCACATTCCCTCAGTAATAACTTATGACATGTTGCTAGCTAATGAGGCTCCCTAGAGACCCAGTGCCCAGAATTTTTATGGAGGACTGATTAGGTAGGCAGCCACGGCCTGGTACATTTCAAAATTCTAGACTCTCAGGAGAAAGCAGGTGGTCAGCATAAACTATGTTTGTAGAGTTTGATACAGTGAGCAACACTTAACAGTTATGAAATGGTGGGAAACCTCCCCAAATTCATGTTCCCAGACACCAACTTTGCAAGCAGACCTTTTCATGGATGACAGACCTGATGTGTTTCTGCATAGCAGGAGATGTACCCCACCCAACCCTTATACCTTCAGGTAAGGTTCTAGTGGTGATGAACTAGGATCTCTAGCTTCCCAGGAGACAGAATTAGTCCAGCTAGTAATAGCTGTCCAACCTGGATTCAGATCATTATGGTCAGGGCCATGTAGGTTGAACAAGGATGGTAAGAAACTTTACTGTTTCCTGGAGTGTTCATAATTTCATAATTAATCTAGTCTGTTGTATGATTTTTCATGAATTTTTGCTTTCTTTTTAACTCAACCATGGGGACTTGAAACTGGCAAGAAGAAGCCAATAAAAGCACAAAAGTCAAGTCTTAGAGAAATGAGATTTATCAAGTGATACACAGTATAGATCCCATTTTACCAAAATGTTTCACCTGAAATTTATTCTAGAATGGCTCATGCATTGTTTATTTGTGCCAGTTTCATGACAGAATCAAATCATGAAGGTTAAATGAGTAAATGAAGCACCATTTTAAAATTCATCCTTGGATTATGAGTGTCTCTTTTCTTACTCCCATTGTTTTATCTCTTTCCAAAGCAAGAAATTTAAATTTTTATGTAATTAAAATAGATACAGAACTTAAAACTTTAACTGCGTTGGCTTACACACTTCAATTTCCTAAATCCACTGCAAAAATAAAAAGAACACTAGATAAATTAAAATGACTAATAGTTTCCCAATGCTCTAAGTTATACATGTTTACTAGGATGGATACTATTGCCTTTTCTTTTGTTGCTTAAGTCCCTTTGTCTACAAAAACGTGGTGAGAGCTCCTCCATTATGTTATAATCCTGTAATGGAATTAATACATACATCTACTTGAGCAAATAGGTTGATAGGATGAAGGTTCACACATAATGTGGAAGTCCCACTTCATCTGTATAGATGCTTACTATTAAAAACACACTATCAGGAATACCAGGATTTAATGTTATGGTGATAGTGTACATCCTATCTAATAAAGAAGGAATATGCTAGTTGACCATCACTCCATCACAAAGATGGCTGGCTATACCCACAGCTGAGGCCAAGTTCCCTTAAGGAGCCTTAATGAGCAATCAGCAGGGACCTGAGGCTATGCCCTCCCCCGTCCCCATGGGGCTTGACAGGGGACCTCAGACCACGGCCCCCACCCAGTGGGGCTTGACGGGACCTCAGGCCATGCCCCCTGCCTTGGTATCAGGCTGGGGGACCTCAGGCCGTGACCCCCGCCCTGAGACCATGTCCCCTGCCTGGTGGGGCTTGATGGGTGACCTCAAGGTGTGCTTACCATCCTTGTGCTGGGCTAGGGGACCTCAGACTGCAGCCCCCACCAGGTGGGGCTTCACAGGGGACTACAGACGGCACCCCAGCATCGGGCCAGGGCACCTGAGGCTACACCCCTTGCCTGGCGGGCATTGACAGGGGACCTCAGGCCATACTCCCCACCCAGCGGGGCTTGTCGGGAGACCTCAAGGTTCACCCCCAGTGCTGGGTCGGGGGAACTCAGGCTGTTCCCCTCTGCCCAGCGGGGCTTGATAGGGGACCTGAGGCCGTGCTCCCCTATCAGTGGGGCTTGACAGGGGACCTGAAGTTGCTCCTTCATCCCAGTGCTGGGCTGGGGAACCTGTGGCTGCGCACCTCCCCCTCGCCCCGCAACCCCCCTGCCTAGCAGAGCTTGACAGGGGACCTCAAGGAATGCCTCCGCCCCATCTGAGGAACTTCAGGTGACACTCCCCATACTGTCGTTGGGCCAGGGGACCTGAGGCTACTTCCCCTGCCTGGTGGGACTGGCCAGGTCTGGATCTAGCCCAATAGGGGGGAGGGGTCTGGGTCTCACACAATTTTGAGGCACAGTGGGTGGGCGAGGATTTGACTCTGGGTCCCCCTTTTAATATGCACGAATTTTGTGCACCAAGCCACTAGTAATAATATAAGAGGAAAAATATAAAATATTTTCAGCAGAGAAAGTTCTAATTTAAAAGATTCTTCTTGCCACTTAATTTTCTAGGGCCCAGAGAGGTAAGTCAAGCTATTACATCTTGCTTGGCTGAGTAGATAAATATTACTTTGGATTGTTGAATATAAAAAATAAAAATGGGGTTTTGATTTTTTCTTCATTATCAATCCAACTTCATTCTGCCACTTTATTTGGTTCCCCTACTTCAGTTTTCTGGCTCAGACCCCCAAGTTTTTCACTAGCTTTATTGGCTGCTTCTGTGAAGGAAGGAAGTGGAGTGGAAGAGAATTTCAGGGCAGGCCTATAAAGAAAGTAAGTGTAAAAACTTGAAGTTCATGGGGAAATAATATGTCACTTTTCCCATAGGCCTCACTGTTGTATTTGTTTAATATATAAATTGCAAGACTTTAAGATAAGATTTGTTTCATTTCAAAGATTTCCTTATCCATTGCAGCTTATGGGAGATAACCTTCTACAAATGATAGAAGATTGTGTATGTGTTGGGACAGGCAATTGGTTTGGGGACTCAGATTTTCCAGAACGAAATCTGTCATTAGGGACACATGATAAGCCTCTCAGATACTGTGTAGGCTTGATTTTTCAAAGGCCCTTTTAGGGGTGGTATTACAAAATAATACAGGAAAGTAGTACCTGATATCAGATAAGATTCGGCAGGTTCAGTTGCCCCGAGGTAATAAAGGAGTGCTAAGGGTTATTTGTATAAACATAGAATGTCAATAAAGTATTCTACAATAGATTCTGATATCTTGTTCTTACATGTTTTGTGATAGTCTTAACAAACTTTTGTTCTTTACTATTCTCATTGGAACCAGTTGGGGTTCATGGGAATGGTCTGATTCTTTTCTTAGTTATCCTTCTAGAAGATGTACGAGAAGAGCATACTTTTACAACATTCTTAGTTGTTCCTGTACTGTGATTTTATTTTTGTTTTAAAGCTTTCTTGTTAAAACTTTTAGTCAAAACATTGGTGATTCTATATTCTAATCCTCTCATTTTTTAGTAATTCTTAATATTTTTAGTAGTACTCAGATAAGAAGCTCTAATATTTCTTGAGGCATGAACATCTTTGGAGGTGATTCCCATAGTTGGGAGACTCCAAAGCTGAAACCAGATACAAAATGGGTGCGGATCACCTGTCACTATTTGAGCCAAATTAAGCAGAGACAAGGTTGAATCATATATGAGCATTTATTCTAATAATGCCAGCAGTGTGGGAGAGTAGCAGGTCATCCTAAAAATTCTGCTTTAACATCTCTTGCTAGCTGGTTGATTATATATGGATAAGGAAGAAGGGCTACTTATAAGGAGTAAGTGTGTCAGATTAAGGGCTGAAAGGTCTGTAGTCCCTGTGTCTCCTTCCAGGATCTTGAAGTCCAATAACAAGGTAGTTAATTTTCTATGATGTGAAAACCAAGCTCAGCCCATTCCCGGGACAAGATAATAGTCAGCATTTCTGAGGAAAACTCCCAGAGGGAGTCAGGGTCCAGGCTCAGCAACCAAAACAAAGCATTTCCTTGGTTTGTTCTCAAAATGTATTCTTTTTTCTGAATAATGGACCCTACCAGGCTCCAAGACGTCTCTTATCTTTTTATAACCCTGTCTTTCTTCTTGCAACACATCCTCTAGTGTCCCAGGGTCTGTAAGAAAGCTTTTGTCAGTCTTTATGGTTTGTAATTGGACAAGCATGGCTGTATTTATCCACTGTCCCAAATGTTCTTCCCGTATTTATAGTTAGTAAGGTGAGGTGAATAATCTTTAAACAACTGTGGTTCTATTCCTATTACTTACCCTTGCCCCTATCAAAAACTCTGCACAAACCTATTGTTGGGTACCCTAGCAAGGGCTAACACAGCTGTGTCCAAGGTGGCATTCTTGATTTCTAGAGGCTCAGGATGTCATCTCTTTGAAGGAAATCTTTCTGTCTTCTACAATGACCTACTCAGTAAATGTGTTGATTGATTAGTATATACCCTTAAAACTAGGTATTCAGGAAAGAAAATGCAAAATTCAATGATAAACAGGTAATGAAAAAACTTCTTAGGGTTTCTTGTCACCCAGGTACATCTCGGGCTGAGGACCTCTATTTTGATAAACACTATGGTCTCCATCTCTGAGATAGGACAGTATTTTGTATTGTGATATTATCAGCCTCCATGAGGGAGAGGGTATTGCAAAAGGCTCCAAAGGCCTCCTTGACAGAAATCCCGCTTTATTCCTCAGGACCTATCAGGGAGAGGAATTGTTTCCATGCTAATAATACTCCTAGCATATCTTAATGCTGTGATGGTTATTATTGTTATTTATATTTGAACTTATAGTATGGACCTTTGTGTGTCTGCACCCTGTGAGTCTGCTTAGGTTAGAAATCAGTAGTCCTATTTATTTGTTAATTATCTTAAAGTAATGGATGTGTCCAAGTTTTATGGGATTTGCTAATTGATATTTTATTTAGTTATTGGAAAGCAATTACCCCTCGGTTAATTATACCTACACTTAATTTGTTAGCATGCCATAGTTTAAGTGGGTATATATTTTGCTTTGTTTACCAGGTTCAGATCTCTGTTGTGCAGGTCACATATTCTTGTATTTGGTAATGGAGCAACTGGATATGTTGGTTGGTGGAAGGATGGGATCACGACACAGAGGGCTAGTCCTCGGTGACCTGTAAGGAAGGGGTTGGCATGCAGTCATGTAACATTTCTGTTGCATCTTTTGTTTTCACAGTGAGAGAAAAACGCAAGAGTCTCTTCATTAACCATGTAAGTGAAACTGTGCCTGTGTCCATCAGAATGACTGTAAAGTCAAGAGAGCTTAAATAACTGTGTCTGGAATGGGTTAAAAGGATTCATGTATTTTGTTGATACTTGGGAGAATGTGAAGAATATGGCAGTGTCTTTATGGTTTGTAATTGGACAAGCATGGCTGTATTTATCCACTGTCCCAAATGTTCTTCCAGAAGCCACAGACTGATGTTGTTTATGGGAAGGTGTGTGAATAATACCACAGCAAACACCACATGGGTCCAAATGAAAGCTACTTCTTTTGAATTTCTGATCCTTTTTTTCTTCTATCCCTACCCCAGATCACTCTTTCTCTATAACTCAATTTCATTTCAGTAAACACATAATTGTTTTCTATGAGGCTGTATTTCTCCATAACTTTCCTTCTCATAATTATTGTTTATTAAGTCCAATAGTGTTTGAATGTTCTGTTGATTCTCAAAGAAATACACTTGACAATACTTTAATTTTAAAGAGTTCAAAAAGATTTAGCTTTAGACTTTTGGCCATTCTAAGCGGTATATTCCTCTCCTGATTCCAGGCATAAAGCATTCCATTAAGATCATTTATCCTTCTTCCTTGAGCAGCATGTATGGCTAGCTGGCTTCATGTGCACTCCCCTCCATTTCCCCACTCGCACTCACCATGGTGCTCCAGCTTGCACCCCTGTGAAATGTGGAGGGTGGAGTTCAGGAACTTTATAGCCATATCTTCCTTTCCCTCTAAATACATGCCTCTCTTTAGAAAAAGCTATCTCTGTGAGGTATGGAATAATGAAGGAGGTAAATTACCAAAATAAGTATGCTGTAAATTCTCATATTGAAAACCAGAATGAGGATTTGATCTGCATTTAAGTATTTATAGATCTTAAAGTACTTGGCACTGAAGCTATGTGTTAAAAAGTCTTAAAGCTGTAATAATATCTTCCCTGCCCTTTGAAAATGTAGACAAAATGTCGTGAAGAAATTAATAAGCTAGGTACATGCAAACTATAGCACCATATAAAGATGTTGATGTTACTGTTATTGCCCATTAGAATGTAGATAAATTCTATTTAATTTTCCAAGTTCTATATCAGAGCTGATGAAAGTCTTTCTGGTATTTTGAATATGGATATAGTTTTTCATAAATAATGAAGACCAGAATTTCCGGGATGGAGTGCATTCTGTTCTGCTCCATTTGAGAATCCTGCTTTAGAGTGTTTATTTCTGCCTACTATGTTTGAAAGGGCAAAGAGCAGATTTCTTTTAAAATAGTATCTTTTCTGTTTATACCTTTCACGTGGTCAGTCAGAGAAGTCAAGGAATGTAAGTAAATGTAGTAAGCTTGATCGGTGAAGTGAAATGTAAAAAATTTTTTATTTCATGAGAGAAAGGGAAGAAGGAATGGAAAGGGGGCTGAGGGGGAGGGGGGCAGAGAGGGAGGGAGAGAGAGAGGGGGAAAGGGAGAGGGAGACATCGATTTGTTGTTCCATTTATTTATGCATTCATTCATTCATTCTTGTATGTGCACTGACTGGGGATCAAACCTGCAACCATGGCATATCAGGATGATGCTCTAACCAACTGAACTACCTGGCCAGGACAAGAAATTTTAAACCTTATGCCCTAGGCCAGTGGTTCTCAACCTTCCTAAGGCCATGACCCTTGCATACAGTTCCTCATGTGGTGGTGACCCCCAACCATGAAATTTTGCTACTGTTATGCATCATGATGTAAATATCTGCATTTTCCGATTGTCTTAGGCGACCCCTCGTTTGATCCCCCAAGGGGTCGCGACCCACAGTTGAGAACCGCTGCCCTAGGCAGTTTGGGTCAGTGGATAATGCATCAGGTTCAATTCCAGTCAAGGGCATATGCCTGGGTTGTGGACTCAATCCCCAGTAGCAGCATGCAGGAGGCTGCTGATCAATGATTCTTTCTCATCATTGATGTTTCTATCTCTTTTTCCCTCTCCCTTCCTCTCTGAAATCAATAAAAATATATACTTTTTAAAAAAAATTCTAAACCTTGCCGAAACCAGTTTGGCTCGGTGGATAGAGCATCAGCCTACCGACTGAAGGGTCCCAGGTTCGAATTCCGGTCAGGGGTATGTGCCTTGGTTGCAGGCACATCTCTGATGGGGGTTGTGCGGGAGGCAGCTGATAGATGTTTCTCTCACATGGATGTTTCTAACTCTCTGTCACTCCCCTTCCTCTCTGTAAAAAAAAAAAAAAAATATATATATATATGTATTTATTCTGAACCTTGCTTTTGCCTCTTTGGGAGATTTATTTTTAATTTATTGAGCAACCGCTCTGTAGCTATGTAAGTACCAATAAAATGTGAAAGAAGCTTCAGTTAAAGCTTTAATCTCAGTAAGATTTTAAAACTCCAATAAGGTTAAGAAATCCAACTCTTAAGGCATTTCAAACTTACAGGAAAGTTGCAACAATAATAGAATACAGGATTTTTGCACCTCACTAAGGAACTTTAGATATATTGGTTCTCATACTATTCATTTGACTTGACACAATAGATGTTGATATGGGGGAGCTGTTTTGTGATATCTTCTCTTCTTAATATTTTTACTTGCTTTTCCGGAATGTCTAAAAATTATAATGCTATACATTTGATGCAGTCCCATTTGTTTATTTTCTCCTTAGTCTATAAAGATATTGCTATGACATATGTCTGCAATTTTGCTGCCTGTGGAGTCTTATAAGATTTTTATGGTTTCCTGTCTTACATTCAAGTCCTTTAGGCATTTTGAGTTTGTTTTTGTATATGGTATAAAGTTACTTATCTGATTTCATTTTTTTGCATGTATCTGACCAAATTTACCAGCACCATTTATTAAAGAAGCTATTTTGACTCCATTTTATGCTCTTGCCTCCTTTGTCAAATGTTAATTGAGTATAATCACTTGGGTCAATTTCTGGGTCTGCTATAATGTTCCATTGGTCTATATATATGTCTGTTCTTGTGACAGTACCAGGCAGTTTTGAGAACAGTGGCTTGGTAATATAGTTTGATGTTCTGGTATTATGATCCCTCCAACTTTGTTCTTCTTTCTCAGGACAGCTGTGGCTATTCAGGTTTTTTAAAATTTTTATTCCAGATGAATTTTTGGAGACTTTGTTCTAGATTTTTGAAATATGCCATTGGTATTTTAATAGGTATTGCATTGAATCTATAGATTGCTTTAGGTAGTATGAACATTTTAATGATGTTGATTCTACCAATCTATAAACATGGTATGTTCTTCCATTTGTTTATGTCTTCCTCTAACTTTTTTTTCAATGTCCTGTCGTTTTCCAAGTACAGGTCTTTTACATCTTGGTTAAGTTTATTCCTAGGTATCTTAATTTATTTGGTGCAAAGGTAAATGGGATTTTTTTTTTTTCAATTCTCTTTCTGAGTTCATTATTGACATACAAAAAGGCCATGGATTTCTGGGTGTTAATTTTGTATCCTGCTATATTGCCAAATTCATTTATTAGGTCTTGTAGTTTTTTGTTTTGTTTTTAAATTTTTATTTTATTGTTTAAAGCATTACACATAGGAGTACATATATATCCTTTTTTCCCCCCCATTGACCTTCCCTAACCCCTGATGCATGTCCTCATCTTTCCCTCCTCCCACCCCACCCTAAGTGTATTGGGTCTATTCATTGTGCTTATATGCCTGCATACAAGGCCTTTGGTTGATCTTCGCGCCTCTCCCCCCAACACTCTCCATCCTTCCTGCTGTTATTTCACAGTCTGTTCCATGCTTTACTGCTTCTGTATTTATCTTTTTGTTCACCAGGTTATAAAGTTCTTTATTTTCCATAAATAAGTGAAATCATGTGATATTTTTCTTTCATTGCCTGGCTTATTTCACTTAGCATAATGCTCTCCAGTTCTATCCATGCTGCTGCAAATAGTAAGAAATCCTTTTTTATAGCAGCATAGTATTCCATGGTATAGTTGTACCATAGTTTTCTAATCCCCCTAACTGCTTCCCTGCTGGCCTGGATGCTCCCTAACTGGTCCCCTGTGGGCCTGGTTATCCCCTAACTGCCCCCTTGCTGGCCTGGTCACCCCCTAACTGTCCAGAAAGAAATCAGACATCTGGAAGATGTCCAATCAACCTAGTCTTATTAGCATATTAGCTTTTATTAGTATAGATGACAGCATGTATGACACAATAGAGTAAAATTTTACCTCAAAATTGACATTTCCTAGTGTTTGTCCTTGAGATCTGATGTTTATTTTTCTATTTTCATAGAGTAATAATTTTGTTCATTTCTGTTCTTAATTCCATGGCTATTTGCTTTTCTTATCCTTTATTCTTTCCCTCCTTAAGAAATTGATCCTGCTAAAAGCTATTTTATCTTCCTTTTTCTTTCTATGGGTTATTAGTTTGTTAACACTTTGCAGTCAAAGTGTTATATTTTTTTTTATTTTTATTTTTTTTACTTTGTCTTTTTTATCTTTGTGTCTCTGAGCTCATGGTGGTGTTGAAAGAATATGATGCAGCTTTCTTTTCTCTTAGCCCTGATGTCATCTACATGTATGTCCTTCTCTGCTGTGAGTGCTCTCTGATTGTCCAGAAGAATTTCACAGAATGTTCCTTAATAGCTGTGTGACTTTGTAGATGTTTCCTTGTTTGTAAAATGAGGAAAATACCCCACCTGCCTCATGGTTTATTGAGACTGTGCACTGCAATATACAGGAGGTGGCAGGTGGTAGTACTGGGCACTGCCACCTTTTTTCCACTTCTGTGCTCTGTCTGCCCCATGCATGTTGTGTGCAAATCAAGCCCTCAGTTAATATTGATAAAGGGGAACTAATGCAGATTTTAGTCTGTGCACACAGTTCTGTCTTCTATCAGGGTCTTGGTTTGCTCTCTGAATAAAACTAAAAAAAAAATTATGCAGCATCCATTTTTGGAGATTTTATTTATATAATATTTTTATAAACATTTAAAACTTCTTTTCCTTTAGTAATATGACCTCATTTTTTAATGCTCTATTTTTATTTGATCCTAACGAACTTTAAGAAGTGGTAGGACAACTTTAAACTATTGAAAACAGGAAGTTGAAGTGCAGAAACTAAGTGTTAGAAGTGACTTACTTCATACTTGTTGAGCCTGGCTCTGGGCTCAGCACACCACTTGTTATCCCACGCAGTTCTTCTAGCACCACGATGAGGGTGCTCTCCATATTTACAGATGGAAGATATTGAATCTGCAGGAGGTAAAGCACAAAGCAACCTTATAATTTGTTGTCCAAATCAGGACACTAATGAGTGTGAAAGGGAGTGTTGTTATTGTTTACTTCAGGGCAAACCCAGCAAGCCAGAACATGTGATCATCCTACTTAAGGAACTTGCCCAAGTACACGTAGCTTTTATCAGTGGCATAGCTACATTCTGAACTCCAGGCTTTCTGACTCCAACCATGTTTTAGCTTATCTTATCTTGGAATGTCTAACTAATTCCCTGCACGGCCACAGAGCCAGCCATTGCTCCTCTGAGGTGTGTCCTAAGCATGTCAGCATTTCACTGACCAGTGGCATTGGCCCTTGCTATGAGTTCCTGTTTGTCAGCTTGACATGGCATGCTCCTTTCTGCTGAGACTGTGCTGTCTTGACCAGCTCAAAGACCAGCTTGCCCATGGAGGCAAGCTTCCTGTGTGATGGCTGTGGTGTGGGCCAAAAAGGCTCTCTGGTCCCTGGATGAAGCTGTTTGCTGATTCAAGAAATTTATTCAGTCTATCTCCAAGAAACTTAGAGTCTAGTTCCTAAAGAGAACAGAGATGAGAAAGCTTTATATGGCACGGAGATTGATCAGTGCTGCAAAAGTCAAAAAAGCCTAAGAGCACCTAGGAGGACACTCAGCTCAGATGGTAGGAAGGAGTCCCGAGCAAGGGCTGCCAACAAGGTTTTAGGATGAGTGGGGTCAGAGAAGGTAAAGGGCCTTTGGGGGTATTGTATGAAAAGATCTGGGAGAATATGGCATAAGTGAAGAACTATAGGTATAAATGTATATATTTGGTGTTAACAAAAGAAATATGTCTTTTGAGCTCTGCTGTCTTAGATTTGACCTTGGGAACATTACTTCATTTCTGTCTGTTAAATGGGAATTCTAGTTACTTGCTAAGGGTTTGTGAGTTGTAATGAATACACGTGTTTGTTAGTGATGTAGATTTCAGATCAAGAGGTTTACATTCTATGAATCTTGCAGTCCTGACATTCAACAAATTATTTAATGCCCAGATGATATTTTAGAGTGATGACATCCCCTGAAAATGAAAATCTTTTATAGTTTAATACTTAAGGTTTTTATTCAATTTAGAAGTAAGAGTTTAAAAGTTGAGTTGGCATATCCTGGCAAAGTTAGGGCCTTGGCACACCAGCTCTTAGTACTAGGAGGCTCAGCCTGACATCTGGGCAATCCCAAGTCAGGACTGGCCAGCCCCTCAGATGGGCTGATTTCAAGTTAATCTTCTGAACCTTAGGGACTTTGTGCCCAGGGTTGTTCCTGCCCTACTACTCAGGTACTTTCTTAGATTGTGAAGGGATGTAGAGTGTGCTCACTAGAGTGCATTACTCAGCTCCTCTCCTTGGCTCTGTTCACATTTAAATCATGAAGAAATTTGTGTCAGAATAGTTGAAACCATACAATAATAGAAATGAATTATTATTGTCCTTTTGCTTCTTTTTTGGGATTATTCCCAGAGTTATCCTGTATCTCCATTAATTCATTAACATCTGTTAATGACTGAATTATTGTGTTAAAACATGTCTGTTGAAGTTTTGTTTGTAGTAGATTTTACACTAGTAGGGAAAATTTCATAAGAACTTTTTAAAAATTTTGCCTCCCATATTAATAGCCATTATTAGTTTCTGACTTTTTAGTGTGTCTTACATGATTTCAATGTAATTATTATAAGAGCTTAAAAAAAAGAGAATTTTTAGTGCTTTAGGAGTGTCTTAGAATATTGTGAAGAATTAGATAGGTATGAAAATGCCATGTTAAAATTGGCATTGAAGTTGTAACTTCAATTTACAAGCCTTCTTTGTGCCTTTCCTTACATAGTGCACAGACACACTATGTGAAGATCATCCATTGATACTCTTTTGCAAACTATCAGATAATCTTACCTTTAAAAGATAATTTTGCCATAACAAAAGAATACTTTTTAAAAAAAACAATAACATTGCCTCTTGAAATTCAAGCAGATTAACCAGGAGATTCTAAATTGACGTTGGCTGCATTTTCCATAGCCCCCAAATATTCTTACCCCAAGAATAGAGTACCATGGAATATTGGTGCATAAACCAAGACATTCCCTTAATTAAAGGCTTTTGTTAGTGTTATTAGCAGTCTACTTTGTTTCACACAGGCTCCAGGGCAGGTGATTTTTATGGACTCTGCAATCTGATGCTTGATAGCAAGAGTACTACTGTTCTTCCGATGAAGGAGGTTTGGGACTGTGAGTGGTGACTTTTATATCTAGAACAAGGAATTTCATTGTAAGAAGAAAGTGTTTTTATATTGTTCTTGCTTGGTGTAGTATTCACATTTCTTGCTAAGACATTTTCCTTTGTGATCTGGTCTGAAGTTTAAGGGGATGATGTTCTATGGAAGAATTTTGAGCCCTGTTTAATTGTTATTGTCTTGTCATCATTGTTTTCCAGCATCCTCCAGGACAAATAGCAAGGAAGTACAGCTCCTGTTCCACTATTTTCCTAGACGATAGCACAGTCAGTCAACCAAACCTCAAGTATACAATTAAATGGTGGGTATACTGATTTTTACTTAAATGAATGCTTTTTCTATTCCTAATTGGTTGGTTTTAGAGTCTGGCAGGGGGAGGCTATTGACTATGGAAAATCTTTTTAAAAAGTGATTTTGGTAGTTTTTAAAATGTGGGGTGTTCAAAATATTTGTTAGTATTATCAGTTAGGTAAAGAGACCAAATTTTGAAATTATTTTAAATGTAGATTAAAGTATATTTTTTATTTTTGTGCATACTTTTTACCTTTCCACTTTTTGACTCTGTTAATATTTGACCTTCAAAATAAAATGGGATTCCACTTGAAAACTTGGGGCTACAGTAGAAAGCAGGCCTGACATAATTGAAAGTGTTCTTGCCCACAATCAGTATCTTGAGTTCTCATCTCGGCTCTGTCACCAAGGGGTGAGGGTTTGGATAAGACTCTTCGTTTGGGGATCTTATTTTCAATTGGGGTTTAAGGGAGGAAAGGGAGTCTTGTTATAAAATCCTTCCCCTATTGGGTTTCAGTTTTTATATTTTAAAATGGGAGATAAGGAAGGAACACTGGTTTTTCCTGTAATGTTCCCACTAGCATTCTGATAACAAGAGATCACAGAGAATCTGATGTGACAGCCTCTGTGGTCTTCAGCTGATCTGTGAAAAATCTGGGGTATTTTACCTCTATACTTAATACACATTTAACAATAATGCATAGTGGTGTTTGAGGAAAGTGTTTATTGCTAAATAGGAAGTATTCTATCTCAGTGTGCCAGGTTTTCAGGCTTAGAAGCCCCATTCTGAATATTACCACATATGACAATTAGTCATAGCCTCAATCAAGCAGTCTGTGGATAGGGTTCACTTCAGGAGGAAGGTGGAAATTTGACCACTTGGAGAGAGACTGCCTTCTCTGCTGTGGGGTTGGTATTTCTAGGATCTAAATGGAAATGTGGCTTCTTCCCTCAATCCCTTGGTGTTAATGGTGTGGTAAATGAAGAATGGGCATAAATCCAAACAATCAGCTACTATAGATGGGAAGAGGTGTGAATATGAAAGCTCTACAACACACGCTCTTGGCTGAGCCACTTTCTGCCATGAACCTAGACTTATTGCCAGGAAATGGGAAGTATAGCATTTCCTAAAGTAAATGATTAGCAGTTGTGGCGAGGACTGCAAAGCCCAGAACATCCATGTACTATGTGGCTGTTGGCACCTGCTCACGCTCAGGAGCCCAGAATGAAAGGCGCATTAACTTCCTTTAATCCTGGAATCATCTTCATGGTGAGAGCAAAGCAGAGGAGTGGAAAATACCTCCCCTTTAGGGCCAGTGGGAACTCATGGAATTTACAGTTGAATTTACTCTTGGGAATCAGTTGCTCAATGGTTCATCCTTGAATGACTTAAAATCGCCACTGGTTGTAACATGGATACTTAGGAGTGGGCAGGGAAACTGGGTGACAATTTGATATTTTAGTGTCAAGTCTGGTAGGTGCAATGACTTAAGTTACAGCTACGCATCATTTAAATCAGTGGAATCAGCTCTGGCTGTGCCTGGGAGTTACCTGGGAGCTTAAAAACACACTGACATTTGATGTCTCGCCCTTACAGATTATAGTGTATGGATTTTTAACCCATCTAGGAGATTTTAATAGGCAGCCAAGGTTAAGGACCCCTGATATAAGTGGGCAGCTGTTTTTTCCTCTCCAAAGTTCCCTTGAAAGTCTTAAATAAAATGTTTTAAATAAACTATAGGTTAATACATGGAGGGAAAAGAAACTGAAAAGCTAGACCAGTTAAGAAGGCTGACTTGAGACAAAGCAGTGTGGATACTGTGGCTTCCCTGATCCAAAAGACATTTTCTCTCTATCACCCAAATTTCATATTCTTTTAGTCAGTAGCTTAGTTGTTTTGAAAAGTGCCCTGTTTTAAAAAATGTACATGTTGGACCTGGGAGCCCTGAAAATACAAGGGGATAGGGAAGATGTTAAGTCTGAATGCTCTCATCTTCTAAAATTTTTCTTACACCTTATCCTACTTCTCTCTTGGCTCCCTCCCCTTAGACATTAAAATTGATTGTACACTCATTAATACAATAGTAGTTCAACTTTATTGTGGACATGGTGAGCATTTGTGGGCTGAACTTGCTTCTTGAAAACTAAGTATTCTTTTGTTTCTTTGATAAAATTCTCTGAGTTATAAACAACCAGCTTATATTCTTATTTTTAAAAGAAAATGCTTCTGTAAATTAGTGAAATGCCAAAATGAGCAAACACGTTTACAAAT
Source organism: Lasiurus cinereus (assembly GCA_011751065.1). Classification (NCBI taxonomy): domain Eukaryota; kingdom Metazoa; phylum Chordata; class Mammalia; order Chiroptera; family Vespertilionidae; genus Lasiurus; species Lasiurus cinereus. The sequence goes on from JAAGEH010000032.1 coordinate 17,932,546, forward strand.
TTTAGTTTACTGAGTGATTGCTGGGGGCAGGGGGGGGGGGAAAGGGGGTGGCACGGTTTCCTATTCTAACAGTGAAAGAAAAGCCTTAATATAAAGAGTTTGGGCCCTCTCTGTGTGTTCATTTTTTTTCCCATAGGCATGTTTTTGTGATTTTTTTCTTTAATATTTTTAAAAATTGATTTGAGAGAGAGAGAAGGGAAAGGAGTAAAAAGAGAGAAGCATTGATCTGCTGCCTCCTGCATGACTGCCACCAGGGATCAAACCCTGAAATCCAGGCATGTGCCCTGACCAGGAATTGATCCCACCATTGGTGCATGGGATGACGCCCAACCAACTGAGCCACACTATCCTGGCCATAGGCATGATTTCTTGTTGGAGAATTTGGTTTTCCTATCTTTCCCCTAAATACCAACGGCTATGATCTGAAGTTAGTATTCACCAACCAACCCCTCTCCCAAATCCTATAAGGAGCAAAGGGATGATGATCAAGGAAAAGGTGTTGGGGAAGGAGGCACATTTACACAGCTGGCTAATAGTGCATGGCCCTGGGCCTTTGAGCATCAGAGAGCACTATTTACCCACCTGTCTTTATCTCTGTATTTAAGCACCTCTTGATTTTTAGATGTCTTAGGATCCTACATGCTTTGCTGATTTAGTTCTAGGTAAGAAGTAAGACAAGTACAGTGCCAATTATTACAATTTATCCTGTTTTCTTGGTCAAGAAAATAACATTTCTTTCCTCCTAGTTATGTGGCAAAAAGCATTTAAGTAAAACCTTTGATCCCAATATACTTCTGGTTTGGCCCCTGCCCATCTTCAGTGAAACCACACCACTTTCTGAGGATGTGGCAGAACTGACTAGACCTCCAATGCTAGACATTTGGACTGGAGCTTGACACCCAAAATTGATTATGTTTTCAAGCTGACTACCTTTTTGCCCCCAGTAGTTACTTTCTTTCAATTTAACCAGTGAAACTGCCCCATGGAGCTGGATTATACATGCATTCTCAGCTTGGTTTTCGCACTTTTTAGGATATGACCTGGAGTGGAAATTCTTTTTCAGAGTGGCCCTATTTTTCTTGGAAGTCTGAGGCCACAATAATGTCCTATCTCGTTTTTGGCTCTGGAGGTTTGGGTCCCTGAAGATTTCACTCTATCTACAGAAGCCAATAGACCTCTTAACATGGAAATATTGATAGGGGAATCACAATAATAATTTTAGTTTTAGAACTTTGAGATAGTGCTTTTATATATTCCATTTGGTTATAATAACAACTTTGTGATATAGGTTGAATTGTCCTAATTTTATAAATGAGGAAATGAAGATTCTGAGAGGTGAATGAACTATAATAAATGAAGGAGCCAGATTTGAACCCAGGTTGCTTTGATTTCCAGTTTAGTGATAGTTTCCTGTGTCGTACTCCCTCCGAGGGAAAACAAGAATTTTTTTTTCCCTCAATCAAAATGATTAATCACTTCAAGCCCAATTGTATGAAGCATTCAGTTTAAATCTTAACATTAGAAGAGCAATCACTACAGCATGAATAAAACAGTAATTTCTTCCTTTTTTTCCTGGTGAGTCATGGGAGAATGAAAGGGCACAAAACTATTATCCAAGTCAGAAATTCTAGCATCTGGTGTCTGAGCCCAAATTTTCTCATTTATAAAATAGAATCAGTAACTTGTATTTTTTCATGTATGTGAAAGAACTTTGAAGCCATTATTATTATTTTTTAAAAATTTGAAACCTTTTAACTACAATTACAATTCTTTCATGAGCTTAAATTCTTTTCAAAATATTAGGAGAAAGAATATATTAGTCTTTGTTCCTGAATACTTTTAACAATTAGCTGAAATTATTTGAATGAATAGATCTGGAAAGAAATTTGAAGGAATATAAGTTTTCTTGTGAATCAGTGAGATTAGCTATTGCCATGTTAAGTTATTGGTAAACTTCTGAGCTAGTGGAATCCAGAATGCATGCCTAAGTTTCTAAGTGGGTGCCTTGGATGGCAGTTTCTTTGCTCTGAGACCCAGAATGCAATCTGATAAGACTTGTTATCATTGTTTTTGTTAGCTTAAAAAATTAATTTTGGCCTCTTCAGTAAATTTTAGAGTTAGAAAAAATTAGTGATAGGAGCAAACAAACAAACAAACAAATAAAAAGTGAAAAGAGCTAGTCAGTTTACAAAAGAGGAAATTTTAAAAATTGGCCAGTTGATACGAATAACCCTGCCAACTTGATAGGTTCTCAAACTCAAATTGAAAACAGGTACACCACTTTTTAACCTACCCTGTTAGAGAACATTTTGTCAAAACATATAAGGTGAGTGTTAGTTAGCAAGGGTGAAATGAAACAGACACTGTTGGGGAAGTATACTGGTATAGTTTTTTTGCAAAGATATTTGATAGTGTATATGGGGAGCCTTACAATTATTATGACTTTAGATTGAGTAATTCCAATTGCAAGATGTTTTCTTATGGAAATAATGTACACAGATTGCACACATTTATCTCTGAGAATATTTATTATGCTGTTAATTATAATTGCAAAGTATTAGAAACAAATGCTCACTAGGAGTGGATTGGTTAGTAAATTATTCAACAACTATATGATAGAACATAGCTATTTAAAATCATGTTTTTAAAGACTAATTGTAAGGAAAATGTTATTGAACATAAAAGTAGGACACAAACCTATTTATTTACACATATAATGTATAGAATCTATGTATCTCCAGCTAATAGTCATCTTTGGGCAAAAGGATTATTTTTATTTATACTTCCTATGTTTTCTAAAAATTTCATCTTATGGATAAAATGCATTTTATAATCAGAAAGGGGAAGGACTTCATTAAATTAAGATCTTTTAAAAAGTAAAATAAAATTTGAAGATCGCATAACAATTAGGAGTTGCAGTACCATTTCAGCAAGTGAGTGAATAAGTAGACTGATTGCCGAGAGATTATTGATTTAAGGGAAAAAATATCAACTCCCTGTGAGTGATAGTCACATTTTTCTAGTGGTTACAGAGAAACCACTACTTTTCTAAAATAGTAGGTACTGATTTGGAGATTTCTAGAGATGTTTAATTTGTACCACCTGTATTTGTACGTAGTGCTTCTATTTTACAAGTGAGGAAAGCTTAAGATTTCACAGAGTAAGAGAAATTTTTAAATATCACTTAAAGTTTCGGTATTTCTGAAGCAAAATTTAATAATTTCTAGGAATGAGTACCAGATTGATTAAAGAGATCATTTTTAAAATCGGCATTCTGACTTAAATGGAACTGTTCAGATGGATTGTTTGACTTTTACTTAAATTTAAATATCGGACTGATGTCAGATAATACATAACATTTGAATATGCTTATGAAACATTGAATTGCATTTTATTTTACAGTGTAGCTCTCGCAATATATTATCACATCAAAAACAGGTATGTGAATTATTAATTTTGTGCTAAAAACATTGCATTTTATGTTTTTCTATTTTTTTCCTATTATTTTTTAGTTGCTTTGGCCTTCATATTTTCATAGGTTTCTAAAATTAGTATAATTTATCAAAACTTCTCAGGTAAGTGCTGAATTGTTTCCAATTCAAAGGAAACTAGATGAGTGTATATGTTTGAAGTTAGCAAAACAAAGCAAAGCTTCTTGATGTTTAACCTCCTCTTTACTCTTTAATTCCTGAATAATTTGTTTAAACAGTCTATCTTTTATAAACTATTATTTAAAAAATTTATTGTATGCTACATTAATATAAAAAATGTTAAGTGTTTCAATTTAGTAGAGGAAATTTTGGGTTGAATTTAGACATAAATTATAATAATGGACTAGAAACCTTCTCTCTGATATGAATATGAAGGTAGTTCAATTAATTTCATAGGGAATCATAGAAAAACCATTTAAGAATATACCATTAACATTTTATTTGAACACTAAACATGTAAAAGTATATTCACTTGCCATTAAAAAATAATTAATGGTTTTATTGATTTCAGAGAGATGAAGGGAGAGGGAGAGAGAGAGAAGAACATCCATGATGATAGAGAATCATTGATAGCGCCTCCTGCATAAGCCCCACTGGGGATAAACCTGGAATCAAACCCTGACTTCTTGATTCCTGAGTGGACACTTAACCACTGAGCCATACCGGCCAGGCCATTTGCCAATTTTTTTATGTAGCATTAAGACTTGGAACATGGAGCATAGATTAGAATACCAAAATGACTTTATTTTGTAAGCCACACCTATAATTTATCCTTTTCCACAGTGTTGTTGTTTTTTTAAGTCAATATACGTAAGACATGCAGAACAATCTGAGCATAGAATTTTTCAGGTTTTGATCACAAATGAATTTCTTTTTAGAGATGGCTTCTTATTGTGTCTTTTCCACAGCACCCTTCTTCATTTTCGTAAGAACAAAGCCACTCTCATTGCAGTCTTATTTCATTAAGTGACATTTACATATGTTATATAAATCTAATCAAAACAGCTTGCGTTAAAGAATGAAATTCAACCCAGTCACCCCTGGCCACTGTGACAGGTTGGAGCGGCATCCTGTGCACCAGAAGGTCTTGGGTTCAAATCCCAGTCAAGTTTTGACTTAGGTTGCAAGTTCCATCCAGGTTGAGACAGGTAAAGGAGGCAACCAATTGAGGAATCCTTCTGACATCCATGTTTCTCTTTCTCTTCCCCTTCCTTAAAAAAATTCAACCCAGTATATTTGAAGCTTTAATTGGCTTTATTAAGTGATTCATGAATTGGGCAGGATTCCACCCAGCAGCTAGAAGGGAGTTTCGGGTGTTATACAAAATGGAAAGTTTGTAGAGTTTTTTTATTGATTTTAGAGGAAGGGCAAGATTGATCTCAATTGTGAGAAAGAAACATGGGTGGGTTGCCTCCTGTCAGGGCTTGAACTGGGAACATGAGTATGTGCCTTAATCAGGACTCAAACCCTTCTGCAACCTTTCGGTGTACATGACAATTCTCAACTAACTGAGCCACATTGGCCAGGGCAAAATAGAAAGTTTTTATAGGCAGAAAGAGGGTAGGACTAAGCAGTTAAAAGAGTGGATTATTTCAGGCAAGGGTACCTTTACTTAGGAAAGGCAGATTATCTCAGTAGTGCTGACAGGAAATTCCAAACTAGCTTAAAATTTCACTACTAAAACTGCAGTTAGGTTAGTTATTAAGTGTTGATTTGGTGACATAGCTTAGCAAAAGTGACTCCATTTTGGCCTATTTTTGTTGTTTGTTTTAAAAACACCGATGTGACCCATTTCTGGAAATAAGCATGACCACTTCATGGTTGGAATGGATCTCAGTGGATGGGCACCACACTGCCTTAACTATGTTTTGTGGTTTTGTAAAAAAATGTATTTTATTGACTTTTTACAGAGAGGAAGGCAGAAGGAGAGAGATAGTTAGAAACATCGATGAGATCGATGAGAGAGAAACATTGATTCAGCTGCCTCCTGTACACTCCCTACTGGGGATGTGCCCACAACCAAGGTACATGCCCTTAACTGGAATCGAACATGGGACCCTTCAGTCCGAAGGCTGATGCTCTATCCACTAAGCCAAACCAGTTAGGGCCCTTAAATGTGTTTTTACAAAAAGGGCATGGGAGAGTTGTGATAAGTCAGTGAAGTGGAGGTTAGGTGACAGAGTTTCTTCTGAATAGTCTTATGGGAAAATACAAATATCTGGAGGTAAACACCTGGAAAGGTATTCTCTGTAGTTACATTTTCCTGCATTGTAATTGTGATACATGGTTCTTTATGGTGCTTAAAAATTTTGGATTTAAAAATTTATGAAATGAAGGCTACTGGATCTTTAAACTTTGACCAGAATAACATATCAATGAAAGTGTATGTTTTGTCTTACTGCTTAGTCATTCAAACTTTTAAGACATTTAAGTCTTAGGTAATAATGTAATACCATTCTTGGAACTCAACTGTGTTTTCAAACCAACCAGTTTTGCATTAGTATCTCTAAGTGATTTCTCAGTTCTTAGACTGTTATGGATACCAAAGTTAATTTATAGTCATATCTGACACTAAGAGCCAACTTTATAAATGCTTATTCCAGCCACCCCAGGCAACTCTTTACATGCATTATCTCATTTAGGGTTTTGTGGTGGTTTTTTTGGAGAGAGAGATAGAAACATTAATGATGAGAGAGAATCATCGATCGGCCACTTCCTGCACATTCCTCTATTGGGGATCAAGTCCGAAACCCCAGGCATGTGCCCTGACCAGGAATTAAAACAAGATATCCTGGTTCATAGGTTGATACTCAACCACTGAGCCAGGCTCATTTAGTTTTTACAATAACTTCATGAGGTGATACTGATATTGAAAGGAATTTTAGGGACAGGAAAGGCAATTTTAGGGAAGTGAGGTCCATGGGAGAGGAAGGCATACATAATGGGCGGAGACAGTTCCAAGCTGCCAGATTGCTTATCTTATATTCACAGAGGATGGAAGAATGTTACAAGAGGAACAAGAAGAGGAGGAGGGGGATGGATCACCTGATAAGCTTTAAGACTTTGAAACTGATACCATGTAGGAAAGTAGCCAATTAAGAAAAGCACAAGGGAATATGAATTAAGGAAGGGTCCAATTAGAAAGTAGAATGCCAAAGAGCTCCCAGCATTTATAAACCCGGAGACAGAGAGACTCAGAGGATTAGATTTTTTCCCCGTTTTAGAGAGAGAGAGCAGTTTTTCCCATTCCACGTTTTTGCTAAACATCTTTTAGTCTGTGAATTTTATTCTTCAAACTTTGTAGGACAAGAACCCCTTCATAGGACAATGAGAGTCCAAATTCACCATTCTGTGTCTCAATGTTATCTCCATTTTACAGATAGAGAAACTGAGGTACAGCAAGGTGAAATAATTTTCCTAAGATTACAAAACTGGTAAATTGGGGAATGGGGAATTGAACCCAGGCAGTATGCTACCAAGACTTTTAATCATGTACTTTACTTGCCCAATGGTGATAAACTGGGCCAAAAGTAAGTGAATGCAAGTGAGAAAGTCCAACTGAAAAAGTGAACATTTTTAAACAAGCATGATTGACACACAGATTGTACCCTTCTTGGGATGAGGTGGCACTGACCAACTGCAGACTTTCTCCTTGATAAATCATACTGGCCATACCTACGGTGCTGGTGATAGACCCATTAGCTTGGGAGAGATGATGCTGATCAACTAAGACACATAACTTTTAATGGAGGTGAAAAGAAAATCCATTTCACAGAGGAGTCATTTTAGCTTAAATTCTTAATCCTCATTTATACTTTGAACCTACATTTTCATTTTTAAAATTACTTCTGATGAACATTTCTTGAGAGTGCTGCAGAGCCTTACTCATCAGAAAAATTGAACTGGACCGAACAGCCCAAAGAATAGGGGTATTCAGCCAGGCTTGGTCTCTCCCATAGCATCTTAAGTAATCTTGCAAAGGCAGTTAGTGAGGTGAGGCATGGGCTGATTTTTCATAGCTGGAGTTCCTATGAAAGAAAGTGTCGCCACATGCACCAGAAGGAGACATCTTTTTGAGACTCCACTGTCAGGTCCTACCTGGTTGAACCTGTCTTTACTGGCGTTTATCTAAATCAGAGGTGGGGAACCTTTTTTCTGCCAAGGGCCATTTGGATATTTCTAACATCATTCAACTTAAAAATTAGCCTGCTATATTTGGTCAAACATTTAATTAACTCACCCCTAATGCCTTGGCAGGGCCAGACCAAAGGATTTCCAGGGCCGAGGCCTGAGGGCTGGAAGTTCCCCACTCTTGATCTAAATCTTTGCTACCTGTGTTCCTGCAGGCTAGTGAAAATAAGCACAGGTATGAATGCCCAAAGCTTTAAAAACAGTTGGTAATGCAAATTGAGTTGTTCTGTTAAGATCTTTCTTTCTTTTTTATTTTTGTGTAGGCAGTACATTCAGAGAGCAGAAACTGTAGTGTTTACCACCATGGTTGTGTGTTAGGGACAGGTCTGGAGTCTTATACCATTCACAAGTCTAATTGACTTTGGAAGCACAAACTATGGAAATGATATGTTGTTACCAAAAGCAGTGGTTTCCAAATATGGTTTGTAAAGAAAGTTTTTAGGCAAAATTAAACAGATGAAAAGCAGAGCTGTCTATGGTGAAGTATGAATAGTACCTTCAAGACAGCTGCCTGAGGCACTGTGCTTAGAATGAAAGCCACACTTTACAAGGCTCATTTACCAGCCTGGTACAACCAGCCTTTTTTTTTTTCTTTTTTCTTTTTTTAAATAAGTTTATAGGTTATTGAGTTGAGCTTTCCTATGCATCACTTCGTTTTTTTTCAATACAAAATTGTGAAACTCTTAATGAAATGGTTAAGTTGCATGTTGTTAAACACTTCAGATTAATCTCTAGGATACATTGAATGTTCATTTTACCCTTGGACTTCTTGTCTACCACAAAATACTACTAGTTTAAGCAGATATGTCAGCCTTTGCTCAAGAAACAAGATGTTAGGTGGGGAAGGATGGAGGGAGTCAATGGTGGGGAAAGGGATGACATCTGTAATTTTAACAATCAAGATAAATTAAAAAAATACACACACACAAGTTGTTAAATTTAGATTTGGTTTATTTGAAAACTCAGAAAATAAAAATTTGAGTTCTCACACAAGTTAATTTATAACCTTTATTTCATGGACTGTTCAAAATTATCTAATATTGTACCTAAGTAAAATAAATTATTATTTCACTGCCTTCTCTTTCTTCAAATAACAGTTGAATCAAAATCTATTTTGTTTTATTTTGAAGGACACTCATTTTTGCAGAAAGTAAATTCTGTTTTCTATTAATTTTCCCCACCAGAGACCCAGATGGAAGGATGCTCTTAGATATTTTTGATGAAAACCTTCACCCTCTTTCGGTAATCTTTTCCTCCTCTTGTTTTGTTTTATTGTTTAATTATTTTTATTTTGCTCTTATTGAGTGGCCTGCCATCTGAAAATATTTTTTTCCCCAGAAATCCGAAGTGCCACCAGATTATGACAAACACAACCCAGAACAGAAGCAGATTTACCGGTTTGTTCGGACACTGTTCAGTGCTGCTCAGCTGACGGCTGAATGTGCCATTGTCACTCTGGTGAGTGCCCTCAGGAGACCACCCATCCAGTAGTTGAGTGGAGTGGTGCACAGGGACTCTTATCAGGTATCCTAAGGACACTATAGTTTCTCAGTTTCTCTTCTGGATATTCAAGTAGGGATCTCCTAAAAGAGGGTATAAAGTCTGTTACACAGTCCCCTTGAAACTCAGTTGTACAATCACATTCAAAACCAATAAATGTTGAAGTCTTAAGTGCAGGTAAGTAAGACAAGGCTGTCCCCTCCCTATGGATGTCCAGGTTTCCTATTGATGCCTACAAAAGTTTTAATGACAGTCACAGGATAAACATATACATCTAACATGAATACCTATATAGGAAGGAGTATATATTGCTACCTTCTCTTTTCTGTTTTGTATAAATAATGTGTCTCTATGATATTCAAAGACAACTTGGAATCTGCATTTTCAGGCTCAAACGAGATAAAAATTTTTACTATTAGATTTTTAAAACTTTAGGGACTATTTAAGGGAAATATCATTTAGGAAGTAGGTTTGACAATAGAACCCATTGTCCCTGACCTTTTACTTTATGAGCAAATCAGATAATGAGTTGTCCTGGAGGGGACAGGAAGACATTCCCTGGAGCCTCTTAGAAGAGATGATTGTCAAACAGAAAGTTTACAGGCCACTTGAAGACTCTTTGTTTCTGTAACATTGAGAGCTCTTTGTTCGACTGCTAATGAAACAGTAAACCTGTTCATTAATTCATTCATTAATTCATGCCTTTGTTAATTTCTTCTCTCCTTGAACCTCCTCCTAATGGCTAAAACAGGCATTCATCACTAGGCAATATGGATGTTTTAGGCTCTTATGTCACAATTGAGAAGATTTAATGCTCAGCTTTGTTATCCAGAGCAGTGGTTCTCAACCTTCCTAAGGCCTCGACCCTTGCATACAGTTCCTCATGTGGTGGTGACTCCCAACCATGAAATTTTGCTACTGTTATGCATCGTGATGTAAATACCTTCATTTTCCGATGGTCTTAGGCGACCCCTGTGAAAGGGTCGTTCAACCCCCAAAGGGGTTGCGACCCACAGGTTGAGAACCGCTGTCCTAGAGGTTTTCATGTTCTTAAGAAACACAACATGGTTGAAATTTTTATATAGAGAAATTGCGATAAAGAGAAAAGAAGAGTAAGAAAGTCGGGTGAAACCATGGATGAGATTAGTACTAAGATTCATACCATGAAGAAATTATTTATTTTTAAGCTACTGCTGGTGGCATTTGGTGGGGATTTTTTTTACCTTTAATTCTTACGAAATTACACCTGACTGACCTGATAGTACTTCATTGCTTAGATTTATTAGCATGAAAGGAAGATTTTCCATCCCTGCAGCTTCCTCAGTTTCTACAAAGATGAGAGAATATCTGAAGTGCATTCTTTTTCTTTTTTTAAATATATTTTATTGATTTTTTTTAACAGAGAGGAAGGGAGAGGGGTAGAGAGTTAGAAACATCGATGAGAGAGAGACATCGATCAGCCACCTCCTGCACGCTCCCTACTGGGAATGTGCCCACAACCAAGATATATGCCCTTGACCGGAATCGAACCCAGGACCTTTCAGTCCGCAGGCCAACGCTCTATCCACTGAGCCAAACCGGTCTCAGCAGATAATGTTTTTGTGAACATCTGTGCACACATTTTTGAATGTGCATATCTCTTGGTATACACCTAGGAATGGAATTACTAGGGCAGGTGGCAAATCTATGTTTAACTTTTTGAGCAACAGTCTGACTGTCTTGCAACATGACTGGAACATTTTATATTCCTACGAGAGGCCCAGTGCATGAATTCATGCATGAGTGGGGTCCACCCGGCCTGCCCTGGTGGGGTCCCATCGGGCAAGGCCAGCCCTGGGGTCTAATGCTGGAAGCTATAGCTTTCCCCCAGCTAGATCTAATTATACTTTAGAGATGGCCAAAAGAAAACCCATAATAGAACTTTTGCATTTCATGTGCCATGAGATGAAGTTGTTTATGTGTTGTTTGCAAATATATATCATGATGGATGATGGCCATTTAATGATTTTTGCATTCTTCCCAGGGTTCTGCCCTCAGTTTCCCAATATGATCTTCAGGTTTACTTGTTTCAAAGTTTTTCTGTTTTTTAATGTGCCTAATCTTCACTGTTGCTCCTGTCAGCATGCAGGTCCCCTTTCTACCCCTTTTAAAGAGAGATTGATAGCTCACCTAATCTGCAAGGCACCACAACTTCAGAAAATTCCCACCCAGCCTCTCTCCATTCCTCAGCAAAGGGCTGCCATCTCATTAATGCTTAGTTCACCTTTTTGGCTAATTTGAAAGGCCTCCTGGGGCTGCATGCCATGGAGGGAGAATTTCATACTTTGGCTACCATATTAGCAGAGCCCTCTGGAGATTCCGGTCAGGGACAGAAGGATTGATAATTATTTTTTTGTGCTTTCACTAAATGTACATGCACTACTGAGTCAGGCAGTGATTTAGGGGTGTTGGGGACCATTGGTGGCTGGACCAGCTGGGGCGGCGGGGAGCCAGTTGGGGCCCAGACAAGCTGGTTGGCTGCTACATAATGTGTCATAGCCATCAGTCATTCTGGACATTCCACCTTAACGGTTGCTGGGCTTTTATATACACACACTAAAGGACAGGTGCACAAAATTCATGCACTCTGTTGGGGGAGGGGTTCCTCAGCCTGGCCTGCACCCTCTTGCAGTCCAGGAGCCCCCGGAGGATGCCCAATTGACGGCTTAAGGGCAGTCAGACATCCTTTGCACTGCTGCAGAGGTGGGAGTGACTCCTGCCATGAACTCGACTTAGGGCTTCTGGCCGAGTGGTGCTCCCCCTGTGGGTATGCACTGACCATGAGGGGGCAGCTCCTGCATTGAGTGTCTGCCCCCTGGTGATCAGTGTACATCATAGCGACTGATCGTTCCATGGTGTGGTTGATTTGCATATTAGCCTTTTATTATACTAGTATAGGGTTAGCGTTGTTATAAGTTAGGGTTCCAGTTTCTATACATCATATTTTTGTCAACACTTCTTGATGACCTTTTTATTTTTGCCATTCTGGTGGATATGGAGTGATAGCTTGTAGTTTTAATTTATATTTCCCTAATGATTAATGTGGTTTGGAGCCATTTGTGTAACTTCTTTAGAGAAATATCTATTTAGATCCTTTGCACATTCTTTAAAAAAACATATTGTATTGATTTTTTACGAGAGGAAGGGAGAGGGATAGACAGTTAGAAACATCGATGAGAGAGAGATATCGATCAGCCGCCTCCTACACACTCCCCACTGGGTATGTACCCGCAACCAGGATACATGCCCTTGACCGGAATTGAACCTGGGATCTTTCAGTCCACAGGCCGACATTCTATCCACTAAGCCAAACCTGTTTTGGCGATCCTTTGCACATTTTAAAGTTTGGGGTTCTTTGATATTATTGAATTCTAAGTGTTCTTTATTTGTTCCAGGTCACAAGTCCCTTGTCAGATGTATGATTCACCAATATTTTCTCCTATCCTTTGTACTGTCATTTCAGTTTTATTAATATAAGGAACATTCAAACCTGAAAAGAAGTTTGGCGAGTTTATTTCAGCCAAATTGTCAACAGTTGTCTGAAAATAGAATCTCAACCCATTTAGACAATGCTCTGAAGAATGGTGGTTTTTCTCTTGATTTTATAAATTATCACCAAAGGAGGAGATGTAAGTGAGTTACATGAAATCCATTGGTGATAGATTAAGGAGGTGGGAGAAAGTGAAGGAAGTGGCAGGGGACTTTGGGATTGGAAAAAAGTAAAATGATAGACACATGCTTTTTAAACATGGGTGGGCATAGGATAGCTAATAGTCAATGATTAACACTATAACAATAATAATGAGAACCCTAACTGGTTTGGCTCAGTGGATAGAGTGTCGGCCTGCAGACTAAAGGGTCCTAGGTTCGATTCCAGTCAAGGGCATGTACTTTGGTTGTGGGCACATCCCCAGTAGTGGGTGTGCAGGAAACAACTGATCGATGCTTCTCTCATCTATGTTTCTAATTCTATTCCTCTCCCTTCCTCTCTGTAAAAAATCAATAAAATATTAAAAAATAATAATAATGAGAGAATTTGTGGTCTGTGCCTTGATGCCATTTGTTGTGCTCTGAGTGGGCTGGAAAAAGGGAAATTACAAGTTACCCTTATATTCCACAGGTATATTTTCTTATAAGCAAAAAGACAATAGGCTTAGAAAAGATTAATGTTGATTTTTGTCAGGGAAGATACTAGTATAGGACATGACTACCCACTGTAAACTGCTTATTAATAAAAAAGTTTTCATTTCAGATCATCCTTTGTGGTTACTCTAGGTCTCTTGAGTTTGCAAGACTGCCACACCAACCTTCTCTGAATTAGTCAGTTTACCATGTGGCCCCTTTTTTCCGATAATTCCTTTCTTTTCTTTTCTTTTTTTTAATATATCATTTTATTGATTTCAGAGAGGAAGGGAGGAGAGAGAGATAGAAACATCAGTGATGAGAGAGAACCACTGAGTGACTGCCTTTTGCACGTCCTCCACTGGGGATGGAGCCCACAACCCATGTATGTGCCCTTGACTGGAATCGAACCCAGGACCCTTCAGTCCACAGGCCAATGCTTTATCTACTAAGCCAAACCAGGCAGTCCACAGTTTCCTTTTTTTTTTGTATGTATGTATTTAATGTCTGAAGTTTTACATATGTCTCCTTTTTCCCCAATTGACATCCTCCTGTGCCTCCAGCCATTCCCACACCAGGCAAGCCTCCACAGCCCTCGTCTTTGTGTTTATTAGTTATGCTAATGTGCATGCATACAAGTCCTTTGGTTGCTCTCTGACCATCCCTCCCCTACCATTTGTCTCTGGATCTGTTCTTATTCATCAAATGATGTTGATCATTATATCCTACATATGAGTGAGATCATGTGATATCTTTCTCCAACTGGCTTATTTTGTTTAGCATAATGCTCGCCAGTTCCATCCATACTGTTTCAAATGGTAAGAATTCCTTCTTTTTTAAAGCAGCGTAGTATTCCATTGTGTAGATGTACCATAGTTTTTTAATCCATTCACCCTGCTGATGGGCACTTAAACTGTTTCCAAGTCTTAGCTATTGTAAATTGTACTGCTATGAACATAGGGGTACATATATCCTTTCTGATTGGTATTTCTGGTTTCTTGGGATATAGTCCTAGGAATGGGATTACTGAGGTGAATGGGAGTTCTTTATTTTTAACTTTTTGAGGAAGTGCCATACTGTTTTCCACAGTGGCTGCACCAGTCTGCAGTCCCACCAACAATGAAGGGGGATTCCTTTTTCTCTGCATCCTTGCCAGCACTTGTCATTTGTTGACTTGTTGATGATAGCCATTATGACAGGTGTGAGATGGTACCTCATTGTCATTTTGATTTGCATCTCTCTGATGATTAGTGACGTTGAGCATGTTTTCATATGTCTCCTGGTCTTCTGTAAGTCCTCTTTTAAAAAGTGTCTATTTAGATCCTTTGCCTATTTTTTGATTGGATCGTTTATCTTCCTTTTCTTAAGTTGTATGAGTTCTCTGTAAATTTTGGAGATTAAGCCCTTATTAGAAATATAATTGGCAAATATGTTTTCCCATGCAGTGGGCTTTCTTGTTGTTTTGTAGATGTTTCTTTTGCTGTGCAGAAGCTTTTTATTTTGATGTAGACCCATTTCTTTCTTTTCTCCTTAGTTTTCATTGCCTTAGGAGCTGTGTCTGTAAAGACATAAGTCTGCGATTTTGCTGCCTATGGAGTCTTGTAGGATTTTTATGGTTTCCTGTCTAAACATTTATGCCCATTAGCCATTTTGTGTATGGTGTAAGTTGATGGTCTAATTTCATTTTTTTGCATGTATCTGTCCAAATTTCCCAGCACATTTATTGAAGCAACTGTCTTGACTTCATTATATGCTCTTGCCTCCTTTGTCAAATATTAATTGAGTGTGATGGCTTGAATAAATTTCTGGGTTCTCTGTTCTGTTCTATTGGACTATATATGTCTATTCCTGTGCTGATACCTAGCAGTTTTTAGAATAGTGGCTTTGTAATATAGCTTGATATCTGGTATTGTGATCCCTCCAACTTTGTTCTTTCTCAGGATTGTTGTGGCTATTTGGGGTCTTTTTTTTTTTTTTTTTTATTCCAGATGAATTTTTTGGAGAGTTTGTTCTAGATCTTTGAAATATACCACTAGTATTTTAAAGGGCATTGCATTGACTCTGTAGACTGCTTTGGATAGTATGGACATTTTAATGATTTTGATTTTACAAATCTAAGAAAATGGTATGTTCTTCCATTTGTTTATGTCTTCTTCTATCTCTTTTTTTCAATGTCCTGTAATTTTCCAAGAACAGGTCTTATACGTCCTTAGTTAAGTTTATTTCTTGGTATCTTAATTAATTTATTTATTTATTTTTATTTTTTATTTTTTTGTGTGGGTGCAATGGTAAATGGAATTAGTTTTTTGTTTGGTTCCTCTTTCATTGAATTCATTATTGTTGTATAGAAGGACCATAGATTTCTTGGTGTTAATTTTGTATTCTGCTACATTGCCAAATTCATTTATTTGGTCTAGCAGTTTTTTGATGTAGTCCTTAGGGTTTTCTATGTATAGTATGCCATCTGCAAATAAGGACAGTTTTACTTCTTCTTTTCCAATTTGAATGCCTTTTATTTCCTCTTCTTGTCTGTTAGCCATGGCTAGCACTTCCAGTACTCTATCGAACGGGAATGGTGAAAGTGGACAGCCTTGTCTTGTTCCTGTTCCTAGGAGAAATGGTTTTACTTTTTGCCCATTGAGTATGATGTTGGTTGTAGGTTTGTCATATAAGGCTTTAATTATGTTGAGATAGGACCCCTCAATTCCCACTTTGCTGACAGTTTTTATCAAGAAAGGGTGTTGGATTTTGTCAAATGTTTTTCTGCAATTAATATGATTATGTGATCATTGTCACTTAGTTTGTTTATGTGATGTGTCAACTTATTGATTTGTGGGTATTGTAGCATCCTTTGCATCTGTGGAATAAATCCCACTTGGTCATGGTGCATGATCTTTGTAATGTAATGCTGAATCCGATTTGCTAGAATTTTGTTGAGGATTTTAGCATCTTACATTCATCAAGGATATTTGACCATAGTTCTCTTTTTCTTTGGGGGCTTTATCTGTTTTTTGGAATTAGAGTAATAGTACTTTCATAGAAGGAGCTTGGAAGTGCGCCTTTCTCATGTATTTTTTTGGCATAATCTCAGGATAAGTTTTAGTTCTTCTTGGAATGCTTGGTAGAACTCCCTTGTAAAGCTATTTGGACAGGGCTTTTGTTTGCTGGCACATTTTTGATTGCTGCTTCAATTTCCTTGGTTGTTACCAACCTATTCAGGTTTTTAAATTCTCCCTGATAGAGTTTTGGGAGCTTGTATTTTTCTAAGAATATGTCCATTTCATATAGGTTGTCTATTTTGTTGGAATAGAGTTGTTCATAGTACTTTTTCATAATCATTTGTATTTCTGTGGGATCTGTTGTTACTTCACCTCTTTCGTTTCTGATTTTATTTGGGTCCTCTTTCTTTGCTTCTTGGTGAGCCTAACTAGAGGTTCATCAATCTTGTTTATCCTTTCAAAGAACCAGCTCTTGGTGTTGTTGATCTTTTTTGTTCGTTTGTTTGTTTGTTTGTTTTGTCTCTAAGTCATTTAACTCTGCTCTGATCTTTATTAATTCCTTCCTTCTGCTTACACTGGGCTTTTTTGTTGCTCTTCCTAACTCATTGAGTTGTATGGTTAGATAATTTATTCCATTGTTTCTTGTTTTTTTGATAGGCCTGTAGAGCTATGAACTTTCCTTTCAAGACTGCTTTTACTCTGTCCCATAGTGTTTGGAATGTTGTGTTTTCATTGTCATTTGTTGCCATGAGGCTTTTTATTTCTTTGATTTCTTTGGTAACCCAATCATTGTATAATATAGCATGCTATTTAGTGACCAGGTGTTTGATTTTTTTCAGTTTTTATTGTAGTTGATTTCTGGTTTTATGAAGTTGTGATCTGAGAAGATGCTTGATATGATTGCTATCTTCTTTGATTTGAAAAGACTTTGCCTGTGTCCCAATATGTGGTCTTTGAAAATGACCCATGTGCACTTGAGAAGAATGCATATTCTGTGGCTTTGGGATGAAATGTTCTGAAGATGTCAATTAATTTCATGTGCTAGTGAGTCATTTAAATTGATATTTCTTTGCTGATTTTTTTTTTAGAGGATTTGTCCAGTGGTGTTAGTGTGGGTTATTAAAGTCCCCAACTCTGATGTATTGTTGTCAGTCTCTCCCTTGATATCTTCTAAAAGTTGTTGTTTTTTTTGTTTGTTTGTTTTTTAATGTATTTGGATGCTCCTGTATTGGGTCCATATATGTTTACCAAAATTACATCTTCTTGTTGAATTACTCCCTTTCATATTATGGTCTTCACGTTGAGGTCTAATTTGTCAGGTAAAAGTATTACTACCCTAGGTTTTTTGTTTTTGTTTTGTTTTGTTTTGTTTTAAATTTCCATTCTCCTGAAAAACCTTTTTCCATTCCTTCACCATGAGTGTATGTGAGTCCTTTGTCCTGAGATGGGTGTTCTGTAGACAGCAGATATATGGATCATGTTTTCTTACCCACTCAGCTACCCTATGTCTTTTGATTGGGGCATTTAATCCACTTACATTTAAAGTTATTATTGATCAGTACTTGTTTGTCACTATTTTTATTCTTTATACCTGTGTTCCTTCTTCCCTTCCTATGTCTTCTTTTTATAGCAGACCATTTAGTGCCAGAAACCAATCATTGTCTCACTAATTAGAAAGCTGTGGACAAGGAACCTGGAAGGCTGGTGAACCTTGAAGCTTTGAAAGGTCAGAGCCAACCACTCCCTATGTAATTGAGACAATGGTAGCTGAAGCAACATCCCCACCAAATAATCATGTAAATCCTTACTGATAAGATAATTTGCTTGTTACTGGAATTGCCTGTCTCAGGGCAACGGGTGTATCCCAAACCTGAATAAAAGGGATGGCAAGGCCAAACCAAAGCATAGTCCTCCCTTGGACTTCTGCATGGCCCCCATTTCCCAAATTAATGCTTTTCTAGTCTCTCTTCATTTGTGTGCAACCTTCTCCAGAACCCAAACCCTGAACTTGAACCCTGAACCACGGGGGATGTGAAAGAGGTTCCCACATTTTAGTATCTCTTGCATTACTGGTTTAATACTAATAAATTCCCTTAGTTCTTTTTTGTCTGTGAAGCTTCTGATTTCATTCTCAATTTTGATTGATAGCCTTGCTGGGTACAGTATTCTTGGATTCAGACCCTTCCTTTGCATGACTTGGTATATTTCATTCAATTCCCTTTTGGCCTGATATGTTTCTGTTGAGAAAACAGTTGCTAGTCTGATAGGGGAATCCTTGGTAGGTAACTCTGTCTCTGGCCGCTTTTAATATTCTTACTTTGTCGTTGGTGTTTGCCAATTGAATTATATTGTGTCTTGGTGTTGGTCTTTTCGTTTTTATCTTGTTTGGGACTCTGTGAGCTTCTTGGACTTTTGTGAGTTTTTTTCTTCCCTATATCAGGAAGTTTTCTGGGATTATTTCTTCAGACAGGTTTTCTGTTCCTTGTTCAGTTTTCTCTCCTTCTGGCATTTCTATTATGCAGATGTTGTTTCGTTTTGTGTTGTCCCAAAGGTCCCTTAGGCTCTCCTCCTATTTTTTAAGTTTTTTTTCTCTAGATGCTACTTTTTTGGGGTATTTTTTTCCTATCTTATCTCCTAGCTCACTGTTGCAGTCCTCCATTTCTTCTAGTCTATTGTTGATGCTTTCTATTGATTTCTTTATTGCAGTTATGTCATTGTTTTATTTCTTCTTCGTTCTTCATTTCCTCTTGTTTCATTCACATCTTGTTGAATTTGTCCTCCGTCTTTTTCAGTGACCTTATGCTCATTACTTAGAATTCTCTCTCTGTCATATTGCTTGCCTGCATTTCATTTGCTCTCTTTTCTGGTGATTCCTTCTTTTCTTTCATATGGGAGCTGTTTCTTTGTCTCCCCATAATTGCTCCTCTCTGGATGTCTGGTTATATATAGCTCTCTGTCCTGTGTTGACTTAAAAGCACAAAATACAACACAACAAGACACTGCGCACGGGGCACCAAACTCAAAGGTATTTACGATATTAATAACCCCAAATAAAGGTGACCACCGGAGAAAAGAGAGGGGATAGAAAAGAGTGCAAATATGATATTGAGGAATAGAAAAATTGTAAAAGAGAAAAGAAAGAGAAGCAATAAGAAGTGGGAGAAAATATAAATATATGGTGGAGAAAACGCCAATAAAACAACTAATCCAAAAATGCAAACAACAAACAGAGATGAATGCAAACTACAAATAAAAACTAATACAAAACAACAAATACCAAAATGAATATGAGGAAATAGAGCTTATTTCTGGAAGGTAAACTCAAGGAATTGAATGAATGGGGAAATAGCCACAATTCATTATAGGGAAGGTAGAAAGAGAATGAGTATATAAGAAGATAAGTAAGAAACTAAGTACAAATATATATATATATATATATACACACACACACAAGAAAATTTATATATATAAAACTTTCCTTCTTCTTTTATCTATCTATGTATTCTTTTACTATCGGAAAAGGAGAATAGGGAGTAGATAGGTCTGAGTTTGTGATTGGAATTAGTTAAGCTGTTAGTAGAACAAGAGAACCAGAGAGGAGAGGAAAAACAGAAGGTAAGGAAAAAGAAAAAAAACAAAAACAAACAAGCAATTAAAACCAAACTAATCAACAGTGAAACAAAGAATACCAACACAGACAGAAGGAAAAGTCAAAAAAAAGAGGGAAGAAAAAGAAAATTTGGATAGTGAAGAAAGAAGAGAGATGTGTATATCGGCTTGGAGCAGGGGAGCAGAAATTTAATATATGAGATCTATTTTTAACAGGGATTAAAGAGAAAAGCTAGAGAAAAACTAAAACAGGGACAAGGTGAGAGAAACAGGACAAAAGGGGAAAGTGTGGAAGAGAGTGTTGGCATAAAGGAAAAATTGAGATAAAGTAAAATAATGCTAACAGGAAAATAAAAATAGACTGTAGAGCACTAATCCCAAAATAAAATAAAATAAAATAAAGAAAATATAAAATAAAACTTTAAAAAAGATAAAATTAGTAATAATTAAAAATAGAAATATAATAAAAAAGGTAAAATCAAATGATAAAAAATTTTAGTTTCTCAAGTAAAATAAAAAAATAACAATATGATGTCGTGAATGTTGTTCCCTTCCTGTACTGTTCTGCTTGGCAGGTCTGTTTCCTGTCAGGTAGATAACACAGTATTGAAGTTCCCTGCACTCCACCACTCTTCTATTTCATAAGCCACAAGCCCTGTTTTCAAGCAATCGGGATCTCTTTGTTTCTCAGCCTGCATTTAGTTGTACTTACACAAGAGTCCATTTCTGATACAACCCCTGGGGTGGCAGTGTTTCTGTATTGATATCTGGTGCTAAAAGGCCTCTCTTTTACCCAGTATTTAGATTGCTTTCCCTGCAGCACTCAATATTGGGTTGGGAGGATAGACTGCCCTAGAGCTGGTTTTCTGCTCATCTCTCCCCACTCTGATGCCCTCCCCACTCTGATCTCAGGTTCAACAAAAACACCTTTCCCCTGCAGTCTCAGTGAGTGTGTTTTAATTGGAAGATCCTATGTACTAGACTTAGCTGTCAAAAGCAATGATTTGAAAAGAAAAAGAAGAGAAAAAAAGAACACACCACAGGATGCATGCAGACTCGAGTCTTTTTCCCTTGACACTCTACAGCCGGTACACTGGTCAAATTTAAGGCTGCCTTTCTGGGCCCAGCCTTGCTGTGGGTTAATTTCTATTGTACCCTTCTACCAACAGCCCTGTGGACTCCTTTCCATGTTCAAGGGCTACACTGACCCCAACAGCTGTAGATTTTGTAGGGCACAGCTTTCCTCTGAGACTATTTCCTATTATGCATGTTTCACATGTGTTTCTCTCTCCAGCCTGGATCTAAGATCTCACTTTTCCCTGGGCAATATCTGACTTTTCTGTCCATGGATCTATGGATTACCTCAGCAGCTGTGTTTAATTCACAAATTCCGGGTGGATGTAATTGATTCAGCTGTTCCTTCTCTCTGCTCTGTGAGAAGGCACAGGGCTCATGCACATATTTGCCCTCCTTTGTCTCCTCCGGGACAGACTTTCTAGGTCAGAGAGGCTGGGGTCTTGGTGTTCCTGGGTTTGCAACTGAAGCAGCTTGTCCCTGGAGTTTGTGGTTGCACGGTCTGGGAGCTATCCAAGGTCTTCCCAGTTGAAGGTAAGGTTGGGCTTCAGATTATGCCACTCTTCCCTTCAAGATGGCTCAGTCTCTGTGGCAGAGCTGGCCACTCTGGGTGAGATTTCAGCCACAGTAGAGGCTGCCTGGCCAGGGGAGCCCCGTCTGGCAGGCCTCAACAATTCCTGGGAATATAGCTGTCCCTCACTCACAGGTACAGACATTCCCCGCGTATACACAGTCTCCTTTCGGTCTTTCACTCACACACTACATTGTAGCCTGCTGTTGTCTTGGCAGCCATCTTTGATCTCCCACAATTTCTTAATAGTATCATTTGCAATATAGGTTTCCATTTTCATGAAGTGTAATTTATAAACTATTTAGTTTTTATCACTTGTGCTTTTGGTGTTATATCTAAGAAGCCATTGCATAACCCAAGGTCATGTGATTTACTCATTTTTTCTTAAAGGCCTTGTATAATTTTAGCTCTTACATTTAGGTCTACTATCTACTTTGAGCTATATAGTTTTTTGTGAGATTGGACTCCAAGTTCACAATTTTGCATGTCTTGCCCCAATACATTATTTTTGAGAGACTATTTTTTTCTCTTTGAATTGTCACCCTTATCAAAAATCAATTGGCCATAAATGGGAAAATTTATTTCTACACTTTCAGTTTTATTTCCTTGATCTATATATCTATCCTTACATCACAGTTAGAAAGAAGGAGAGCCCCCAAACCAGTAGTCCTATTAGAACCCAAAGCATACTCGGAAGCCAGACAGCAAATCAGGTATCTTTAGTTCTGCAGAAGGGTGCACTCCAACACAGGGTCTGGCAAGCACACACACTGAACGGGAAGTCCACTCAGGTTTTATCCCTGACACTTGTCTGTTCCTCACTCTTGATTGCTCAGAGCTTAGGTTTACATTCTTGCTCAATTGGCTAATTCAAAGGACAGGGAGATATTGACATTTGCAATTTCAAAATGGTGGCTGCTTAAAACTTCCTTCTTTGACCAAAAAGGTTACTTGTTTATTCTCACAATTCCCCTCTTTTTACATTTAAATGATTTCACTCTTCAAACTCAGCCAGCATTAGCTGACTTTCATGCTCTGCAGTGTTTAGGAGAAGGAGATTATTTTGCTGTTTGATCAATGCAGTTTTAACCTTTGGTTAAGACCTCTCATGCATGGGATGATATAACATCCCATCACTGTAACTCCTAACACAATTATCAAAGAGGTGAATATATATGGATATCTTCATTCCTTTCCACTTTCTGAACCATTGCTCTATTAAATCTGGGAAAGGATCCTCAATTCCAGAATTCTCAGCTAATTTATTAACTAAAGTTGTTAATCCCTGTAGGGCGTTAGTAATGGTTCTATCTGGAGCTGTGTTACAATGTTGGCCCCCCAACATTACACATACTCCTCCTTTTTCTGTCAGAATCATATCCAAGGCCATCCTGCTGGTATACCAGCATCTAGTTTAGCTATACCTTTAACTTCATCTTGAGTATAGTTAACCTTTATTGGTTATAATAAATATAATTAATCCAATCCACATTCTTGTTTATAGTGGACCACCAAAACAGGACAGATTCAAACCCTGAAGTAATTTGATTTTTAGCCTTAAACTCATTTGGTATCCCTCTTGGAATCTATGTATATGTGGGGATCAAAGGAGCCCCTGGACTCTGTCTTCTTCCTAATGTTGTCTGTCTATTGAGAAAGGCTAATGGTATGCCGAAGTGAAAGGATAACCAGTTGTATCAGCGCACAAGTTAGCTCCAATTGCTGAGCAAGGCCGCAGTACTGGTCCCCCGCAATACCACCAGACATCAGCATGGGGTATCTATCGACAGTACAGTATGATTGGCTTCTTAGGATACTTGGCTATTTATCCATCCAGATAAATTTCCCATAAACTCTGAATACTGTCACCCTCCCCCTCTCTCCTCCCCATCACCACCTTGAGAGGCAGGAGGTATAGTTTACGTTTGAAGACGGGGGCCAGATCATTTTGAGGGACCTTTGCTCTTTACCTCTGTTGGATGGGAACACAAGAGAGTCTTACAGGAAGAGTTTCCCCAGGCACTTTCCTTCTGATACAGGGCAAGCACACATCCCATTACTGTCTGAAGTCTATCTGAATGGAAACAAGAGTACTTCCTGCCACTCAAGTGTAACAGTCACTTTTATTTGGGGCTCATACAAAATATTTAACCTATTCCACCCAGGTATTCATGTTCTTATGTTTTACTTTGATGTCGTTGGGTTAGTCTACCAATCTCAAAGCAAACCTCCCTTGGGATCTTGTCCTATGATATCTCTCCTAAATCTAATTCTAGCCAATCTTTTGGCCTACATGCTGAAATATCTAAGTCACTCAAGTTATAGTTAAAAGCAAGGGATTACACTGTAAATTCTGGCAAGCATAGAGAAGGGTATCTACATAGATGTAGTCTAGCCTTTAGGTGACTAAAGTTTTTGTCTGCTGGTCGGTGTACAGCCATCCAGCCTTGATATTGGGTAGTCCACCATACATCATTTCAGGTATGACAAGGGGATAGACCATTCGCTCCCAGTGAAATATCAGGACACATGTAAATAAAGCAGGCCTATAGCTGCCTTTGATGGTTGAGTCCTCCACATGGTATAACTTGGCAGGCATCAAAGTGAAGGATTATGGGCTTATTGCCCTTGGTTACATTAATCAATAACTGGGTAAGCATGATCCAGATTGTACACGTTTTCCCAGCCCACTTTGTAAGCCCCTGTAGTTTTCCAAAGCCTTAAAGCAAATAGAACACAGTACATGATGACTATTAAGACAGTTTACAGTTTCTTTAGTGTTAATTTTAAGGGGCTGTGTCCTGGTATGGTTGTCCAAGTTGAAATGTCTCTAATTGGAGAGGCTGATGGTACACCCTTAATCAGAGTGTCATGGGTACAACCTTGTTCTGCCATCCCAACAGCAGTTTCACAGGTAAGCAAGACAAGGTAGGATCCTTCCCAGGAATGTTCCAACTTGTTTTCCTTCCAATTCTTGATTAGAACGTAATCTCTTGGTCAGTGGCAATGAACCAGAAACTCAGGAGAGTTTTGGATAGGAGGCCTTTTAATCTGAGAGGGATTAGAATTTAAGAAACTGATCTTGTGCTCGCTTCAGCAACACATATACTAAAATTGGAATGATACAGAAAGAAAGGAAGGAAGGAGAAAGAAAGAGAAAGAAAGAAGGGAGGGAGTAGAGGGGAGATTGGTTTTTAGTTTCCATTGTAGGAAGATCTTGAAGCATTCCAGGGCCTATTGGAATGACCTAAAGCCAATTCTAGTTCAAGAAAGTTTCTTTTTATTTTTTGGAATATTTTTATTGATTTCACAGAGGAAGGGAGAGGGAAAGAGAGAAACATCAATGATGAGGGAGAATCATTGATCAGTTGCCCCCTGCACACCCCCTACTGGGGATAGAGCCTGCAACCTAGGCATGTGCCCTTGATCAGAATTGAACGCAGGACCCTTCAGTCCTCAGGCCAACACTCTATCCACTGAGTCAAACCAACTAGGGCAAGAAAATGTTTCTTTAAATTCATGTGCAGTTAGCTAATTCAAAGGACAGGGAGGGGTTTACATTTGTGGTTTCAAAGTGGCAGTTAGTTGCCAAGTTGTGCAAGTCAAAACGATGGCTGCTTAAAACTCCCTTCTATTACAGAAAAGAATATTTAGTTATTCTCACAATTTTCACAGTACCATACTATCTTGATTACCATAGCTTTGTGGTTGAAATCAGAAAGTATGATTCTCCCAACTTTGGTCTTCCAAGATTATTTGGGCTATTCTGTGGTCCTTGCATTTCCAGATGAATTTTATTTTTTTATTTTTATTTTTTTATTTTTATTTTTTAAAATATATTTTATTGACTTTTTTTTTTACAGAGAGGAAGGGAGAGGGATAGAGAGTTAGAAACATTGATGAGACAGAAACATCGATCAGCTGCCTCCTGTACACCCCGGACTGGGATGTGCCCACAACCAAGGTACATGCCCTTGGCTGGAATCGAATCTGGGACCTTTCAGTCCGCAGGCCAATGACCTATCCACAGAGCCAAACCAGTTTCGGCCTAGATAAATTTTAAAATCAGCTTGTCAGTTTCTGCAAAACAAAGAAAATCAACTGAGATTTTGATAGGGCTTGCATTGAATTTGTAGATCTAGTTGGTTAGGATTTTAGTCTTAATACTATTCCTCTCATCCATGAATTTGGGGTGATTTTCCATTTACTTAGATTTTTTTCAATTTCTTTCAACAGTTTTTATAGTTTTCAGTATACAACTCTTATACTTTTTTATTCCTATTTATTCCTAGTATGCTATTATTAAGTGCAGTTGTTTAAAAATATTTTTTTTATTGATTTCAGAGAGAAAGGTAGAGGGAAGAGAGATAGAAACATCAGTGATGAGAGAGAATCATTGATCAGCTGCCTCCTGCATGCCTGTGCTGAGGATCGAACCTGCAACTCAGGCATATGCCCTGACTGGGAACTGTAACCTCCTGGTTCATGAGTCGGCACACAACTACTGAGCTACATTGGCTGAGCTGGAATAGTTTTCTTAATTTCATTTTCAAATTATTCATTGCTAGTGTATGGGAATACAATTTATTTTTATTGATCTTCTATTCTTTTACATTGCTCATTTTAGTTATATTAGTTTTTTGCTAGATTCCTTAGAATTTTATATATACAAGATTGTGTTATCTGCAAATAGAGATAGTTTTACCTCTTCCTTTCCAATCTGGATGCCTTTATTTCTTTTTCTTGCCTAATTGCCTAGAATCTCTAGCATAGTGTTGTATAGAAGTGGTGAGAGTGCTTTGTCTTATTCTTAATCTTAGAGGGTAAACTTTCAGGCTTTTTTTATTTATTTATTTTATTGTTTCAAGTATTACAGATAGTAGTATATATATATCTCCTTTTTCCCTTCATTGACCTTCCCCTGGCCTTCCTTACCCTCACCCCCCCCCCCTCAGTGTCAGTCTTTCTCCGTTAAATATGATGTTGTGAGTTTTTATAGATGCCCTTTGTCAAATTGAGGAAGTTTCCTTCTATTCCTAATTTGTGGGGTGATTTTTATCTTGAAAGAATATTGTATTCTAGCAAATGTTTTTCTGTATCTATTTTGATTGAATTTTTGGATTTTGTCCTTTCTTCTATTGATAGGTTAAATCAACCTTGCATTCCTGAGATAAATTATCCCACTTGTTCATGGTGTATAATTGCTTTTATATGTTGCTGAACTTGGTTTGCTAGTATTTTGTTGAGGGTGTTGCATTTGTATTTGTAAGTTTGGTTTTTCTTGTGATACCTTTTGGTTTTGGAATCAGCATAATGTTGGCTTCATAGAATGAATTGAGAAGTATTTTTTCCAGCTTTTGTATTTGTTTTGTTGTTGTTGTTTGTTTGTTTGTTTGTTTGTTTTTGTTTTGTTTTTTTCTGAAGAATTTGAGAAGGATTGGTATTAAATCTTATTTAAATGTTAGATAGATTTCACCACTTAAGCCACCTTAGCCAGAATTTTTCTTATTATCAAATCAGTCTCTGCTTATTTTAGATCTATTCCAATGATCTATTTATTTTTGAGTCAGTTTGTGTCATTCTAGAAATTGGTCCATTACATCTAAGTTAAAACAGTTTGCTGGCACACTGTATGTTGCCTTTTAATTTCTTTTATTTCTGTTAAGTCTATTGTAATACCCCTTTTGTTTCTGATTTTACTAATTTTAATCTAATCTCTTTATTTTCTTTGTTGATTTTTGCTAAATGATAAATTTATTGAATTTTCTGTTCTCTATTTTATTTATAGTGGAACCTCAGTTCTTCATTCTGGAAGGTTGTTCAAGAAGTGATTTGTTCAAAAACCTAATTGTATTTTTCCCATTAGAAATAATGTAAATTGAATTAATCTGTTCCAGACCTCTAAATGATTCCCTATTTTAAGCTTTGATATATACAGTACATGTCTAATGCACTGTTTAATCTATAAACAAACGTCTTTTTTTAAATTTATGGAACCACCTCCTACTAGCCTTAAAGGAATCACTTTTAACATTCAGGGATATCTTGCCCATCAGCATGCAGCATCTTTGCTGGTTCATATATCACTGCCTCCAAAATGGCTGTCACTGGCTAACTTGCTTTTTGTTTATCTAAATCAACAACAGTTTTTCTTCCTCTTAAGTTTCCTGTGATCATTGTTTTTTTCATACCCTTAGCAACATTAGGACTCTTGATGGCCTCTTTATGATTTAAAAATGTGTTAATCCTAGATTTCACCAGCAACAATAACATTCTCTCCCTTTTTTGTTGCCTGAGAGATGCTTTTTGGCATGCTGAGATATTAGCTAAAAAAAAATGTCTGGGTTGCTTTCACAACCCAGTCATTTTTTCTGTGAACAATTTGGTTGAGAATTGAATTGTTTGAGTTGATTGAGATGGGAGATGTTCAAGAAATGAAGTTTGACTCTATTTGCATTTTACTCTGTTAATTTCTTTCTTTCCTTTTTTTTTGTACTTGCTTTAGGTTTAGTTTGCTCTTTTTCTTGTAGTTGCTTAAGGTGGAACGTTAAACAATGCAGGAATTTATAGAATAAACTTCCCTCTAAGTTTTAGCTGCATTGTCCATAAGTTTGGATAGTTTTCATTTTCTTTATTAATCCTCACTTGAGGATATTTTTGTACATTGATTTTTAGACAGCATGAAAGGGAGGGGAGAGAGACAGAGACACATTGATATGAGAGAGACACATCAATTGGTTGTCTCCCAAATACACCCTAATGCTTTGGGTCAGAATTGATCCCATGAGCCTTCAATCTGTGGACTAAAGCAAACCAACCAGGGCTAGTTTTCATTTTTATAGATATATTTTTACAAAGAATCTTTTTAAAACTTAAATTATGAGGGGGAGTGACATTGCTTAATATCATAAATTTTATGTGTACAGCTTTATAATATAACATCTGATCATCATCCAAAGTTTAGTTTCCTTCCATCAGCATACAATTTATTTTAGATTTACAGAAAAATTGTGAAGAGTTCCCATATACATCACACCCATTTATTATTAACATCCTATCTAATAAAAGAGGAACATGCAAATTGACCACACCTTGGCTATGCCCGGAAGCCACGCCCAATCAGGAGCAAGTATGGCAGCGGCCATGGAGCTGGACCAAGCTGAATGCTTGGGTTGCCCCCAGTGATGGAGAAAGTCAAGCTTCCTGCCTGCCCTGGCCAGCCCTAACCTCAAGGCTACAAAGTTTCAATTATAGAAGATAAATAAATCCCAACAAAATTGGAAGCAGCCATGCAGCTGGAGAGAGCAGGAGACTTGGGTTAACTCTGGTGAAGGAAGAAGCCAAGCTTCCTGCCCGCCTTGGCTGGCCCTGGTCTCCACTCAAGGCTACAAAGTTTCAATTATCCTATTTAATAAAAGAGTAATATACAAATTAATCATCACTCTGCTACACCCACAAGCCACGCCCACAAGCCAATCAGGAGCGAGCATGCAAATTAAACCCAACCAACATGGCTGCGGCCACGGAACAAGCAGGTGGGAGGCTTGGGTATCTCCAGCGATGAAGGAAGCCAAGCTTTCCACACACCCTGGCAGGCCCAGGCCTCCACTCAAGGATACAGAGTTTCAGTTATAGAAAATAAATAAATCCCAACAAAAATGGCAGCAGCCACGGAGCTGGAGAGAGCAGTTGCCCCTGGCAATAGAGGAAGCCAAGCTTCTGCAGCCCTGGCCTGTCTTGCCTCCGCTTAAAGCTACACAGTTTCAATTGTAAAAGATAAATAAATCCCAACACAAATAACTGCTACCATGGAGTGAGCAGGAGGCTTGGCTCCGCTCTAGGCTACAAAGTTTCAATTGTAGAAGATAAATAAATCCCAGATACCAGGGCCTCCACTTGGGTCACTGGGGTTGTGGCCAGCCTGAAAAACACCCACAGGCCCCTTGCCCAGGCTGCCCCACACCCTAAGGGAACTACCACCCTGATCCAGGACACCCTTCAGGGCAAACCAGCTGGCCCCCACCCACACACCAGGCCTCTATCCTATCTAATAAAAGAGTAATATGCAGATTCATCATCACTATGAAAACACATAAGATGGCTGTCCCCATGTAGTCAAAGATCCTGCCCCCAAGTGGACACAAGATGGCCACCACAAGATGGCCAGCAGGGGAGGGCTGTTGGGAGGGACCAGGCCTGCAAGGGAGGGCAGTTGTGGGCGATTAGGCCAACAGGGGAGGGTAGTTGGGAGGAACCAGGCCTGCAAGGGAAGGCAGTTAGGGAGGAGCAGGCCTGCAGGGGAAGGCAGTTAGGAGTGGCCAGGCCTGCAAGGGAGGGCAGTTAGGGGCAATCAGGCTGGCGTGATTAGGGGTGGTGATCAGTCCGGCAGGCAGAAGTGGTTAAGGGCAATCAGGCAGGCAGGTGAGCAGTTGGGAGCCAACAGTCCTGGATTGTGAGAGGGATATCCGACTGCCCATTTAGTCCCGATCCTACTGGTCCCAGATTGGATAGGGTGCAGGCTGGGCTGAGGAACACCCCCCACCCCATGCAAGAATTTTGTGCACCAGGCCTCTATAATATAATGTTATATTATATTATAACATCTGTAATGTTAGTGTTAACACCTTACATTCTCTTTTTTTTCAGATTTCCTTTTTAAAAAAAAATATTTTTTATTGATTTTTTTACAGAGAGGAAGTGAGAGGGATAGAGAGTTAAAAACATCGATTAGAGAGAAACATTGATCAGCTGCCTCCTGCACACCTCTTACTTGGGATGTGCCCGCAACCAAGGTACGTGCCCTTGACCAGAATCAAACCTGGGAACCTTTCAGTCTGCAAGCTGATGCTCTATCCAAACCGGTTTCAGCACATTCTTTTTATATATTCGTTACGATTAATGAACTGATAGTGATGCATTATTATTAACTAAAGTTCATGCTTTATCTAGATTTCCGTGATTTTTACCCATTGTCCTTTTTCTGTTGTTCCAGGATCCCATCAGGATGCCACATTAAATTTAGTTTTCATGTCTTCTTGGGCTCCTCTTGGGTGTGATAATTTCTCAGGCTTTGCTTGTTTTTTATTATCTTGATAGTTTTGAGGTCTATTGGTCAGTTATTTGGTAGAATGTCCCTAAGTTGGTATTTGTCTGATGTTTTTCTCATGATTGGGCTTGGATTGTATATCCAGATAGATAAAGAAAACTATAGATAAAGTTCCATTTTCATCATATTTTATCAAAGTTACATACTGTGAACAAGACACCCTGTTGACAGTAACCTTGATCACCTGATTGAGGTCATGATTATCCAGTTCATCCACTGTAAAGTTACTCTTTTTTCACTTTCTATGCTTCATTCTTTAAAGGAAGTGACTATCTGCAGCCCACTTAAGGAGTGGGGAGGTAGGCTCTATCTCCTTAGATGATGCAGTGCTTGTACTTCCAAATCTGTAGATGAAGAATAACAATCACGATCAGCTCAGTGGGTTCCAGCATATGTAGCCTTGGCAGGATTCAGACACTGCTCACTTAGCCCCTAGATTAAAGCCTAAACGTGCCTCTCAGAGCCTGGTACTCTGATGATAATGTGACCTGTGGAATGCATTGGTTCTGACTTGAAAACTGCCTTTTTGGGCCACTTTAATAGTTTCGAAGGAAGTCAAATGACATCTGTTCAGTGATGAATCTGAGATGTGCATTTAGGGATAGCAGACTCTACTCCTGTGGTTTTTTGTCCTACAAAGTTTGAAGAATAAAATTTACAGACTAAAAGATTTTAAATAAAAATGTGGAAGAAAAAAACTCCTGATGGACACACTCCTAAGAACAAACTGGAATTGCGAATAAAATGCAGAAAAACTTCCTGAATAATCAATAGAAGAAGTGCTGGAGAGAACCCTGATACCTGAAGACCAGAAGTGGAGACCACATAGAGACTAGTAGAAGGAGTGGAGGCATGAAGGGGCTGACTGGGTACCCACAGGCAGCAACTGAAGATCTGGAGAGAGATCTCAATGAGAAGGGTTGCCATTAAAAACTCTGGGCCTCCAGAAGAGAACACCAGAACTGAGAAGATACCCATATCTGGCTGTGAAAAGCAGCTGGGTTGCTATTGTCTGCCAGGGGGCAACAGCTATAAATTCAGGCTTCCTGTTAAAGAGCCAATGCACAAAATTTCTTGTGGAGCCATCCACCTTGTGCTCCAGCAGTGGGAGGGCAGAATGGGCTGAAGCTATGAGCAGAAGCCAAGACTGGGGACTCAGAGATTAGAGTTCAGAAACTCTTAATTGGTTCCCTGTGCTGAGTCATACCTTCATCCAGCTGAGGAGATCTTCCCTCACAGAGACATTTGCTAAATAAGCAATGGAGTCAAGACAATCTCTTCAATAAATGGTGTTGGGAAAACTGGAGAAGTACATGCAAAAAAATAAAAAAATAAATGGAAACTAAAACACCAACTTACACCATTCACAAGAATAAATTCAGAATGGATAAAAGACTTAAATGTAAGCAATGATACCATAAAAATTCTAGAAGAAGCCATAGGCAGCAAAATCTCAGACATGTCTCGTAGCAATATATTTACAGATACATATACTGAGGTAAAGGAAACTAAGGAGAAAATAAATGGGACTGCATCAAAATAAAAAGCATCTGCACAATAAAACAAAAAGGGAGCAATGATACATCTGATAAAGGGTTAATACCCAAAATATATAAGGAAGTCATACTATTTACAAAAGGAAGACAAACAATCCAATTTAAAAAACTAGGCAAAGGACCTAAATAAATACTTCTCCAAAGCAGACATACTGATGGCCAAGAGACATGGAAAAATGCTCAAAACTACTGATCATCGGAGAGATGCAAATTATAATGACAATGAGGTATCACCTCACACCTGTCAGAATGGCTACCATCAACAAATCAACAAATGATAACTGCTGGAGAGGATTGTGAGAAAAGTGAACCCTAGTATACTTTGTGGTGGGAATGCAGACTTGTGCCACCATTCTAAGAAACAATATGGAATTTCCTCAAAAAATAAAATATGGAACTGCCATTTGATCTAGTGATCCCACGTCTCGGGAATATATCCTAAGAAACCCAAAGCACTTATCAGAAAGAATGTATGCATTCCTGTGTTTATAGCAGTATCTACACTAATAAAAGAGAGAGATGCTAATTGACTGTACTTCCGCTACACCCACAGCCAATCAGGAAGGATATGCAAATAAACCCAACAAAGATAATGGGTAAATTTGCATATGCAGGCGGGGCAGGTCCCCCTGATAAGGACCGTGGGGTCCAGGCCTCAATCGGGACCAGGCAGGCCCTGCAGGCAGTGCCTGACACCCCCTATGGAGTCCAGGCAGTGATCGGACCGGACAGTTCTAGCAGGCATGAATTGAGACCAGGCAAGCCCAGCGGACAGCGCCTGAAGCTGCCCGTGTGGTCCAGGCAGCAATTGAGACTCTGCAGGCAGCACTTGATGTCACCCACTTGGTCTAGGTAGTGATCAGGACCAGGCAGGCCCGGCAGACATCATCCACGGGGTCTAGGTGGTGATAGAGACTGGGCAGGCAGAGCCTGATTACTCCCTCCCACCCCCCGTGGAGTCCATGAAGTGATAGGGACCAGATAGTTCCAGCAGGCAGCACCGGACTGTGCCCATGGTGTCCAGGCCATGATCAGGAACCCGGGCAGGTGGCATGGGCAGTGCCTGATGTCCGCGGGGTCCAGGCACACACCAGGCCTCTATCCTATCTAATAGACAGCGCTTGATGCCCCCTGCAGAGTCTAGTCGGCACTCAGGACTAAGCAGGCCTGGCAGGCAGTGCCTGACGCCCCCGCAGAATTCAGGCGGCGATCGGGACTGGACAGTTCTAGCAGGCAGCGCCAGATACTGCCCACTGTGTCCAGGCCGTGATCGGGGACCCGGGCAGGTGGCATTGGCAGCACCTGACATCGTCCACAGGGTCCAGGCAGCGATAGGGACCAGACAGTTTCAGCAGGCAGTGCTTGATGCCCCCCCACAGAGTCCAGGTGGCAATTGGGATTGGGCAGGCTTGGCGGGCAGTGCCTGACGCTGCCCGCGGGGTCAGGTCAACAATTGGGGACCTGGGTAGGCAGGGTAGCCAGGATTTCCAGGATCACTGTCTGCCCCCAGGCCACCTGCAGATACTGCTGGAGCAGGCCTGGGATGAACATTTTAATGAAAATGGGATGCCTGCTCCCTGTCCCTGAGGAAGAAAGCGAGGTGGACAGTTAGGAGGCTTAGGGACTCAGAAGGGGCTGGGAGCAACCTGCAGGCATACTACCAAGAAGAGGTGCTAAACCATGAGGATGCAGAGGGCTGGC
This sequence comes from Lasiurus cinereus, assembly GCA_011751065.1. Lineage (NCBI taxonomy): Eukaryota > Metazoa > Chordata > Mammalia > Chiroptera > Vespertilionidae > Lasiurus > Lasiurus cinereus. The sequence continues at coordinate 17,966,505 of JAAGEH010000032.1, forward strand.
TGATGGAGGAGCACAAAGAGCAAATGAAGTGGCTCTCACTGGCGCTGAGCCAAAAAAATGCATCGACAGCCTGATGAACAAAATTGCCTTTCTGAAGAAGGTTCACGAAGAGCAGATCACCGAGCTGCAGGTGCAGATCCACTATGCTCAGATCTCTGTAGAGATTGACGTGTTCTCCAAGTTCAACCTCTCCGCTATGCTCAAGGATATCCATGCCCAGTATGAGAAGCTGGCTCCCAAGAACATACAGAATGCCGAAGAATGCTACAAGAGCCGTTTCACTGTGCTGACCGAGAGTGCTGCCAAGAACACCTACATGGTGTGCGCCACCTGTTCAAGGCCAAGACCCTGGAAATGAAAGCAGGCAGGGGCATGAATGGAACTCTGGGAAAGCAGCTGCAAGAGCTGGAGGATAAACAGAATGCCTACGTTAGTGCTATGCAGGACACAATCAACTAATTAGAAAATGAGTTGAGAACTACAAAGAGTGAAATTGCATGATATTTAAAAGAATACCAGAACCTCCTCAATGTGAATATGGCTTTTAACATTAACATTGTAGCTTACAAGGAGCTCTTGGAAGGTGAGGAGACCCGGCTCAGTTTCACCAGCATGGAAAGCATAGCCAGCAGCTACTCCCCTAGTTCCCAGGTCTTTGGTTGATCTGTACAATAGTTTACAGACCAGCTCCTACTTGATGTCCGCTCGCTCCTTCCCTTCTTAATGCACCAGCCATGTCAGTGGGAGATCGAGGTAGAAGAGACGATTGAAGCTGCAAAAGCTGAGGAAGCTAAGGATGAACCCCTTTCTGAAGAAGAAGCTGAAGAGGAGGAGAAGGAAGAGGAAGTAGAGGAAGAGAAAGAAGGTGTCAAGGAAGAATTTGAGGACGCAAAGGAGGATCTAGAAGGAGGTGAAGGTGAAGAAGAAGCCCAAGAGGCTGAGGCTGAGAAGAAACATGAAGGTGCTGGAGAGGAGCCAGCAACCAAGAAGAAAGATTGAGCCCCCCTTTCCTTAATTATTTCAGAAATAATCCTCCCGAAACCAGGTCAATCCCATCACCAACCAAGCAGTTGAGTTCCCGATACTATATGAATTAAGAAGTCAATATATATAACAATTCTGAGGTGGCTCGGGTTGGACATTAAATGTGCTATGCCTTTTCTCTTTATGCAGAGTATCTGCTTGCAGAGTGGCTTCCTGGCTTGCTGCCAGCCTATGCATGGTCCACGCTTATTAATTCAGGATGTATGACAATGTGAATAATTAAGGTGTTTACAATAAAAACACATGAATACATTAATTCACTAATGTTAATGTTAAACTTTATGGAAAAAATAGTCCTTTGGTGGTTAGAAATTAAAGACCTCAAATCATGTGCAATAAACAGTAAATAAAGTTACACTGAATTACAAAAAATTAAAATAAATAAATTAGGGACCAGGAAACGTTCAAAGAACTAGGCAACCATTCCCAAATCGGGAAGGGAAGTCACAGGGTGTATATTATTGCTGTGAATACAGTATTTCCTACTACTTACAACATATACAATATAATGTATTAGATGCCTTCCTATGGCATGAAGTATGTATTCTCAGAGTAATACTGGTAGATATGTTATAGTTATGGCAGTATGTCATATCCTATCTATATTAATAAAAGAATAATATGCTAATTAGACCGTGTGACTTTCCAGATGTCCTTTTGGACAAAGCCATGGTGGCGGGGCCAAGGCAGAGGTGGTTAGGGGTGATCAGGCCAGGAGGGGAGGGCAGTTGGGGTGATTAGGCAGGTAAGGGGTTGCAGTTGGGGGCAAGCAGGCCAGCAGGCAGAGGTGGTTAGGGAAGATGAAGCAGGCAGGAAGGTGAGCGGTTAGGAACTAGCAGTCCCAGATTGTGAGGGGGTTGTCCCACTGCCGGTTTAGGTCCGATCCCACAGGGGTCCCAGATTGGAGAGGATGCAGGCCAGGCTGAGGGACACCTCACCCCCATGCACGAATTTTGTGCACTGGGCCACTGGTAGACTATAATTGCTAAGATCTGGAAATAGCTCAAGTGCTCATCAGTAGCTTAGTGTATAAAAAGTTGTGGTATATTTATACCATGATTACTATAGTGACTTAGAAAAAGACAAGTGTTACATGATTGCACTCATGTGGAATCTAAGTAACAAAATAAACTAATGAATTGAGTGCATCCAGAGAAATGGACTCATGGAACAGAGTGCAGAATCTCAGAGGGAAGGTGGGGGAGGGTGTGTGGGTAGATATAATCAACCAAAGAGGGAGGCCTGGGCTGCCTATCTGGCACTGCTGTGGCAGGTGCATGGGGCTTCCCTCTGCTGGGCATTCTATCATGGAGCCCTGGCTTGGTGTGCGGGGCCTTTGGGGCGATCCATTGCAGAGACCCACAGCACTGCGGCGGGTGAGTGGGGCATCTTTCTGTAGGGGGATCAATCATGCCACTCCCAGTCTGCAAGGGGGCACAGTCTGGACTGAGAGACACCCCTCCCACCCAAGTTTACGAATTTTGTGCACTGGGCCTCTAGTAATAATATATACATATAAAAGCTCAGCGACCTGAATGGTGAGATGACTGTAACAACCAGTTGCTATGATGTGCACTGCAGTGGCCCACCAGCCTGGTTCCGGGCCCCCATTAGCCCCTTCAACCTCACATGGTCCCTTCCCCCCTCCTTGGCTGCAGCTCCTCCCCCTGACCAGCTTTGCCCGCAATTGAACCCTCCACCCCCATCAGGGTAGGACCAGCTGGTGGTGGGAGAGGCCAATTGGAGGTAGGTCCAGCAGACCAACCTCTTGCAGCCCCTCCCCCTGGCCAGCTCAGCCCTAATAGGCCACTATAGGAGCAAGGTGGCCAGATCCCACCCATGCACGAATTTGAGTACCGGGCCTCTAGTAACAAATAAAAATGTGCACGTTTATTATAAATATACACAAACTTCCCCTGGGGGAGCAGTCCCCTGTTGGGAAAAATCTGCTCTCTCTATTGGGAAAAAATCAGTTCTGATATCTCAGTTTCTTTGTGAGTTTACAAAGGTTGGCAGCTCTTTGTCTGAATATGTCCCTTCCTAATTAGATTCTTAATTTATATCCCCTGTGCTCTCCTAATCAGTCACTCTCCTGCAGGATATCAGTTTCAAAGTTCAAAGCCCACTAGGTGCCCCCCTCTTCTTTTTCCCCTTATTTTGTAACATTCCTCTAGCCTCTGTAAATATATGTCTTCCTCCCCCATGAACCTCCTTTATTGCCTAACTGCCCGACTTGTCTCTAAAATTTCTTTCAAATCCAAGTATGTCATTCATGTGCTCCTCCAGTTGCCAGGAAGTAAGTTAGTGGTGAAATCACCAGTTGTCTAAACTTTGGGTGATAGAGACTCTAAGATTAATGACCTAGTGTTACTCATGAAAATGGAATTGGAATGATTTCAGCATCAGAAATTTTTTTTTGGTTAGAATTTTGATTCTGTAATTTTGGATTCCACTACTTTGCTTGCATTTTACTCTTTGTTCATGCCTTTGTGAACAGTTTTGTCATGAGCTGTCAACTGAATGCTCTGTGTTACTTTGTAATTGCTTACTAAACTGTATTTTCTAGAGACTTCTTAGGGTAGTTCTTCTCATGAATATAAATCTGAAAATTGAATAAGAGTGTCCTATTAGCAGTAATCTAAGGATATCGTTTTAAAAAAAAATCAATTGTATATTCTTTCATTTGGCAGAGACTTAAAATACTCAAGTGGGAGTTTACTAAAGAAGTTCCAGGTATGATCCTTGAATATACCTTTGTTGGCAAGTTTTGCTAAATTGCATGCTATTAATTGAAGCTTATTATGACTATCCTATCTCCCAATATCACAACTGTCTTTCCTCAGTAATGGGGAGTGTATTTTAATACATACTTCCTTTAGTTAGCCCCAGTGGATATCAGAGATTGTGGAGGCCTGTAGGTTTTTCTCAAACATTAAATATTATTCTCTATATCATCTAGAATACTTACTAATATGTTATCAACTAAGGTGTAGGTAAATAAGAAGAAAGTTGAGTAATCACCCTTTTGGCCATACCAATGAGAGTCTATTTCAGTGGGTAGCCTGGAGAGTTTTTCATATCTTATATGTATAAAGGGATAGAGACTTAGGCATATGGGTAAAGATTATTTCACAATCTCCTTTGTTTATTGTTTTAAAAATCTGGAGCTTTAGTTAATTCCAGTTTCAGTTTTCTGCTCTTAGTGCAGTTTTATTATACACTAGAGTCCCGGTGCATGAAATTCATAGGCTGATCAGAGCCTATCTGTGGAGTGATCAGGGGGCCCCTGCTGACACCTGCCTTGGCTGGTCTAGTGCCACACACTTGCTGGCCCTGCTTCCCGCCACCGCTGACACCGGTAACCCCTCTTCAGGGTGACCAGCAGGGTGATTGGGGAGGAGGGACTCACTGGCCACCTGCCTTGGCTGGCCTGGCACTGCCTACTCGCCATCCCCACTCCCTGCCGCCACTGCAGATTGGGGTCTGTGGGCTGCATTGAGCATCTGCCCCCTGGTGGTCAGTATGCATCATAGTGACCAGTCATTTTGCTGGTCGTTCTGCCAGTTGGTCAGCTTGCATATTAGGCTTTTATTATGTAAAATTCTCTGATTCTCTGCTTGGAGAATGAGTCAAATTCATCATCTACCTTTGTAAAAGGTTTAATCTGGGTCCCAACTGTAGTTCCAGTTGGCCTGGATCTTTACCTGAAGAATTAGGATTTTCACACAAATAAAAATCATGATCAAAAATCAAAAACATTCGTTTTAATATAATAAATGCCATTTAAAACTAAAATCTCCAAATATTAAAAAGCTTACTGAGCTCTGTTCAGTGATCTCCTTTATTTCACCAAGGGTCACTATGACCCAGTATTATTACTGTTCAGTGAAAGAGATTTGGAAACTCATTCAGGTCCATATAGTTAGTAGTGCCCTGCTGTTTGACCTCCTGGAACTTAGTTGAAGGTCTTTCCACTTTCTGTGCTTCATGCAACAGAGTGGACTCTTCCTCCTGGATCCTTTCTGTTCACCATTGTAGTTGTCTGACAAAACAAGGACCCAGTGTCACATTTAACTCCACTCTTTGTAAGTGCAGTCACCTTTCCCAGATGCCATTGTTTGTGGCCATTTCATTAGATAAATCACTTACACAAGAATTCTGCCCACCTGCATCAGTATCTCAGAGCTAGAGCTTCTATGTAGATGTTGTTCCTTACTCATTCTGCAGGATGATGTTTCTATTAAGCAAGCACTCAGGCCATGCCCTGTTCTGACATCATTCTAGACACTGGGCACATAGTGGGCAAAGTGAAATGTGGTCTTTGTCCTCAGGAAACAAATACATGGTTTACTAAGAGGAGAAACCAAGGCAGCAATGTGGCGAGTGGAAGGATTACCCAGACTAATTAATGTGGGGGGAAGTCAAGGTAGATTTGCCTTGTTACGATTTCTTATTTTATTACCTTTCAATAAACTGTTGTCACTTTATTGGCTATTTTGTTTTGGGGATTTCAAATATGTTAGTAGTTTCTTCTCATGATTTTAACTTTGTCTTTTAGTGCATACAGTGCCCCTATCCATTCTAGGGAATACTGTTATGTAAGAGCCATAAAAATCAAGGTTTTAAAGATTCAAAAATTGCTTTTTCTTAATGGGGCACTGAAAAAATAACAATAACCTTTCTGAGCAAATGAACTATTATATTTTTTTATTCAGCAAATAGTTGCTTGCCAACCCCCTTCTTGGCAAAGCCATATTTCAATAGAAGAGGCAGACAAGATTCTGAGCCCCCTCTCCAAACTTCCCTGGGTATTCACCATTGCACCTATTTCACAGACAGTGGGGCTGTTACAGACTGCAAAAGAAGCCATAGGAAACTTTTGCTGCTTTAAAGGGAGCATATGACTCTTCTGTCTCTGGGTTAGGAATCATGGGAACCATTGGAGGCTTCACAGAGGAGCTGCTATCAAAAGCTGTGACTTTTCTTAATCTGCTCAGAGTTTTACTTTCACTAAGGATAGTTTCCCCTCCCCCCTTTCTTCCCCTTTTCTCTTCTTCTTCCACCTCTGCCCCTCCTTCTTCCCTTCTCCCTTATAGATGCATCACCCCTGATGCCACCCTGCCCCTCTTCACCCACATAGTCACTGTCTGAAGTGGTCTTGCTTCTTTAGTTTTATTTTTCACTGTTAAAGAGACCACTTCTCAGATGCCCTGTATAACATTGTAAGCCTAATTCAGGCATCAAAAACATCTAGCTTTAATCTTGTAATTTCTTCTCCAAATTATTAGAAGACTTAAGAGCAGAACGTAATAGATTTTATCCCTCCTTCTCCTGTCCCTTCACCCTCTCTCCAGATGTTAAAACAAGAGGAGCTCTCGTGGCTTAGGCCTGTCCCCTTCTTTTCTCTCTCTCCCCCTCTCTCCAGGTCATTGAATCCATGCCCACAACTTACTCTGTGTGTCAAAGACTTTCAGATTTCTATCTCAGTGCTGTTCCTTTGTGCTCCAGACCTGCATGTATGCTGCCTAACTGGCATTCTCTGGGACATCTCAGATAGAAAAACATCCACAGTCATCCTTGTAATCATTTTTCACCAACCTCTTCTCCCTGGTGTTTCCTGTCTCAGAAGATGTCACCCATCTAGCTGTGTGACCTGGAAGTCTGGGATCTCCCACAGCAGCCCATCTTCACAGCTGTTGGGGCCTCAGGAATTTCCGGAATGTGATTGCCAGTCTCCATTGTCAAACACTGGTCCTCTGTTAGGACTGCTTCATAATTTCCTAATGCCTCTTCCCATCAACTATACTCCCTTTCAGTCCCTTTTCCCCTCTGTAGCTGGAGGGGTCACTGCCCCCTCCACACTTTATCTTCATTGATGAGCACAGAGCCTGTTACTTACTGAGTGCTCAGTATTTAAAGTGAATAAAGTCTTCCTATTCGACCATACCTGTCATTTATTGTTCTCATCCTATAGTCTTTTTTGTTGTATAATATTAGTCAGCTATGGCATTATCATATTTTTCCACTTCCACATTCATGTCAAACTTTTCAAAAATCACTCAAGATCCTAAAGTACAGCCTCCCTCCAGAGTCCTAATGTGTAATAGGTGTGAATTATTTCCCTTTTTTAACTTTTCCCATCCCTTTTATGAGCAATATTATTATTTAGCAGAAAATAATGTATATTTTATTTGTGTATTTAACATATCTGCACATTTAGAAATTGCGTATTTTAAGACTTTACAGAAATTATAAACTACGAATAATTTTAACACTAGATTTTGTATGTGTTAGCAAGTTTTTTTTTAAGAAGTATGGATAATTAAATTTGTCCTTTTTTGATGCAGTTCCAGTTTATAAATGATAAACTGTAGAAAAAAGAATTCCATTGTTCAGAGAAAAATAACAGATTTTTACCAAAGGAAATTTTAAAAGACATTTTTTGTTACCTAACTCAAGTGGTGGGGCTTTGTGGGTATTTCTGATGTCTATCCTCAAAGTAAATTGTGCCAGTTTGTAAATCCTATTTTGTTTGGTTTTATTTTCTATTTTTAGCTGAAATTATTTTATTAAAAAATGGGTTTATCAATCCATTTTAATAAAAACACGTGGTTTATCAAACCACAGTGAGATGCTACTTCAACACTAAAATAAGCCAGACACAAAAGGAAAAATACTGTATGATTCCACCTACATAAGGTATCTAAAGAAATCAAATTCATGGAGACAAAGTAGAAGAATGGTTAATAAGGGCTGGGGCAGAGGAATGCTATATTGTACAAAGTTTCAATTTGGAAAGATAAAAATATTCTAGAGGTGGGAATAGATGGTGATGATCTCACAGCAGTATGAATGTACTTAATGTCACAGAGCCTTACAATTAAAAATGGTTAAATGGTGAATTTCATACTATGTAGATTTTACCACAGTAATACAAAAAGGTTTATCAAAACCACATGTAAATCTACAAAAACCTCAACAGAAAAAATATCATTAAAAAACTACAGGTAGAAAACAATAGGTTTGTTTTTCATATTCTTTGCTCTGCTTACTGAAACATTATTTTATTAAATTTGTATTAATATCATAGTTGATAGAGTGAGAAATTAACCTAAGGCTCCTGGGTTTGTTCCTGCTTTGGTGTCTTTTAAGATCCACCTACAGCTCTAACCTGTTTGGCTTAGTTGTCCTGTGAAAGGAAAGGTCCCAGGTTCAAGTCTAGTCAAGTGCATGTACCTTGGTTGTGGCACACCCCCAGTAGGAGGTGTGCAGGAGGCAACTGATCAATGTTTCTCATCGATGTTTCTAACTTTCTATCCCTGTCCCTCCCTCTCTGTAAAAAATAAATAAAAAATATATTTAAAAAAAACAACAACCCACGCTCCAGGCGGGGCAGCTCCAGTGGCTGAGGGACACAGCCAGACCTTGGCGGGATGGGGGTGTAACCAGTGTCCAGGTGCAAGGACCAGGCAGAGACATCGCGGAAGCCATTTTGGTATCAGGGAAATGCAGCATTTTTTTTAAATTAATAAATCTTGGGAAGAAAAATGGTGGCGGAATAGACAGAAGTGGCCCGAGCCTTGTCCCTGAGCAGACAGAACAGCTGAGGGTCACACTGGTAGGGTTTGTTGACGAGTTAAGGGTCAGCTGTACTCTAGGAGAAGGTGGGGGACCGCTGGACAAAGTTTCCCTGACTAGGCAGCCCCCACTGTTGCTGGTTTTTTTTTCTCCCGGGACCACCAGCTCGGACGCAGAGACTGCGCCATCTTGAAGGGGAAAGTGGATGTTATCAGAAGCCTGAAAATCTACAGCTGCGGCACCCATCGAACAGCTGTGAGTCCCATAATACCAGTCCCCAATTGTCACAACACTCGGATTCAAGGGAGCTCTGCACGCCACATGGATAGCTCAGATTTTGCCTGGGATAAGGAGAGAGAGAACTACATAACCAGACATCCAGAGAAGGGAAACCATAGAGGGACAAAGAAACAGCCCGCATATGAAATAAAAGCAGGCATCACCCTAAAAGGAAGTAAACGAAATGGAGGCAAGCAACCTGCCAGAGAAAAAATTCAAAAAAAATGGTGAAATGTGGCTGAAAAGAATGGAAGACAAATTCGACAATTTGAGTAACAATGAGGAGGAAATGAAGAACCAAGAAGAAATGAAAAATGACATCGCTGCTGTAAAGAACTTAATAGAAAGCATCAAGAGTAGACTAGAAGAAGCAGAAGACCACTCAGTGAGCTAGAAGACAAGGTAGGAAAAAATACCCAACTAGAACAGCTTCTAGAAAAAAAAATTAAAAAGTGGGACAAGAGCCAAAGGGAACTATGGGACAACACGAAATAAAACAACATCCGTATAATGAGGGTTCCAGAAGGAGAGGAAACTGAGCAAGGAATAGAAAACCTGTTTGAAGAAATAATCACAGAAAACTTCCCTGATAAAAGAAACAAACCATACAAATCCAAGAAGCACATAGTCCCAAGCAAAATGAACCTCAAAAGACTGACAACAAGGCATATTATAATTAAATTGGCAAACACAAACAACAAAGTGTAATGTTAAAAGTGGCCAGAGAGACAGAACCCCCATCAGAATAGTGACTGATTTCTCAACGGAAACTCATCGGGCCAAAAGGGAAGGGAATGAAATGTAAAATGTCATGTAAAGAAAGGGTCTGAATCCAAGAATACTCTAGCCAGCAAGACTTTCAATCAAACTTGAAGGTGAAATCAGGAGCTTCACAGGCAAAAAAAGACTAACGGAATTTATTTCCACCAAACCAGCAATGCAAGAAATACTGAAGGGACTTCTATAAAAAAAAGAAATAGGAAGTGAAGAAGGAAAACACGAATAAAGAATAAAAATGGCGAAAAATAAGTACCTATCAATAATAACTTAAAATGTAAATGGATTAAAAGCTCTAATCAGAAGACATAGGGTAACAGATTGGATAAGAAAACATGACCCATATATCTGCTGTCCACAAGAAACCCACTTCAGTAAAAAAGATGCACACAGACTGAATGTGAAGAGATGGAAAATGGTTTTTCAGGTGAAGGCAAATGAAAAGAAAAGCTGGGGTAGCAATACTTATATCTGACAAATCAGATATCAAAGTGAAGGACATAACAAGAGATAAGGAAGGCCACTTCATAATACTTAAGAGAGCAATCCAACAAGAAGAAATAACTCTGGTAAACATATATACACCCAATACAGGAGCACACAGTACATAAAAAAACTCCTGGAGGATATCAAGGGAGAGATTAATAGCAATGAGATTCATAGCAATACAATCATAGTAGGAGACTTTAATACCCCACTATCACCATTAGACAAATTCTCTAAACAAAAATCAGTCAAGAAACAGCAATCCTAAATGACTCCCTAGACCAGATAAAATTAATTGACATCTTCAGAACATTTCACTCTGAAGCAACAGAACATTCTTCCCAAGTGCACACGGGTCATTTTTAAAGATAGACTATATGTTGGATCATAGTCAAAGCCTCTTCAAACTCAAGAAGATAGAAATCATATCAAGCATCTTCTCAGATCACAGTGTCATAAAAATTGGAAATCAACTGCAATAAAAACAATCCAAAGAAATCAAAGACATGGAGAATAAACAGCATGCTATTAAACAATGCCTGGGTAACCAGAGAGATCAAGGAAGAAATAGAAAACATCATGGCAACAAATAACAATGATAACACAACAATACAAAATCTATGGGACACAGTGAACGCATTCTTCAGAGGAAAGTTCATAGCTCTACAAGCCTACTGTAAAAAACAAAACAAAACAAAACAGGAAACAATGGTAATAAGTTACCTAACTCTACAGCTTAAGGAGTTAGAAAGAGAGCAACAAGAAAAGCCCACTGTGCCCAGAAGGAAGGAAATAGTAAACATCAGAGTAGAGATAAATGACATAGAGACCAAAGAAAAAATTCAAAAGACAACAAAACCAAGAGCTAGTTCTTTGAAGGGATAAACAAGATTGATGAACCTCTAGCCAGGCTCACCAAAAAGCAAAGAGAGAGGATTCAAATAAAACCAGAAATGAAAGTGCTGAAATAACAACAGACCCCAACAAAATACAAAGGATTGTTAAAAAATACTATGAACAGCTTTATTCCAACATACTGCGTAACCTGGAGGAAATGGACATATTCCTAGAAAAATAAGATCTTCTAAAACTCAATCAGGGAAAATCTAAACATCTCAATTGGCCAATAACTATGGAAGGAATTGAAGCAGTCATCAAAAAACTTCCAGCAAACAAAAGCCCGGGGCCAGATGGCTACACAGGAGAGTTTTACCAAACATTCAAGGAAGAATTAAAACCTATCCTCCTCAGACTATTCCAAAAAACTCAAGAAGAAGGAACAGTTCCAAGCTCCTTCTATGAAGCCAGCATTACCCTAATAACAGTTCTAGATATAGACAAGACAATGAAAGAGAATTACAGGCCAATATCCTTCATGGATATAGATGCCAAAATCCTTAACAAAATTCTAGCAAATCAGATCCAGCAGTACATCAGAAAGATCATACACCATAACCAAGCAGGAATTATCCCAGGAATGCAAGGATGGTATGATAGCCACAAATAAATAAACGTGACACATCATATAAACAAATTGAGAGATAAAAATCACATAGTTATATCAATTGATGCAGAAAAAGCACTTGACAAAATCCAACATCCTTTCTTGATAAAAACTCTCAGCAAAATGGTGTTGGAAAAATTGGACAGATACATGCAAAAAATGAAAGTAGACCACCAACTTACACCATACACAAAAACAAACTCAAAATGGATAAAGGACTTAAACATAAGTCGGAATACTATAAACATACTATAGGAATCCACAGGCAGCAAAATCTCAGACATATGCCAAAGGAACTTATTCACTGATACTGCTTCTGGGGCAATGGAAGCTAAAGACAAAATAAACAAATGGGACTACATCAAAATAAAAAGCTTTTGCACAGCAAAAGAAACCATCAACAAAACAAGAAAGCCCACTATCAAGGAGAACATATTTGCAAATGTTATCACTGATAAAGGTTTAATCTCCAACATCTACAAGCAACTTATACAACTTAATAAAAGTAAGATGAATTATCCAATAAAAAAATAGGCAACGGACCTAAATAGAATATTTTCAAAAGAAGACAGAAGGAAGGCCAAGAGACACATGAAAACATTCTCAAAGTCACTAATTATCCGAGAGATGCAAATCAAAATCACAATGCAATCTCACACCTGTCAGAATGGCAGCCATCAAAAAATCAACAAACAGCAAGTGTTGGCGAGGATGCAGAGAAAAAGGAACCCTTCTGCACTGCTGGTTGGAATGCAGACTGGTGCATCCACTCTGGAGAACAGCATGGAGTTTCCTCAAAAAGCTAAAAATGGAACTCCCGTTTGACCCAGTAATCCCACTCCGAGGAATATATCCTAAGAAACTAGAAACACCAATCAGAAAGGATGTATACACCACTATGTTCATAGCAGCACAATTTACAATAGCTCAGATTTGGAAACAGCCTAGATGCCCATCTACACAATAGAATTCTATGCTGCCATTAAAAAGAAGGGATTCTTACCATTTGCAGCAACCTGGATGAAACTGGAGAGCATTATGCAAAGTGAAATAAGCTAGTCAATGAAAGAAAAGCACCCCATGATCTCACTCATTTATGGACAATAAAGAACATTATAAACTGATGAACAAAAAGATAGATACAGAGGCAATGAAGCATCAAACAGATTGTCAAATTATAGCAGGAATGTTAAGGAGAGGTGGGGTAGATAAGCATCATCCAAAGGACTTGTATGCATGTATACAAGTATAACCAATGAACAGAAGACACTGGAGGGTTAGGGTATGCCTAGAAGGGGGAGGGGTGGGCAATGGAAAGATATGTATACATGTAATACATTAATAAAAATTTTTTAAAAATAATAAAATAAAAATCAGTTTTTAAAAAAAGACCCAGCTACATCCACAGAGCCCAGTTACAAAATGTGTATAGCTCTTGTCTTTTTTAAAATAAATAGGATCAGGTAACACACTTTTGTTTAAAGGCTGGTGAAATGTAATCAGGCAATTTTAAAATTTTTTTATGTGTGGTAGTATGTGAGAGGAAACAAGTCAAGTTGCTTATCTCTGGCATTTTCTTTTCTTCCAGGTATACCTTGAAAGGCTTTTAACATATGCAGAGATTGATATTTGTCCAGCTAACTGGAAGCGAATTGTTCTCGGTGCGATTCTGCTGGCTTCCAAGGTGTGGGATGACCAGGCTGTGTGGAATGTGGATTACTGCCAGATCCTGAAAGACATCACAGTGGAGGACATGTGAGTCTGTGTGTGTATGTGAGTTGAAGGGAAGAGCAGTGGAACTGTTTGGGAAGAAAGTTGTGTCCCTTTTGAATGTCTTTATAGTATAGAATGAATGAAATTGACTGAATGTCTGTTGCGAGCTGATGATATATAATGAAGGCACCATTGTCAAATATTATATGTAAAAGCCTGAATTTCCCTTCATTGTGGATAATGAATAGGTACTGGCAAAGCCTTTCTTTACTTTCATTAGAAAAGTGTAGACAGTGCCTTCTGCAGTCTGTGGCAGTTTACATTTGAGTTGTATCCCACTGCAGACTGATAACAGAGTTAATGTCCTGCACCATTCTTTTGTGGGCCACACAAAAAGCAGAATTAAAATATTGCTTCTTTTCTTTTTTAATATTGATTTCAGAGAGGAAAAGAGAGGGAGGGAGAAAGAGATAGAAACATAAATGATGAGAGAGAATCATTAATTGGTTGCCTCTTGCACGCCCCACACTAGGGATGAGCCCTCAAACGGGGCATGTGCCCTGTGACCTCCTGCTTCATAGGTTGATGCTCAACAACTGAGCCATGCTGGCTAGGCTTTTTATAGTTTTAGAGTGAAAACTTTCACTGCTTTGTCATTCTTACAAGTTCAGTTGGTTAAAATAGGCATTCTGTCCCTGGCGCCTGTCATTCATCTTATTCTTAGGATGGCATGTTCTCCCCAGTTGGGCTCAGTTGCCCACAGTTCAGTGGAAATACCATAAATCATAGGGGTGGCGGGGAGGTTGGCGGGAGGTGTGAGGAGGGGAATGTGCACCCAGGGCTCTTAGGGCAGCCTTAAAATTTCTCATATGGTTCAGTCCTCAGATTTAGGTAAGGACTGTTAGCAGGAGACCTGCAGGCCTATTTCCTGGGATATCTGGACTCTGGATTCAGAGCCTTTTAGGAGGAAGGAGCTGTTTGGGAAAACAATCAGGATGAACTATTTACAGTTGCTTATAGTTTGTAGTAACTTTTGACACTGCTCATGCTAAAATTTTTCTCTCATTTTTTGTTTGGCTTTCTTGAGAAAGCTTTAGGCTGAAGGAGGTTCCAAGCTGTATCCCAATCCACAGCCGTTTCCCTGGACCAAATAATCCTGGGGATGCAGGGTCTTCACAGTACCTATGACTACTACTTTGTCGGGTATCACATGGGTTTCTCACCAGCTTAGGGTACCCGTGCCTTGTTTACTAACTTCCTGGGCACCCCATTTTATGGCTCCTGTGAAGCATACTTGTTGATGTTCTTTGGGTCTTTTGTTGCAGAGCTCATTCTTGCTACTGACCTATGGAAACTCATTTCTGTGTCTGTAATTCACTACTATAAAAACTAAAAAAAGTATAAAGAAGCCTTTGATAGTAATAAAAATAAAATTCTTGATTATATTTCAAATGGGATCAACTACAAAAAGAATTGTCATTCAGACCATAAAGGAGAAGGACACTTGGGTGCAAGGTGTAATAAATGCTGACTTTGTTGGTGGTGGTTCTTTCATCAACTGCCTGGCACCATGTGACACTGAATTGCACACCACAGGAATCATGATCAAGATTGTCTCTTCTCCTTTTTGTAAAGTGGATAATGTACAACCAATGACTTGGTGTGGGTGGCTATACTGAGGTTCTACAAGAGCATGTAGAAAGGGATTCCAGATATATCTATTTAAGTCAAAGAGGAAAATACCTCCTGAAGTCATTGTAAGTCTCAAATCTTCTCATTATTTATATCATGTTTCTGTAAGGAAATGAGATACAAATGCAAATTACAAATACCACAGAAGCATTAAAATAACAGAGAGCAGTGAAAAATGAAGAATGAAGAGTCTTAGGGGTTGGGAGGAGATTTTTTAAACATGAGAGCTGAGAGAACACATTCATACAAGTAAGTCCATGAATTTCCAAGACTTATTATAATAGTGTCATTCCATTGAGTCTTTAAATGCTTTTAAAATTATATGTTAAAATCACAGTCATCTATCAGTAAAAATTACTTAAATGAGCCTTCCAATTTCTTTAGTTTGTTAAAAGCAGAAATTGGAAATCACCTAAGGTTTTAGCCTGTCATTAGAGTTATTTACTTTTTTAACACCAAAAATTGGAATAAGTCCCTTTACTTGCCTTCTCAGAGGTTCTTCACCTTGGAACAATGAACTTGGTAGGGTAGGTGGCTGGTATTCCTTCCCCTCCCAGAGTGGGAGAAGAGTAACAAGGAAAGAGAACCTGTACATTTGGTGTATCCTTGAGCAAATCAGTTTTAAGAGAGAGAAATGAAAGTTACTGATTTAGGAATCTGTTCCCTAATGCTGTTGGGTTCCTAGGTTTGCTTAGAGAAAGCCTTTGAGTGCTCTAAGGGAAAGCATATTGCAGCATGAAGACCAGTGTCCCTTTCAGCCCTGTAACACAGCGGTCGCCAGTCTTTTGGACCACCAGTTGGTGACCGCTGCTGTAACAGATACCCAGTGTTCTGAATTGAATTATGTTCCCTCAAAATTTATGTATGGAAGATCTAACCCCCATGCCTCAGAATGTAAATGTATTTGGAGATTAGGTTTTTAAAGAGGTAATTAAGTTAAAATGGGTCATTAGGTTTGGCTCTAATCCATTATGACTAGAGTCAGACAACATGGTAGAATAACAGCCATATGAGGACACAGGGAAAAGATGGCCATTTGTAAGCTGAGGAGAGAGGCCTGAGAAGAAACCAAATCTACTGGCACCTTGATCTTGGACTTTCAGCCTCCAGAATTGTGAGAAAATACATTTCTGTTGTTTAAGCCATCTAGTCTGTGGTATTTTATTATGGCAGCCCAGAGACTAACATAGATTTTAGTACTGGGAATGGGAGTACTGCTGTAGTAAATACCTAAAGATACAGAAGCAGCTTTTGAACAGGATAGTGGGGGAAGAGTTTTGAGGCTCATATTGAAAAAAACCATAGATTGCCTCAAATAGATAATTAGTAGAAATAGTGTTAAAGGCAATTCTGGTGAGGACCTAGCAAGAAGAGAGTAGAATTGTAGAGGAGACTTCTGTAATCTTGGAGTTTACATAAGCAGAATGTCACTAGAAACATGAATATTAAAGCTACTTATGAAATGAGACCTCAGAGATAAGGAACATGCTATTGGACACTGGAGGGTAGGTGATCCTTGCTGTAAAAGAAGGTGGCCAAATTGAGTTTTAATGTTTTGTGGAAACTAGAGTATTTATTTATTTCAGAGAGAAAGGGAGAGAGATATAGAAACAGTAATCATGAGAGGGAATCATTGTCTGGCTGCCTCATGCATACCCCCTACTGGGGATCGAGCCCACAACCCAGGCATGTGGCTGGAATCGAATGTGACCTCTTAGTTCATAGGTCGATGCTCAACCATTGAGCCATGCAGGCCGGGCATTTATTTTCTTTAATATATTTTTTTTCAATTACAGTTGATATACAGTATTAGTTTTAGGTGTACAACATATTGATTAGTTATTTGTGTAACTTATGAAAAGATCACCCCAATAAGTCTAGTACTCATCTGGCACAATTTATAATTACAGTGGTACCTCTAGATACAAGTTTAATTCGGTCCGTAACCTTGAGGCGTGGGAAACTATGAGACGCTCGAGTCGCGAGTGGGTCGTGTGCAGCCGGCCAATCCGCGCAATTACTCCTATCTCAAATGTTGCTCGTATTTCAAAGCAAAAATTGCTTGCTCGAAAGCCCGTATCTCAAAAATCTTGTATGTTAGGGCACTCATATCTCGAGGTACCACTGTATTACAATATCATTTATCTATATAAAAGCCAAGCGACCACTATGATGCACACTGCAGCCAGCCAATTAGCCTGATGGGGATGGGGCCAGTTGGCTAACCTGCTGCGGCCCCTGCCCTGGCCAGCTGACCCCTATCCGGGCGGGCTGGCTGGACCCCACCTGTGCAAGAATTTGTGCATAGGTCTCTAGTTGACTATACTGTATTCCTTATGCTGTATTTTACATTTTGTGACTGTTTTTATTATTGGGAACTTGTACTACTTAATCCTTTCACCTTTTTCACCCAATCCCTCAACTTCCTTCCATTTGGCAAACGATCAGTTTGTTGTATGTATATATGAGTTTGTTTCTGTTTTGGTTAATTAATTTTGATTTTTAGATCCCACATACAAGTGAAACCATATGATATCAGTCTTTCTCCGATTCACTTATTTCACTTAGCATAAAAAGCTCTTTGTCCATCCATTGCAACTGGTAGGATTTTTTTTATCACTGAGTAATATTCCATTATATATATGCACTACATCTTCTTTATTCATTCATCTGCCAGTGGACATTTAGGTAGCTTCCTTATCTTGGCTTTTGTAAACAATGCGTTAGTGAACATATAGATCCATTTATATACTAGGTGTACCGGTTGATGCGGATTTTTTCCAGTAGGTGGAGTTACACATATGTTGATATATATGCGATTTGATAGTTATGCTATTTTGTTATTTTGACAAGTGTTAAAACTCCATATGTCAAATTTTCTAAAGATATTAACATCATAGATATTTTTACAAAATGTCTTAATTCATGCCCCAAAAAAAAGAGCATTTGTGGGAAGTTTTAGTTCATTACTTTATTTTGAAGAAAAGTGCTGGTGAATACTTCAGGAAGCTTATAGTGAACATGCTTCATGATACTTGTGAACGCTGGTTTAAATGCTTTAAAAGTGATGATTTCTATGTGAAAGACAAACAACATCCGAAAAAGTTTGAAGACTACCAATTACAAGCATTATTGGATGAAGATGCATGTCAAACTCAAAAACAACTTGCAAAAAGATTAAACATTGCTCAGCAAACTATTTACAAGCAATGGGGAAGATTTTAAAGGAAGGAAAATGGGTGCCACATCAACTGAACGAAAGACAAATGGAAAACTGAAAAGTCATCAGTAAAATGTTGCTTCAATGGCACAAAAGAAAGTCTTTTTTGCATCTAAATGTGACTGGAGATGAAAAGTGGATTTATTTTGAGGATCCCAAATGCTTAAATTCATGGGTTGATCCAGGTCAACCATCAACATTGACTGTAAGGCCAAATTGCTTCGGAAAGAAGACGATGTTCTGTGTTTGGTGGGATTAGGAAGGTGTGGTGTATTATGAGCTTCTAAAACCAGGTGAAACCGTTAATACTGATCGCTACCGACCATAAATAATCACTTTGAACCATGCTTTGATCATGAAATGACCAGAATGGGCCAGAAGCCTCGGCAAAGTAATTTTGCTTCATGATGACACACTATCACACACTTCAAAACCAGTTAAAGACACATTAAAAGATTCTGCCTGGGAAGTATTAACGAACCCACTGTATTCACTAAACCTTGCTCCTTCAGATTACCATTTGTTCTCATTGGTGGCACATACACTTGCTGAGCAGCATTTCATAACATACAAAGAAGTGGAAAATTGAGTCTGAATGGTTTGCCTCAAAAATAAGAAAGTTCTTTGGCATGGTATCCACAAATTACCTGAAAGATGGGGAAATTAACTAGCAGTGTGTCTCTTGAAATTATTGTGTTTTCTTTGATTACAAAATCCGCATTTTTAACTGATACACCTAGTAGTTTTAAATAAGTTTTTTTTTTTTTGGTTTGTTTTCTTTGCATAAATACTCAGAATTGGAATTGCTGGGTCTTTCTGTGTCTTATAAAGTCTACATCTGTTTTATGTAGTGCTCCTTCAACTTTTTTTTCAGATTTCTATTTGTATAAAATACCTTTTCCTTCTCTTTTAGTTTGTGTATCTTTCCATTTGAAATGAGTCTGTTATAGATATGGGTATTGCTTTCTTATGTATTCAGCCAATGCTGTCTTTTGATATGAGCATTTAATCCATTAAAATGAGTCTGTTATAGATATGGGTATTGCTTTCTTATGTATTCAGCCAATGCTGTCTTTTGATATGAGCATTTAATCCATTAAAATGTAAAAACTATTGATAGGTATGTAGTGATAGCCATTTTATTATTTATATTTTTTATCTTTTCTCCTCCTTAAACATTTCTTGTTTGTTTGCTTAAATATATTTTTATTGATTTCAGAGAGGAAGGGGAAGGAAGAGGGAATCACTGGTTGTCTTCCTCTTGCATGCCCCCCACTAGATATCAAATCCACAACTCAGGCATGAGCCCTGACCAGTAATCAAACTATGACCTTCTAGGTCATAAGTCAGTGCTTAATTCTATTTCATAGGTTGATGCTCAACTACCAAGCCATGCCTGCCGGGATGTTTAACATCTATAATAATAAAAGCATAATATGCTAATTAGATCAGATGTTTTTCTGGACAACCTTTCTGACAAACCTGGGGCTGTGAGGGAAGCCCCGGGTTCCGGGTGCCAGTATCAGCAGCTGGGGGAAGGAAGGCCTACTCTTGCACAAATTTTGTGCATCAGGCTTCTAGTTTCTTATAATACTGGCTTGGTAGTAATGAACTCCTGGGTAGAGTATTCTTGGTAGTAGGTCCTTGTTTTTAATTTCTTTTAATATTTCTTACCACTCTCTTCTGGTTTGCAAAGTTTCTGTGGAGAAATCAGCTGACAGTCTTATGAGAGCTTCCTTGTAAGTAACTTTTTACCTACTACTTTTAAGTTTCTCTCTTTGTCTTTAACCTTTGCCATTTTAATTATGTAAAAATCTTTATTGTTGAAAGTATTATATATGTCCCCCTTTTCCCCCCATTGAGCTCTTCTAGCTTGCCCCTACCCCGCCTCAGGCTTTGACCACCCTATTGTTAGTGACACCATGGGTTACATACATATATACATACAGGTTCTTTTTATTTTTAATCTTCATTGTTCAGATTATTACAGTTATTCCTCTTTTTCCCCCATAGCTTCCCTTCACCCAGTTTCCACCCTACCCTCTGCTCTTATTGCCACTGCCCCCCCTTCCCCACCACTGTCCTCATCCATAGGTGTATAATCTTTACCCAGTCTCTTCCCACACACCCCACACCCCTTTCCCCCAGAAAATTATCAGTCCACTCCCTTTCTATGCCCCTGATTCTGTTATATTTACCAGTTTATTCTGTTTATCATATTTTTTATTCATTTGAATTTTAGATTCACTTGTTAATAGATATGTATTTGTTGTTCATAATTTTTATCTTTCCCTTTTTCTTCTTCTTCCTCTTAAAGAGTACCTTTCAGCATTTCATATAATACTGGTTTGATGTTGATGAACTCCTTTAGCTTTTTCTTATCTTTGAAGCTCTTTATCTGCCCTTCAATTCTGAATGATAGTTTTGCTGGGTAGAGTAATCTTGGTTTTAGGTTCTTACTACTCATAACTTTGAATATTTCTTGCCACTCCCATCTGGCCTGCATAGTTTCTGTTGAGAAATCAGCTGACAATAGTATGGGTGCTCCCTTGAGGTAATTAACTGTTTTTTTCTTCCTGCTTTTAATATTCTCTCTTTGTCTTTTGCTCTTGGCAATTTAATTGTGATGTGTCTTGGTGTGGTCCTCTTTGGATTCTTTTTGTTTGGGGTTCTGTGCACTTCATGGACTTGTAAGTCTATTTCTTTCACCAGGTGTGGGAAGATTCAGTCATTATTTCTTCAAATAGGTTTTCAGTATCTTGCTCTCTCTTCTTGTGGCACCCCCATAATTCTGATGTTGGTACTCTTGAAGTTTCCCAGAGGCTCCTTACACTATCTTCACATTTTTTAATTCATTTTTCTTTTTGCCTTTCCTGTTGAGTGTTTTCTGCTTCTTTGTATTTCAAATCTTTGACTTGATTCTTGCATTCCTCTAGTCTGCTGTTGGGTCTCTGTATATTTTTTATTTCAGTCAGTGTATGTTTAATTTCTAGTTGGTCCTTTTTCATCTTCTCTTGGGTCTTGCTAAATTTATCCATCTTTTCTAGGAAATTCTTTAAAAACCTTATAACCGTGGTTTTGAACTCTATATGCAGTCGTTTTCCTCCATTTCTTTCGTTTGTGATCTGTTCCTTTATCTCACATTTTCCTTGCTTCCCTGAATTGATAAAGTAGCCTTGTATGTTAGGTGTCCTATATGGCCCAGTAGCTCCGCCTCCCAAGTTACCTGAGGTGGACTCTCTTGGTATACCCCTTTATGGACTGTGTATACAGTCTTGTTATAGTTAAGCCTTGGTTGTTTTTGTTATCACTGGAGGGGATTGACCTCCAGGCCAATTGACTGTGAGGACTAGCTGTGTCTACATGGGAGAACTTACGTGCTGGAATCAGCCTTATTATACAAGACTTGCAAAATTGAAATACCTCTCTGTTTAGCATGAATGGGGCAGAGTCTCAGCACTGAGCAGACAGCCTTGCCTTCCCGTCAGCCCTGCCTTATGAGGGCCCTGGGTCTCAGTGTCCCTCGGTAATCGCTGCAGCCCTCTCTGAGCACTCACGCTCCAGACTTCTGCCTCCAGACTTCTGCCTTTCCGGTTCCCCTGAGTTTCCGTGTGCTCCAGGGACCCGTATGAGTCTGGTTCCCCATGGTCTCCCCTGAAACTGGGTATCAGTGCAGTTGGAAGTGGATTTCAGCGCAGTTGGGAGGTTCTGTCTTCCTCCCGCTAGAGAAAGCCAGCGACACAAACAGCAGTCAGCCCTCTGTGTGCGTACTTGCGTGCCTCCAGAATTCTGTCTTTTGCGGCTCCCCTAAGTTGCCATGCACTCCTCACTTTTCTTTCTTTCTTTCTTTCTTTTTCTGAAACCAGTGACGATTTGTTCCTTTTCCTGCTATACCGATTTTTTTTTATTATTGTTTTGTCAGAGTCTTATGTTTTGCTCATATGTAATTCCTCAAACTAATCCTAAAACTTCCCAATAAACAGACAGAATTTCCTAACCTTATTCACCCATATGAAGTAATTTTAATTTTATATGATGAAGTTCTTTAAAATTACACTTTTGAACCAGAAAGGCAGTTCTATGTAGATTTACAAATGTGGGAAATTATTGCCACTATTTAATTGGAGAAAATTAGTTAAGTGGTAACTTTCACCTCTTCAATGTCTTTTTTTTTCTTTTTATCAAATTTAGAATATTATTATTTTTTTAATTAAATCTTTATTATTCAGATTATTACATTTGTTTCTCTTTTTTTCCCTCTATAGCTCCCCTCCACCCAACTCCCACCCATCCCTCTAACCTTACCTCCCTCCCGTTGACCTCATCCATAGGTGTATGATTTTTTTCCAGTCTCTTCCTATATACCCCTCACCCCTTGCCCCCTGAGTATTTTCAGTCCACTCCCTTTCTGTGCTCCTGATTCTATTATATTCACCAGTTTATTCTGTTGATCAAATTTTTAATTCCGTTAATTTTAGATTCACTTGTTGATAGATATGTATTTGTTGTTCATAATTTTTTGTCTTTTACCTTTTTCTTCTTCCTCCTCTAAAAGAGTACCTTTCAGCATTTCATATAATACTGGTTTGGAGTTGCTGAACTCCTTTAGTTTTTTCTTATCTGTGAAGCTCTTTATCTGCCCTTCGATTCTGAATGATAGCGGTGCTGGATAGATTATTCTTGGTTATAGGTTCTTGCTATTCATCATGTTGAATATTTCTTGCCACTCCCATCTGGCCTGCATCGTTTCTGTTGAGAAATCTGACAGTCGTATTGGTGCTCCCTTGTAGGTAATTAACTTTTTCTCTTGTCTTTTGCTCGTGGTATTTTAATTATGATGTGTCTTGGTGTAGTCCTCTTTGGATTCTTTTTATATGGGGTTCTGTGTGCTTCCTGGACTTGTAAGTCTATTTCTTTTACCAGATGTGGGAAGTTTACAGTCATTATTTCTTTAAATAGGTTTTCAGTATCTTGTTCTCTCTCACCTTCTGGCACCCCCACAATTCTGATGTTGGTACACTTGAAACTGTCCCAGAGGCTCCTTATACTATCTTCACATTTTTGGATTCTTTTTTCTTATTGCTTTTCCAGTTGAATGTTTTCTGATTCTTTATATTTCAAATTTTTGACTTGATTCTTGCCTTTCTCTAGTCTGCTGTTAGGTCTCTGTATAATATTTTTTTATTTCAGTCAGTGTATGTTTAATTTCTAGTTGGTCCTTTTCCATCTCTAATTGGGTCTTTTTCATCTCCTCTTGGGTCTCGCTAACTTTATCCATCTTTTCTAGGATATTCTTGAAAAACCTTATAAGCGTGGTTTTGAACTCTATATCCAGTCGTTTTTTTCCCCTCCATTTCTTTTGTTTGTTCCCTTCCCTTGTCTCCACATTTTCACTATTCTGGGAGAACTTCTGTGTTGGATTCAGCCTTATGATCCTAGACTTGCAAAACTGCAAAAGCCTCTCTGTTGAGCTTGGGATGGGTGGAGTCTCAGGGCTTAACGGACTGCCTTGTCTTCCAGTTGGCCCCGCCCTCCATGGACCCTGAGGCTCACTTGACTGGGTAATCACTGGAGCTGTCCCTGTGTGCGTGCGTGCGTGCACTCTCGCAGTGCCTCTAGACTCTTCCTTTCTGGCTCCCCTGCGCTCCGGGACCATATGAATCTGGGTCCCCAGGGTTTTGCCCGAACCTGGGGTTTAGTGGAGTTAGAAGTGGTGCAGTTGGGAGGCTCTGTCTCCCGCCCACTCGTGAAAGCCAGTGGCACAATCAGCAGTCAGTCTTCTGCACGCAGTGCTGTGCCCGCCACCAGACTTCTGCCCTTTGCAACTCTCCTAGATTTCTGTGCACTTTTCCCTTTACTCAGTCCAAACTTTCCCCTTATGAGTTTCGACTGGACCTGGGGTTTAGTGTCGTAGGATAGGGGGTTCAATGCCATTGGGAGTCTCCATCTCCCTCCCACCAGAGAAAGCCAGCCAGTTACTTCTGCAACCACTCTCTCCACACGCACATCTCCGCACCTCAGCTTTTTGCAGCTTCTCTGGGTCTCTGTGAGCCCCTCTCTTTCCTTCTCTTTGTAGAATTTCCACTCAGCCAGCTTTCCTGTGGTTCTGGATGATGTTTGTTCTGTCTTTTAGTTGTAGTTTTGAAATTGTGCAAGGCTGCAGTGTAGGTGTTTACCTATGCCGCCATCTTGGAGTCCTCAACTTCTCACTTTTCACGACAGTCCATACTCCCCCCATATGAGTCTCGCCTGGAACAGGGGTTCAGTGTAGTCGAATATGGGGTTCAGTGCAGTCAGAAGTTCCTGTCTCCCTCCCACAAAAGGAAGCCAGCTAGGCACTTCTCTGCCCGTCCTCTTCATGCGCATCTCTGTACCTCAGCTTTTTGCAGCTCCTCTAAGTCTCTGTGAGCCCCTCTCTTTCCTTCTAGTTGTAGAATTTCCACTCAGCCAGCTTTCTTGTGGTTCTGGATGATGTCCATTCTGTCTTTTCATTGTAGTTTTGAAATTGTTGTGTGAGGCAGCAGTTTAGGGGTTCACCTATGCCGCCATCTTGGTTTCTTTAGTATCTTTTATTTTTTAAAAATTTCTTTTTCATTTTGTTGCTCTCTTTTTATATTTCCTGCTGCCTTATCTTCCAAATTGCTGATTTAATCCTCTGCTTCCTCTAATTCTCTAGTATATTCTAGTAAATTCTCTAGTATATTCTAGTAAATTCTGAAATAGAATTTCAGATAGAGTGTTCTTCATTTCTGACTGGTTCTTTTTTATGCTTACTATCTCTTTGTTGGAAGTTCTCACTGAACTCATCTGTTTTTTTCCTAAGTTCTTTGAGAATCCTTATAACCATAGTTCTGAACTCTGTATTTGGTAGATTGATCACCTTCATTTCATATAATTCTTTTCAATTTTTTTTTCTCTTGTCCTTTCATTGGAGGCATGTTTTTTAATCTTTCCAATTTGGCTGCCTCTCTGTTTTTGTTTCTTTGTATTTGGTAGATCTGCTATATATCTCTCCCAGTATTGGTAGGCTTGCCTTATGTAATAGATACCTTCTGGAGCTTAGTGGCAGAGCTCCCTGATCACCTGAGCTAGGTACTCCAGGAATAGCTCTTTTGTTGGTTTTGTTTGCCCTCCTGTCATAGTTGAGTCTTGATTGTTACTGGCCTGTTTGTGGATGGAGTTGACCCTCCAACTGGTTATGAGGATTGATCCTGACCATAGTATATGAGCTACTATGTGTGAGAAGTGAAATTATCCTTAGCAGGATCTGGTGTCTACAGAGATAGCCCTTTGGATATGCTAATTGGGTTATGCTTTGATGTGTTTGTTGTTTCAAGGTCCTCTTGGGAGGGACTTTGGTGCAAATTAATGTCAGAAGGTACCCACATCCATCCCTGGCTACCTGTTGGGATCTACAAAATGATCAACAGGTAGCTTTAAACAAGCACCTGCCTCTGTGGCTGGGCTGCATATAGGAGGGGTCAAGCTGCATTCTAAAGTTTGCTTCTAGCAGCACCAATTTTGAGGGCAGGTCAGCAAAAGGCCCAAAGCACCCCAAGATTTGTCTCCATCTTTCAGCTGTCCAATAGGTTCAATCACTGAAAAAACTTCTGGTATACAAGTTGCGTGAGATAGAATCTCAGTGAGTCATCAGATAGGGGCAAGTGATATTCATCAGGATGATAGAGATTCAAACTCAGTGCCAGTGTTGGGTTTCAAGCTACCCAAAAGTATAGTGTATACCAAGGCTAGGCAACAACTGCCTAAGCCCTTGGGAACCTTTGTGGTGGGAGGGGTCTCAGAGCCGCAGGCTGAGGTCAGCAGAGTTTATTAGGCTCAAACAGGTAAAGATTTAGATATGTGGAGGGAGAACTCTGCACAGGAATGGTGGCACTGGTTGAGGCATGTGTGAAAAATGGCCCTTGCAAGGTGCAAACTCAGCAAAGTGTGAACTCCTCAGGATCCCTCCAAGAAAGTGCACCACAGGCCCAGATTGGCTGCAGCCAGCTGACTCTTCCACAGGGTCCGAGCTCAGCAAGGCAGGGTCACAGGCATTTGGGAAGGTGGAGCTATTGCATTATTTCAGGCTGCTGCTGTATGGAGGGAAAATATGGCATCTGTGGATGATGTGGAAGAGGAGACTTGGTGGATGTCCCTTCAGCTCTCTCCTCAAAGCCACATAACCCTAGATGAGTCCCGTTCACTCTAAGCAATTGCCGTCCCTTCTGTCAGAGCCTAGGGTGAAGTGGCTGTGAACAAGATTTTTTTATTCATTGGCCCTTTTAAGATGGCACCTGAGTTTTTATCAACTCCTTGTCTCTCCTTGGCAGACAGAATCTTCACAGGTTTTGCCAGCCAGATGCTGTGTGGACTTCTTTTCCCCAGTACTGGTTGGTGCTCAGTTTTGGAGTTGAGACCCTTCACTCCTCAGGGGAGACATTTGAAGCTGTGATGTCTGGATTTTCAACCACCACACATGAGTACAGGGCCAGCGATGCCTCCATTCTTTCTGCCAATCTAGATGTGGCTTCTTCTGCAAATCATTAATTATAAGACTTTTGTTCAGCTAGTCTTCAATTGGTTATTCAGATTGATTGTTATGTATTTTATTTATTTATTTATTTATTTTTTAATAATTCACTGACTTTTTTATTTAAGTTGCATCTTGATGATTATGAATGACACTCATTTTTTGTTTTTGAATTTGCCAAGTCTTTATTGCCTTACTACTTAATCTATTACTAGCATGGCTTGGCAGCTTTTCTATTTCTTTATTGTTTATTGAATAAATAATTGATGGGTGAGTTATAGAACTTCCTCTCCCACTATTTTTTTTTATTAATTTTTTATACATATCTCCCCATTGCCCCCCCTCCCTCCCAGGCATACCCCAATCCCCCAGTGTCTATGTTCATTGGTTATGATTATATGCATAGATACAAGTCCTTTGATTGATCTCTTATCTACCTCACCTAACTTTAATCTTCCTGCTGTAATTTCACAGTCTGTTTGAAGCTTTACTGTCTCTGTATCTATCCATTTGTTCATCAGTTTATAATGTTCTTTATTATCCCCCAATGAGTGCGATCCTGTGATGCTTCTCCTTCATTGACTGGCTTATTTCACTTAGCATAAGGCTCTCCAGTTCCAACCAGGTTGCTGCAAATGGTAAGAATTCCTTCTTTTTAATGGCAGCATAGAATTCCATTGTGTAGATGTACCACAGTTTTCTGATCCACTCATCTGCTGACGGGCACCTAGGCTGTTTCCAAATTGTGGCTATTGTAAATTGTGCGGCTATGAACATAGGGGTGCATAAATCCTTTCTGATTGGTGTTTGTAATTTCTTAGGATAAATTCCTAAGAGTGGGATTACAGGGTCAAATGGGAGATCCATTTTTAGTTTTTTGAGGAAACTCCATACTGTTCTCCACAGTGGCTGCACCAGTCTGCATTCCCACCAACAGTGCACAAGGGTTCCTTTTTCTCCGCATCCTCGCCAACACTTGTCGTTTGTTGATTTGTTGATGATTGCCATTCTGACAGGTGTAAGATGGTATCGCATTGTCGTTTTGATTTGCATCTCTCGGATGATTAATGACTTTGAACATGTTTTCATGTGTCTCTTGGCCTTCCTTCTGTCGTCTTTCGAAAAGGTTCTATTTAGGTCCGTTGCCCATTTTTTTATTGGATCCTTCATCTTCCTTTTATTAAGTTGTATAAGTTGGTTGTAGATTTTGGAGATTAAACCTTTATCAGTGATAGCATTTGCAAATATGTTCTCCCATGCATTGATCTTTCTTGTTGTTTTGTTGATGGTTTCTTTTGCTGTGCAAAAGCTTTTTATTTTGATGTAGTCCCATTTGTTTATTTTTTCTTTAGCTTCCATTGCCTTTGGAGCAGTATCAGTGAAGAAGTTCTTTCGGCATATATCTGAGATTGTGCTGCCTGTGGATTCCTCTAGTATTTTTATGGTTTCCCTTCTAATGTTTAAGTCCTGTATCCATTTTGAGTTTATTTTTGTATTTGGTGTAAGTTGGTGGTCCAGTTTCAATTTTTTGCATGTATCTGTCCAATTTTCCCAACACCATTTATTGAAGAGGCTATCTTGGTTCCATTGAATGTTCATGCCTCCTTTGTCAAATATTAATTGAGCATAGTGGTTTGGGTGGATATCTGGGTTCTCTATTCTATTCCATTGATCTATATGTCTGTTCTTGTGCCAGTACCAGGCTGTTTTGAGAACAGTTGCTTTGTAGTATAGCTTGAAGTCTGGTATTGAGATCCCACCTACTTTATTCTTTTTTCTCAGAATTGCTGTAGCTATCCGTGGTCTTTTTTTGTTCCAGATGAATCTATGAAGAATTCTTTGTAGGTCTGTGAAATATGTCGTTGGTAGTGAATGGGTAGTGCATTGAATCTGTAGATTGCTTTGGGTAGTATGGACATTTTAATGATGCTGATTCTCCCAATCCATGAGCATGGTATGTTCTTCCATCTGTTAACATCTTCCTGTATCTCTTTTTTCAGTGTCCTGTAGTTTTCTGCATAAAGGTCTTTTACCTCTTTAGGTAGGTTTATTCCTAGGTATCTTAATTTTTTTGGTGCGATGGTAAATGGGATTGCTTTTTTAGTTTCTCTTTCTATAATTTCACTGTTAGTGTATAGAAATGCCACAGACTTCTTAGCATTAATTTTGTATCCTCCTACATTGCCGAATTCATTAATTAAGTCAATTAGTTTTGCAATAGAGTCCTTTGGGTTTTTTATGTACAATATCATGTCGTCTGCAAATAAGGACAGCTTTACTTCTTCTTTTCCAATTTGGATGCCTTTTATTTCTTCTTGTTGTCTAATTGCAATGGCTAATACTTCCAGTACTATGTCGAACAGGAGAGGTGAGAGTGGGCATCCCTGTCTTGTTCCTGTTCTTAGGGGAAATGGTTTTAGTTTTTGCCCATTGAGTATGATGTTAGCTGTGGGTTTATCATATATGGCTTTTATGATGTTGAGGTATGATCCTTCTATTCCCACTTTGCTGAGAGTTTTTATCAAGAAAGGATGTTGGATTTTCTCAAATGCCTTTTCTGCATCAATTGATATGACTATGTGATTTTTATCTCTCAATTTGTTTATGTGTGTATCACATTTATTGATTTGCGGATATTGAACCATCCCTGCATTCCTGGGATGAATCCTGCTTGGTCATGGTGTATGATCTTTCTGATGTACTGCTGGATCCGGTGTGCTAGAATTTTGTTGAGGATTTTGGCATCTATGTTCATGAGAGATATTGGCCTATAATTCTCTTTCATTGTGTTGTCTTTATCTGGTTTTTGTATTAGGGTGATGCTGGTTTCATAGAAGGTGTTTGGTAGTATTCCTTCTTCTTGAATGTTTTTGAATAGTCTGAGGAGGATAGGTTTTAATTCTTCCTTGAATGTTTGGTAAAACTCTCCTGTGTAGCCATTTGGACCCGGGCTTTTATTTGCTAGAAGCTTTTTGATTACTGCTTCAATTTCTTCCACAGTTATTGGACTATTGAGATGTTTGGCTTCCTCCTCATTGAGTTTTGGGAGGTTATATTTTTCTAGGAAAATGTCCATTTCTTGCAGGTTGTCCAATTTGTTGGAATAGAGTTGTTCATAGTATTTTTTAACAATCCTTTGTATTTCCACAGGGTCTGTTGTTATTTCTCCTCTTTCATTTCTGATTTTGTTTATTTGGGTCTTCTCTCTTTGCTTCTTGGTGAGCCTGGCTAGGGGTCCATCAATCTTGTTTATCCTTTCAAAGAACCAGCTCTTTGTTTTGTTGATCTTTTGAATTGTTTCTTTGGTCTCCAAGTTGTTTATCTCCGCTCTGTTCTTCACTATTTCCTTCCTTCTGAGTACACTGGGCTTTTCTTGTCGCTCACATTCTAGCTCTTTGAGTTGTAGGTTTAGGTGATTTATTAGCATTGTTTCCTGTTTTTTGCAGTAGGCTTGTAGGGCTATGAACTTCCCTCTCAAGACTGCTTTAACTGTGTCCCATAAATTTTGTATTGTTGTGCTGTCATTGTCATTTGTTGCCATGATGTTTTTTATTTCTTCCTTGATCTCTCTTGTTACCCAGTCGTTGTTTAAAAGCATGCTGTTTAGTCTCCATGTGTTTGATTTCTTTCTATTGTTTTTATTATAGTTGATTTCCAGTTTTATGCCACTGTGGTCTGAGAAAATGCTTGATATGATTTCTATCTTCTTGAATTTGAAGAGACTTTTCTTATGACCCAACATATGATCTATCTTTGAAAATGACCCATGTGCACTGGAGAAGCATGTATATTCTGTGGCTTTGGGGTGAAATGTTCTGAAGATGTCAATTAATTCCATCTGGTCTAGTGAGTCATTTAGGATAGATGTTTCTTTGCTGATTTTTTGTTTAGAGGATTTGTCCAATGGTGACAGTGGGGTATTAAAGTCTCCTACTATGATTGTATTGCTGTCAATCTCTCCCTTAATATCCTCCAAGAGTTTTTTTTATGTATTTAGGTGCTCCTATATTGGGTGCATATGTGTTTACCAGAGTTATTTCTTCTTGTTGGATTATTCCCTTTAGTATTATGAAGTGGCCTTCTTTATCTCTTGTTATGTCTTTCACTTTGAGATCTAATTTGTCAGATATAAGTATTGCAACCCCAGCTTTTTTTTCATTTCCATTTGCCTGAAATACCATGTTCCATCCCTTCACCCTCAATCTGTGTGCATCTCTTTTCCTAAGGTGGGTTTCTTGCAGACAGCAGATATATGGATCATGTTTTCTTATCCAATCGGTTACCCTATGTCTTTATTGGAGCATTTAATCCGTTTACATTTAAAGTTATTATTGATAAGTACTTATTTGTTGCCATTTTTAGTTCTTACCCCCGAGTTCCTTCTTCGCTTCCTCTTTCTTCTTATTACAGCAGACCTTTTAACATTTCTTGCATTGCTGGTTTGTTGGCAATATATTCCCTTAGTCCTTTTTTGTCTGTGAAGCTTTTGATTTCACCTTCAATTTTGATTGAGTGTCTTGCAGGGTACAGTATTCTTGGATTCAGACCCTTCCTTTGCATGACTTTGTATATTTCATTCCATTCTCTTCTGGCCTGACGAGTTTCTGTTGAGAAGTCAGTAGCTAGTCTTATGGGGGTTCCTTTGTAGGTAACTTTCTGTTTCTCTCTGGCTGCTTTTAAGATTCTTACTTTGTCGTCGGTGTTTGCCAATTTAATTATAACGTTCCTCGGTGTCGGTTTGTTGGGGTTCATTTTGCTTGGGACTCTGTGAGCTTCTTGGATTTGTGTGGGTTTTTTCTTTTCTATATTGGGGAAATGTTTTGTCATTATTTCTTCAAACAGGTTCTCTAATTCTTGCTCAGATTCCACTCTTTCTGGAACCCCAATTATGCGGATGTTATTTTGTTTCATGTTATCCCAAAGTTCCCTTAGACTCTCCTCTTGCTTTTTAACTTTTTTTTCTAGAAGCTGCTGTACTTGGGTATTTTTTCCTACCGTGTCTTCTAGCTCATTGATGCGGTCCTCTGCTTCTTCTAGTCTACTTTTGATGCTTTCTATTGAATTCTTTATAGCAGTGATGGCATTATTCATTTCTTCTTGTTTATTCTGCACCTCCTCTAGTTTCTTCTGCGTTTCTTCTTCATGCTTCTTCACCTCCTCTAGGTTCTTCTTCATTTCCTCTTGGCTCTTACTCATATTGTCAAATTTGTCTTCCATTCTTTTGAACCACATTATGATATTTTCTCTGAACTCTTTCTCTGGTAGGCTTATTTGTGGTTTTATTTCGTTTACTTCCTTTTCTGGTGAAACCTGCCTTTCTGTCTTTTGTGGGCTGTTTCTTTTTCTGCCCATGGTCTTTCTTCTCTGGGTGTCTGGTTATGTAGTGCTCTCTCCTACATTGATTGAAAGGCACAAACTACAACACGACCAGGTACAGCACACAAGGCACTGAGTAGAAATGTATTCAATATGTTAATAATCACAAATAAGGTGACCACCAAAGAAGGACAAATTAGGGGTAAATAGAGAAAGAAGAAGAGGAAAATGAGGAAGAAAGAAAAGAAAGAAGTGCCAAAATCAAATTGGGAGAGTGAGAAAAAAAAAAGATAAATAAATGAACAATAAAATAAAATAAAATAAGAAAATAAAAAGGAGAAAAAGGAGAAGGAAAGAGGAAGAGAAAAAAGTCAGAGAGAAAAGAAAGTGTATAAGAGAGAAAAGAGGAACAAAATATAGATGTCAGGAAACAACTCCAATAGAACAGTCACTAATCCCAATAAAGGCCAGCAA
>JAAGEH010000032.1:17999517-18035329 GCA_011751065.1 Lasiurus cinereus
TGTTGCCATTTTTAGTTCTTACCCCCGAGTTCCTTCTTCGCTTCCTCTTTCTTCTTATTACAGCAGACCTTTTAACATTTCTTGCATTGCTGGTTTGTTGGCAATATATTCCCTTAGTCCTTTTTTGTCTGTGAAGCTTTTGATTTCACCTTCAATTTTGATTGAGTGTCTTGCAGGGTACAGTATTCTTGGATTCAGACCCTTCCTTTGCATGACTTTGTATATTTCATTCCATTCTCTTCTGGCCTGACGAGTTTCTGTTGAGAAGTCAGTAGCTAATCTTATGGGGGTTCCTTTGTAGGTAACTTTCTGTTTCTCTCTGGCTGCTTTTAAGATTCTTACTGTGTCGTCGGTGTTTGCCAATTTAATTATAACGTTCCTCGGTGTCGGTTTGTTGGGGTTCATTTTGCTTGGGACTCTGTGAGCTTCTTGGATTTGTGTGGGTTTTTTCTTTTCTATATTGGGGAAATGTTTTGTCATTATTTCTTCAAACAGGTTCTCTAATTCTTGCTCAGATTCCACTCTTTCTGGAACCCCAATTATGCGGATGTTATTTTGTTTCATGTTATCCCAAAGTTCCCTTAGACTCTCCTCTTGCTTTTTAACTTTTTTTTCTAGAAGCTGCTGTACTTGGGTATTTTTTCCTACCATGTCTTCTAGCTCATTGATGCGGTCCTCTGCTTCTTCTAGTCTACTTTTGATGCTTTCTATTGAATTCTTTATAGCAGTGATGGCATTATTCATTTCTTCTTGTTTATTCTGCACCTCCTCTAGTTTCTTCTGCGTTTCTTCTTCATGCTTCTTCACCTCCTCTAGGTTTTTCTTCATTTCCTCTTGGCTCTTACTCATATTGTCAAATTTGTCTTCCATTCTTTTGAACCACATTATGATATTTTCTCTGAACTCTTTCTCTGGTAGGCTTATTTGTGGTTTTATTTCGTTTACTTCCTTTTCTGGTGAAACCTGCCTTTCTGTCTTTTGTGGGCTGTTTCTTTTTCTGCCCATGGTCTTTCTTCTCTGGGTGTCTGGTTATGTAGTGCTCTCTCCTACGTTGATTGAAAGGCACAAACTACAACACGACCAGGTACAGCACACAAGGCACTGAGTAGAAATGTATTCAATATGTTAATAATCACAAATAAGGTGACCACCAAAGAAGGACAAATTAGGGGTAAATAGAGAAAGAAGAAGAGGAAAATGAGGAAGAAAGAAAAGAAAGAAGTGCCAAAATCAAATTGGGAGAGTGAGAAAAAAAAAAGATAAATAAATGAACAATAAAATAAAATAAGAAAATAAAAAGGAGAAAAAGGAGAAGGAAAGAGGAAGAGAAAAAAGTCAGAGAGAAAAGAAAGTGTATAAGAGAGAAAAGAGGAACAAAATATAGATGTCAGGAAACAACTCCAATAGAACAGTCACTAATCCCAATAAAGGCCAGCAACCAGTACCTAGAGATTAAAGCAAATTACAAATAGCAACTGGTATCGATGGAGATGAGGGAAAAGAGAGGTAGAAAACAAAGCAAGCAAAAAGCAAAATAAAACAAGTAGAATAAACAAACAATCTCTGAAAAAAAATTTTTCAAAAAATCGATATAATCACTTTTCAGGCAAATAGCAACAAAAGGACATAGAGAAAAAACAACTTTTTGGCTAGTGAAGACAAGAGGGGAGAGGTTTGTGTGGACTTGTAATAGGGGATTTGAAATTATATATATAAATGGGGTGAAATTTTAACCAGGTAAAGAGAAAAATAGGGAGAATCTAAAGTTGGAAAAGGGAAAGAGAGACAAGACAGCAAAATGGAGAAAGTTAGGAGGAAAGTGTTGGCATAAAGGTGGAGTTGAGTTGGAGTAAAATTATGCTAAAGGGAAGATGAAAATGGAATGTAGAACTCTAATCCCGAAATAAAATAAAGAGAAAACAAAATGACACTTTTTTTCTCCCCAAAACGGTAAAGTACTAGTAGTAATTAATAATACTAGTTTAAAACAAAAATGTAATAATTATAAAGGTAAAATCAATTGAGGCAGAAAGAAGAAAATATTCTTTTAATTAAAATATGTGAAAATGAAAAATAAAGAATTAAAAATTTAAAAAAAGAAAAAAGGAAAAATAAAATAAAATAAAAAGAAGAAAAATAGAATGGTCCTTCACTTCCACTATTATTCTGCTTGGCACTCCTGTTTCCCAGTAGGGGAGGTATTGCAGTTCCCTGTGTTCCCCTCTTGGTGTTTTAATCTCTTTATTCTCTTGTGGTTATGCGAGAGTCAATTTGTGTGTCATCCATTGGGTGGCAGTGTTTCGGAATTGATCTCTGAGACAAAGCACAGGACCTCTCTAGGCTGTGCTCAGATCCTGCTACTCTGTGGTTCCCAAAACCAGTTTGTGGGGGTTTTGCAGCCTGGACACTGCAATAACTCCCAGGTTGTCCCTCTGCCCCAGAGAAAAAGAAAGAAAAAAGAGTCGTTTTCCAGAGCTCTCCTTTGTCAACAGCTCAGAGGGTCTGCCTTCACACTCAGGGATCACGCCCTGACCACCTCCTAGGACCTCTCCAGAGGCAGCTTTCCCGCAGCCCGGCTCCCACAGTGTGCGTGTCTCTGCCCTGCGGGGGTAGGAGACCGCACCCTGGCCCAGGCTAAGTCTGACCCTTCCGCTCAGGCCCTGTGGATCTCTGAATCCTCCGCCTGCGCGTCTGTGCCGCCTGGGAAGCCGCGTTCTGGGTCCCCGGCTGCTCTGTGGGTGCCTCCATCGGCCGCAGCTTACAGACCTCGGCAGACATCCACCTCCCCCTTAAGTCAGGCGCAATCTGACCTTTCCGTGTGCTCTGTGGATCTCTGATTCCGGGTTCCTGGCTGCTCGATGGGTGCCCAGCCGAAGGCTTCAGACCGCCGCAGACATCCAACTCCCACTGCAAGATGGCTCGGGCTCCGCGTTCGCGCTGGTGGCTCCGGCGGGCAAAAACCCCGTGGCAGTGGGGCTTCCTGGCCGGGAGAGCCCCTTCCAGCAGTTCCCCGCCTTCCCCTGGAGGACAACTGACTCCTAGCTTGCCAACAAACACTCCCAATGCAACTCTCAGCCCCTCTCTCTCCCTCTGCCCAGCGACAAAGCTCCAGACGCGTCCGTCTACTCCGCCGCCATTTTCTCCTCCCTCCTATTTTATTTTTTAAAAATGTATTACATGTGTACATATCTTCCCATTGCCCCCCACCCCCACTTCCATGCATGCCTAACCCCCCAGTGTCTTGTGTCCATTGGTGATGCTTATATGCATGTATACAAGTCCTTCGGTTGACCTCTTATCTACACCACCTCTCCCTAATCTTCCGCTCTAATTTGACAGTCTGTTTGATGCTTTACTGCCTCTGATCTATCTTTTTGTTAATCAGGTTATAATGTTCTTTATTATCCATAAATGAATGAGATCATGGAGTATTTTTCTTTCATTGACTGGCTTATTTCACTTACCATAATGCTCTCCAGTTTCATCCAGGTTGCTGCAAATGGTAAAAGAATTCCTTCTTTTTTATGGCAGCATAGTATTCCGTGGTGTAGATGTACCATAGTTTTCTGATCCACTCATCTGGTGACAGGCACCTAGGCTGTTTCCAAATCTTAGCTATTGTAAATTATGCTACTATGAACATAGTGGTGCATATCCTTTCTGATTGGTGTTTCTAGTTTCTTAGGATATATACCTCGGAGTGGGATTACTGGGTCAAATGTGAGTTCCATTTTTAGCTTTTTGAGGAAACTCTATACTGTTCTCCAGAGTCGCTGCACCAGTCTGCATTCCAACCAGCAGTGTAGGAGGGTTTCTTTTTCCCTGAATCCTCGCCAATGCTTGTCGTTTGTTGATTTGTTGATGATTGCCATTCTGACAAGTGTGAGATGGTATTGCATTGTGATTTTGATTTGCATCTCTCAGATAATTAGTGACTTTGAGCATGTTTTCATGTGTCTCTTGGCCTCCCTTCTATCTTCTTTCGAAAAGATTCTATAAAGGTCCTTTGCCCATTTATTGGATCATTCATCTTCCTTTTATTAAGTTATATAACTTGGCTGTAGATATTGGAGATTAAAACTTTATCAGTGATAACATTTGCACATATGTTCTCTCATATTTGCAAATGGGCTTTCTTGTTTTGTTGATGGTTCTGTTTGCTGTGAAAAAGCTTTTTATTTTGATATAGTCCTATTTGTTTATTTTCTCTTTAGCTTCCATTGCCCTAGGAGCAGTATCAGTGAAGAAGTTCCTTTGGCATATGTCTGAGATTTTGCTGCCTATGGATTCCTCTAGTATGTTTATGGTTTCCCAACTTATGTTTAAGTCCTGTATCCATTTTGAGTTTATTTTTGTGTATGGTGTAAGTTGGTGGTCTAGTTTCATTTTTTTTTTTCATGTATCTGTCCAACTTTCACAACACCATTTATTGTAGAGACTGTCTTGACTCCTTTGTCAAATATTAATTGAGTGTAGTGGTTTGAGTCGATATTTGGATTCTCTATTCTATACCATTGCACTATAGATATCTGGATTCTCTATTCTATACCATTGTACATACTATATGTGTGTTCTTGTGCCAGTACCAGGCTGTTTTGAGACCAATGGCTTTATAATATAGCTTGAAATCTGGTATTGCGATCCCACCTACTTTGTTCTTTTTTAGGATTGCTGTGGATATTCGGAGTCTTTTTTGTTCCTGATGAATCTTTGGAGAGTTCTTTCTAAGTCTGTGAAATATGCCATTGGTGTTTTAATGGGAAGTGCATTGAATCTATAGATTGCTTTTGGTTGTATGGACATTTTAATGATGTTGATTCTACCAATCCATCAGCATAGTATGCTCTTGCATCTGTTTACATCTTCCTCTATCACTTTTTTCAGGGTCATGTAGTTTTCTGCATATAGGTCTTTTACCTCCTTAGTTAAGTTTATTCCTAGGTATCTTAATTTTTTTTTTTTGGTGCGATGGTAAATGGGATTGCTTTTTAGTCTCTCTTTCTGTAAGTTCAAATGCCATTGATTTCTTGGCATTAATTTTATATCCTGCTAAATTGCTGAATTCATTTATTAAGTCTATTAGTTTTTTGATGGAATCTTTTCGGTTTTTATGTACAATATCATGTCATCTGTAAATATAGCAGCTTTACTTCTTTTTTTCCAATTTGGATGCCTTTTATTTCTTCTTTTTTTATTTTTATTAATTTTTTATACATATCTCCCCATTGCCCCCCCTCCCTCCCAGGCATACCCCAACCCCCCAGTGTCTATGATCATTGGTTATGCTTATATGCATGCATACAAGTCCTTTGATTGATCACTTATCTACCTCACCTAACTTTAATCTTTCTGCTGTAATTTTACAGTCTGTTTGATGCTTTATGATTTTTTGTCCTCCTGAGAATTATCAGTCTACTCCCTTTCTGTGCTCCTGATTCTATTATATTCACCAGTTTATTCTGTTGATCAAATTTTTAATTCACTTAATTTGTAGATTCACTTGTTGATAGATGTGTATTTGTTGTTCATAATTTTTTGTCTTTCACCTTTTTCTTCTTCCTCTTCTAAAAGAGTACCTTTCAGCATTTCATGTAATACTGGTTTAGAGTTGATGAACTCCTTTAGCTTTTTCTTCTCTGTGAAGGTCTTTATCTGCCCTTCAATTCTGAATGATAGCTTTGCTGGATAGATTATTCTTGGTTGTAGGTTCTTGCTGTTCATCACATTGAATATTTCTTGCCACTCCCGTCTGGCCTGCATCGTTTCTGTTGAGAAATCATCTGACAGTCGTATGGGTGCTCCCTTGTAGGTAATGAACTCTCTTGCTGCTTTTAATATTCTCTTTGTCTTTTGCTCTTGGTATTTTAATTATGATGTGTCTTGGTGTGGTCCTCTTTGGATTCCTTTTATTTGGGGTTCTGTGTGCTTCCTGGACTTGTAAATCTATTTCTTTTACCAGATGTGGGAAGTTTTCAGTCATTATTTCCTTAAATAGGTTTTCAGTATCTTGCTTTCTCTCTTCTTCTGGCACCCCCACAATTCTGATGTTGGTACACTTGAAGCTGTCCCAGAGGCTCCTTACATTATCTTCACATTTTTGGATTCTTTTCTCTTCTTGCTTTTCCAGTTGAATGTTTTCTGCTTCTTTATATTTCAAATTTTTGACTTGATCCTTGCCTTTCTCTAGTCTGCTGTTAGGACTCTGTATAATATTTTTTATTTCAGTCAGTGTATGTTTAATTTCTAGTTGGTCCTTTTTCATGTCCTCTTGGGTCTCACTAAATTTATCCATCTTTTGTAGCATATTCTTGAAAAACCTTATAAGCGTGGTTTTGAACTCTATCTATATCCAGTCGTTTTTTTCCTCCATTTCTTTTGTTTGTAATCCCTTCCCTTGTCTCGGCATTTTCACTATGCCGGGGAAACTTCTGTTCTGGATTCAGCCGCAGAAGCCTCTGTTGAGCTTGGGAAGGGTGGAGTCTCAGGGCTTAAGGGACCGCCTTGCCTTCCAGTCGGCCCCGCCCTCCACGGCCTCTGAGTCTCACGTGACTGGGTAATGGCTGGAGCAGTCCTTATGCGCGCGCCCGCAGTGCCTCTAACCGCTGCCTTTCCAGTTCCCCTGCACACCAGCACCACAGGAGTCTAGGTCTCCAGGGTTTTGCCCGAAACAGGGGCTTAGTGGAGTCAGAAGTGGCACAGTTGGGAGGGTCTGTCTCCCGCCCACTCGCGAAAGCCAGTGGCACAATCAGCAATCTGTCCTCCGCGTGGTGCCGTGCGTGACCAGACCTCCGATGCTTTGCGACTCCCCTAAATTTCCGTACACTTCTCCCTTTTCACAGTCCAAACTCCCCCTGTATGAGTTTCGGCTGGATCTGGGGTTCAGTGTCGTAGGATAAGGGGTTCAATGCCTTTGAGAGTCTCTGTTTCCCTCCCGCCAGAGAAAGCCAGCCACGTACTCCGGCACCCGCTCTCTCCTCGCGCGCGTTTCCGTACCTCAGCTTTTTGCAGCTCCTCTGGGTCTCCGTGAGCCCCTCTCTTTCCCTCTAGTTGTAGAACTTCCACTCAGCTAGCTTTCCTGTGGTTCTGGATGATGTCCGTTCTGTCTTTTAGTTGTAGTTTTGAAATTGTTGTGCGAGGCA
Source organism: Lasiurus cinereus (assembly GCA_011751065.1). Taxonomy (NCBI): domain Eukaryota; kingdom Metazoa; phylum Chordata; class Mammalia; order Chiroptera; family Vespertilionidae; genus Lasiurus; species Lasiurus cinereus. The sequence goes on from JAAGEH010000032.1 coordinate 18,006,657, forward strand.
GCAGTATAGGTGTTTACCTGTGCCACCATCTTGGATTCTCTATTTCTTCTTCTTGTCTAATTGCAATGGCTCATACTTCCAGTACTATGTCAAACAGGAGTGGTGAGAGTGGGCATCCCTGTCTTGTTCCTGTTCTTAAGGGAAATGGTTTTAGTTTTTGCCCATTGTGTATGATGTGAACTCTGGGTTTATTATATATGGCTTTTATTATGTTGAAGTATGATCCTTCTATTCCCACTTTGTTGAGGGTTTTTATCAAGAAAGGGTGTTGGATTTTGTCAAATGCTTTTTCTGCATCAGTTGATATGACCATGTGATTTTTATCTCTCAATTTGTTTATGTTATGTATCACATTTATTGATTTGCGGATAGTGTACCATCCTTGCATTCCTGGGATAAATCCTACTTGGTCATGGTGTATGATCTTTCTGATGTACTGCTGAATCCTATTTGCTAGAATTTTGTTGAGGATTTTTGCATCTATGTTTATGAGGGATATTGGCCTGTAATTCTCTTTCATTGTGTTGTTTTTATCTGGTTTTGGTATTAGGGTGATGTTGGCTTCATAGAAGGAGCTTGGAAGTGTTCCTCCTTCTTGAATTTTTGGAATACTCTGAGCACGATAGCTTTGATTGTTCTATATTTTAGTTGTAAATCTAGTTTAGTCCTGGGAGGAAATTAGTGTAACTTGTACCTCCTCTGCTTCCATATTTAATCCATCAAAATTCTTGTTTTATTAAAATGTTATATGGGTTCTAGTATTTCACAGATCTCTTATTAAAAATCTCATTTAAATGAGGCATGAATAAATGTCATTTAAAGTAAAAATCATGCTGGCTGCTGTTACTCAGTGGGTAGAGCATTGTCCTATGCATTGAAAAGTCATCGGCTTGATTCCTGGTCAGGGTACATGCCTGGATTGCCAGTTTGGTCCCCGGTTGGGGTGCCTACAGGAAGAAGCTTATTGATGTTTCTATCTCACACTGATGTTTCTCTCATTCCTCTCTTCCCTCTCCCTTTTTTCTTTTTTAAATATATTTTTATTGATTTCTGAGAGGAAGAAAGAGGGAGAGAGAGAAACATCAATGATGAGAGAGCATGATTGATTGGCTGCCTTCTAATTGAACTGTGACCTCCTGGTTCATAGGTCAGTGCTCAGCCATTAAGCAACACTGGTCAGGCCCCCTTCTTTCTTTCTCTCTAAAAGCATAAAATAACTAAAAAGCATCCCAAATAAAACAAAGTAATTTAATTTTTATAAAAGTATAAAATTTAGCAAAGCATGTATATAATCTAGTGTTAATTTTTTCACTAGACTACAGAAACAGCATGAAATTTATGCTGTTTTCCAATTTAAAAAGCTCGTGTGACTTCTTGGTCTTCCCTTCTGAGATGCTCAGGCCTTCATGAGCAACTTGCTGAAGTTTCTTCATTCTGACTTGCCCTGTAGCTTCTTTCTCTAAAGTCACTCACCTTGCTCACATCCCAGCCTTTCTGCTCATCTGCTCAGCATTCCTATCCCTTGTTGTCACAGCAGCATGAGACTGTGGCATAGTCCTCCTTGGTCTCTGATGGCTTAGTGGGGTAGCTCACCAGCAGTGGACTGGGACTCAGGGACACTATAGGAACAGGATGGTGCCACATTAGTTTGAGGCTTGAAAAATTAAATGATCTGAGTACAGGGGCCAGAATTGGGGACTAGGTGTCTCAGGAGAGTTGCAGAGACTGGGTCAAGAGGGGTAAGGCCTAGCACTGGAGACAGGGCTTGTCAACCTTCAGCTCCACTTACAGGAGATAATTACATTTCCTATGCTCCTGTGGGCTTGGGCATGGTTTGAGTGCTCTCTACCACTGGAAATAACCCCAACCCTTGTTCTCTCTACCAGTCCTCCATGCTTGCCACACAGTTCAGTTCTCACTTTCCTGATCCCTGTGAAGCCTTCCCTGTGAAGCCCCTGCCTGGCTGAGCTTAGTTAATGCTTTCCCTAACAGTAATCATTGAGCACCACTTCTCTGTCAGATATTGTGTGAGGGACTGGGCATTTGAAATTAGATGTCATGGTTTCTACCTCTGAGGAGACAAGTAGGGGAAACTGGCTTAATGCAACATTTACAGTGGAATGTGAGGAAGAACAAAAATATAGCACTGTGTAGTGTGCTTTAGGGGCACAGGGTGCTTTCGGCTGAGTGCCCAGCCCAGGATCAGTACTCAAGGACAGACCATGGAGAGCTTTTCATCCCATAGGTAGGACCTATGGGAAAATAGACCTAATTTAAAAGATAACTGACATGTGGGCATTCTCAAAGTAAAAGTTTTAAAATTTATTGTGGCTACCTATCAGTTAGTTTTCATCAAAATAATGGATCTTAACATGTGTTGGCTCCTTGACCACTCTCTGTGGTTGAGTAGTTCTCACAATGGGGTCAGCATCCATGAGATTTGCAGCCAGAGCCTGGTATGTGTGTGTTAGGTCTGTGAAAGAAATTACCCTGAAATAATCACCCCAATTAATCAGGCCTTATCCTTGTGGGCACTTAATTAAGTGGATTTGGCTTCTAATACCTATTTAGTGGTTAAACTGCAACTCTGGTATTCAACCAGGTAATTAATTACATGGCTTTTCTTCCTAAGGATGCACTTTTCTGGAGTCTTATGTCCAGCAGCTTGCCTTGGCAGGCCATACAGTCTATGATGGCAGCTAAATGTGCATTTTGTCTTTGCAGGAATGAGCTAGAGCGACAGTTTCTTGAACTGCTCCAGTTCAACATCAATGTTCCTTCCAGTGTTTATGCCAAGTATTATTTTGATCTTCGTTCTCTGGCAGAAGCAAATAACCTGAGCTTTCCTTTGGAGCCCCTGAGCAGGGAAAGGGCTCACAAGCTTGAGGTAATGTATTTTAACATACTGCTTTTGGTTCACTATTGTCAATTCAACTGGGTGCCATGGAAGGGTAAAGGGTGTAATTACAATGCTGATTTCTCCCACTGTGTTGTTTTGAAATAAGGGCAAGATACCCTGGATTTAGAGGTTGTCAGTTAATTTAATAATAATTTGTACAACTTTATATTTTCAGTAACTTTCTTAATATCAGTTTTTTAATGTACATTGATTCTATTTTTAAAATCAAAGATTTTTTAAGTTTCAGTTTTTAAAAAATAAGTCCACAAAAAAAGATTTCCCAGCATACACTTTTATAAGGAAAAAGATACTAGAAGGCCCTGATTATTAGTTTTTCAAATTATTTTCCCCATAGCCCAGTTAGAGTTAGGGCTAGCCCCTTTGGTCTTGGTCTGGGTTTAAAGCCTACATTGTTAAGTTGTATGAATTTTGTGTCTTTATACTTATATGGAGCTTAGCTCCATATTTGCACTTAGGTGTTGACTCACTGTTCCAGAGCAGTGTGTAGAGGTCCTCTGCATTTCCATCTTGAAGCACCATATTGGTCTCATTCTGCTTTGACTAAAGCAGTAGATAGTATAGTCATGTCTCAAGATTGGTGAGACCCAAGAGGTTTATACCTCATTTTCCATCCTGGGTGAAACATCCTTCCCTGGCCAGTACTGATCAAGATGGCCAGAGTGATGGTCTAACAGGTTAACGGCTGTGAACAAAATAAGGTCTAGAGGTGGGAGGGAGAGAGTTTGGGTTAAGCTGAGGGTTTCAAACTTAAGAAAGCAAAAACTTAAGATAAAAATTTTAAAAAGTAAATGATATTTTCAAAAAGGAAACATAATAAAACTAAATTTGGAAAGGACTGGATGCATAGCACTGGTTTTAAAATAAAAATCCAGGGAGGTTTTCAGAACTTGGTCACTTTTCTGTCATTATGTACCAGCCTTTAGACTGAAACTGCTCATTAAATCTTCCATTTCTCTTGTATTCAAGAGCATAAGATAGGAATCCCTTCCTCTGAAGGACTTGCTCCAAGCCACATACTGTCAAACCTTTACAAGCACACACATGAAATAGAATATGATATCACGGTGAACATGAACGCTGTTTCAGTATACGCAGTGGTCCTCATACCTCTCATGTGCTGAGATGGGCTCAGTCACTCCTTCAATGCTGAGGTGAGGAGAAGATCTTATACCTCCTGGGAGCCACTCAACCCTGAAGGAAAGCAGAACTGTGAGAATATTTAATGGTTCAGTCAGTTAAATGGGGAGCACCCAGACTGGCTGAGACCAGGGAAGTCGTGTGTACTTCTTTTCATTCCATTCACTGATCTGAGTGGAAAGGGGAGAACTCATCTGCTCCTGGTATGGCCATGCCAAGAGCCCCATGAGCAGGAGGAAAGCCAGTAATCTGACAAAATGTTCCCTATCTCTGCTCCTGATACACAGACCTTCCCCTCCTCCATAGAGGCTACACAGAAGTGCTCTCTAGGAAAGCAGATGGCACCCCCTTGAAATAGTTTCTTAGGAATGGGGTTTCATTGTTTTCCAGACCCCGGCATTTCTGTTAGTCCATTTGATTAGCAAACTTGAACACCATAATGGAAAGCAGACTGAGACCTCAGAGGAGATGCCATGACCTGAAGTTTTGTGGCTATTCAGATATTCCACTAGCTGGCTATTTTGATAGGCTGGTTGCAGCGTAGCGTGTAGAAATAGGAGAGCATCAAGAACTAGGGCAAATGCAAAGTGTTCTTTTCATTAGCATAGCAGGTCATTTTTCTCTGAAATAAATTAGTATCACTTTATGCATATGGAGGATGTCATTAAAGATAATATCAGTTTGCATAATAAAATCTAGAATGAAATAGTACATTGCTAATTTGTTATGATAATTGCATTCAGACTCATGTTGTTGGTAAGCTGATAAACAACAAATAAAACACTAATGAAAATAATTTGCTTTAAAAATGGTTGTTCAAATGCTCTTAAGGAATCTGATTTTTCCTTTTTTAAATATGCCACATATATTTCATATATGGAACATTTCAAATGAATTCTCAATATTACAGCCCACTTGGTACCCTAATTCATCTCTTATTTGGAGGAAGTCATCCTTGACTCCTGTCTCTCTCCTCCAGTCCATCCTCCATGCTGCCAATGAAGTTGCTTTTCTAAAATGCAGTTGTACTCGGTTGTGGAACATTACTCTTTTTTTTTCTTTTTTCATTAATCCTCACCTGAAGATATTTTTCCATTGATTTCCAAAGAGAATGGAAGGGAGAGGTAGAGACACAGAGAGAGAAACAACAGTGTGAGAGAGATATCAATTGATTGCTTCCCATACACGCCCCAACCAGGACTGGGGATTGAGCCTGCAACATGCCCTTGATGGAATCGAACCCAGGACCCTTCAGTCTGCAGGCCAATGCTCTACCCACTGAGCCAGACAGGCTAGGGCTGGAATGTAAATTCTTAAAATCGCTGGTAGTTTTGCATCGCTACAGAACCAACACCTTAGCCAGCCAGTGTGTGAGCAGCCATGTCAGCCTGGCTCTGTCAGCTCTGCTCTCTCCATCCCCTGCTGCCCGCTGGTTGCCTTGCCCAAGCCCTCAGCCACTTCTCACCATGCCAGCACACTGCCTTGCTAAAAATGCCAGATCCCTCCTGATAAATTCCTCTTCCCCTCCAAGCACAGCTCTTGAAGCCTAGGTCTGATGTCTCTTATCAGTCATGAGTGTCCCTTCAGGGATTCCCCAAAATAGAATAAATTGCTTAGTCCCTCTATTTTTAGTACTTTGACCATTCCTTTATTATGTCCATACCTCTGTTATGTGCATATGTTGAGTGGAATTTATATATCCATTCAACACATATTTACTCAGGACCTCCTGATATCAGGTGCTGGTTACAGCTCTGCACTGAGAATGGTCATGAACAAAGCTCATAGAGCTCATAGAGCCTGCTCTTACAGTTTTCGTTCTGCTGGGAGGAGACAAACAGTGAACAATAAACATAATAAATAAATAACATTTGAAATAATATGTTAGAACAGGGTGGGGAATCTTTTTTTCTGCCAAGGAGCATTTGGATATTTATAACATCATTTGCAGGCCATGCAAAATTATCAACTTAAAAATTAGCCTGCTATATTTGGTCAAACATTTAATTAATTCACCCCTAATGACTTGACAAGGCCAGATCAAATGATTTGTGAGCCCTAAACTGGATTTTTCCGCACCCCTGTGTTAGAAGATTAGTTATAAAGAAAGAGGAGAACAGGATAGGGATTCCTAGTCAGAGCCTCATTGAGTAGATGATGTTTGTACAAAGACTTGACTTTGCAGACACTTCCAGGCTGAAGGAGGAGCTGGTGCAGTGCCTGTGGTGGAAGCCAGTGGGGAGGTCAGGGGGCAGGGTAGGCAAATTGACTCAAAGCATTGGGGAATGTATCATGGAGAGAAGGGCAAGCAGGGAGGCCAACTTCAAATATTACTCTGCAGTCCTAGCAAGAGCCAGGACACAGGGTGAGAAGTGGATGGCTGCTTTTGTGCTTTTCCCTTGACTGTGACTTCCTAGTGGATGAACACTGTGTCTGTCCCCCCAACCCTGGCACAACCCCCAGCCTTTCTCTGAAATTGTGTAGAAGTTAAAATACCTCATCTTTGCTTAGTAATGTCACTCTCACCCCTGGATCATCGTACAGGTAGCAGGTGGATGTGTCTGAAACAAGCCCCCTGGCTGGTATAAGCCTTTTCAAGAGCTATAACTGGACTTCAGCCCCAATGTAGGCCTGGCCCTGCTTTTAGCTGCAGCCCTCTGCTTAGAGTTCCACTGCCCTCATCAACAAAATGAAGACAATGTTGATTATCTCTGCATCCCATGTTTCTGTGCCCCCTCTGGATCTCTTCTGCAGCAGGGGTCCAGAGTTGATTCCCTTCTGCTCTGACTTGGTCTCTAATTAATGATCATGACCAACTACTGTGCTCCTCATGTACACATCCAGCATGAAGCTCCAGTGCTTCACAGCCACCCTGTGACGAGGACACTGTGATGGCCCCACTTGCGGACAAGGATGCTAAGGACTTAAATGGGGCACATACCCAGTTCGCACACCCCTAAGCGGGGAACCAGCATTGAACCTGGATCTGACTGACCCTAGGCTATTGGACTAATAAGCACGTTGGAAACAGAAACTGTGTATATACTTCCTGCATATCTCACCCTGTGACATGGGTCTTTGCTATGGAATGTGAACCACGTAGGGCAGGGCCTCTTCCTGAGTTTTTGTTCATGAGTGTCCTCAGTACCTAGAAAGATGCTGCTCAAGCAGTGCTTGGTCTGGTGAGTGAGTGCATGGAGGGAACTTCCAGGGTCCAGCTCTGACCTGAATTGTCTCTTTTCTGCCCCTCAGGCCATCTCTCGCCTCTGTGAGGACAAGTACAAGGACCTGAGGAGACCCACGAGGAAGCGGTCAGCAAGTGCTGACAATCTGACTCTGCCTAGGTGGTCTCCGGCCATCATCTCCTAACTGTGGTCTGTCCCCATTGGAGGCTGTACCATCCCTCAGTTTCTCCTTTAGTTTGAGAAAAGACAGACTTGGGGTGGTTTTGTTTTGTTTCCCTTTTTTTGTTTTGTTAAAGTCATAGCTCCATCAGGCTGCCTGGATGACTGCCTTTGAGCTGTGTGGCCCACATGCAGCAAGGCTTTGAGGGAAGCAAAAATCAGTATTCTGGAAATCCTGTTTCACACCTTGCCCTGTCATCATTAACAGCACTTGCTTCTTGGAAAATAAAGACTCAAATCCTGTAGGAGGAAGTAAAGGGAAAGGAAGTTGTGTAGAGACAGGAAAAATGGCTAATTGACATGGCCATTTCTTAAGTCCCCCATCTGGTCAGTAGAGGAATATGACGGAAAACACAACAGTAGTTAACACAGTTAGATGTGCATTAAAGACAAGAGTGCTGCCTTTATCACCTCCATCTGGATCAGTCTGTTCTTTAAGACTTCTTGCATCCCTTCCAGCTGCTTTTTGGGAATTTGGGGGATTTTTTGTTGGTTTTTATTCTGTTTTGGTTTTGGCCCCACAGAGCAGAGAATATAGTTTGTACCATGGCACAGACATCCAAATAAATAGTACTGGTTGTTTCTCTCTGCACTATTCCTGTAAGCTGTCTCTTGAGCTTTCTTCCTCACAAGTGGGATGCACTTGTTACATTTCTCTACCACTTTATTTTATACACTTTTTCTTCAACAATGGCAAAATAACTTGACATAGTGCTGAACCAAAAGTATCCCTTTCCTTCTTTATTCCTAACCTCTCCTCCCCCCCAAAAAAAAAAAAAAATTCTAGGTAATATGGGTGCTTGTGCCTTCCAATTTTCATGCAGTTGTTTGTTTGTTTTTTAATCTGACCTGAAGTTGTAGTTATAAATCAGTCACACCTCATGGGCCAGGGAAACAATGTGCAGTAGAAGCTGTCCTTGGTTGAGATTTTTTCTCAGACTGCTTGGTGTTTGCCTGAAGTTATTGAGTAGGAGCCATTTCTTTGTACTCCCTGCCCAGTTTGTTCCTCTACTTCCGCATCCATTGTTGCAAGCAATATTCTTATCAATTTTTATATGTTTATTTTAAATCAAAGTTAGTCTATTTGTATACATTTTTTTAAAAATTTAAAATTGGAAAACAGGGATGGGATGGGTAGTCCAGTGGGAAGATTAATGGAGAGCAAAATGTTACTATTTGCTGAGATATTTTTCACAGAATTATTGAATAAAAAAAACAACACTTGCATTTTCATTGTGGGTGCTTAGAGAAGTTACACAAAATTCAAACTGAAGGTTTAAGCTTCATTAATTATGACTTATTTTTTTTGTTTTCTGACTATCCCTAATTTCTTTAGATAAGAATCTTTTATACCAAAAAGGTGAATGATCGAATATCAAAGAGTAAATTTGTTATTACGTCTAAGAATCTGAGTCCATGAAGCATATAATGCTTTGGGTTTTTGCATATTTTCTTGGGTCACAATGACAAGAGGGTCTAACTTTTTTTCTTTCTCAAGTCTCTGAGGCAAATGGCAGCAGATACTCTGTTTCACCTTCCTTCTATGTAAGTTTGGAAAACTTTGGAATCTTATATTATTAGTCTTGAATACCCTTTGGAAATGAAAGGAATTCAGAAGGTTGAAATGCCAAGAACACCAAGCTGAAAGTACTAGTCAGGTTTCAATTAAATTTGTGTCATGGGTAAACATAACTGGGCCAGAGATATTGTCAAGTTCTTTCTGACCTAACTTTCAAAAGCAAGCAAGCAGAAAAGAAAAAGTTAATTATTTTTCCATTGTAATTGTATTGTATACTTTGTATGGGTCCAAAATCAGTTTCTCTCTTCAAGTAAGAGTCTGATTTAGAAGTTTAGAGATCTAAAAATAGAGAAAATAATCATTTTATATTCCCTATTCTATATAGCTTAAAAGGGACATATTTTCTTAGCTGAATATGAATACCTCTCAAACATAAATTAGTTTCTCTCATGTAAAGTACCTTATTTTACCAATCCATTTCAAGAAAGAGGTTCTGCTGCCTTTAAAGCAGAAATCTTATTTTTATCCCTTTTATTTGAATGAGATTTGAAAATTGAATTATGTAAATATTTCAATGCATCTACTATTATTTTGTGGAGTTTATTAAACTACTTTAAAAATTGTATAGTCTATATATTATATGTACATATAGTCTGATAACTTAAATTTAAAGTGAATCCCATAAAACCTGGCTCACTCTTTGTTTAGATTATTGAATATTGTTTTAGCCTTGTGCACTGGACTCTACCTCTGTATAGGAAAATTTTCCATATCATTAATAAGTATATTGATCTGTATTAATTGGTTATATTTCTTGCACTAAGAATTTTTAAGCTCTGCTGTAAGTGTAGATTTTACTTTGCAGTATGAATCACTTGACACATAGCTAGATACTTTAGGTTTGCTTTATTTTTTTACATGATGATGAAGACAACATTTTGTTCTCTGATTTGTTCTAAGTTTGCCAAAAAACAACAACAAAACCCTACAACAACATAAGTACAGTACAGTAACTATTGATAAATGGTAGTGAATGATTTGTTTGCAAGGTGATTCAATGCACTATAAGCTGGATTACTCTTTAGAAATACATTGTCTTAAATGTAGTTTTGAATGCACAGTATTCACCGCTAATGAAGGATGAAGAAAATCACACAATTTGTTTAATTTTAGATTTGACTTAAACAACGAAGTTCCTGGGAGAATAAGTATATATTCCAATGAGTATTTTTGGTTTATTTTACTTTATACTTAACTGGGAAAAGAGAAAGAAGTCAGAGATTTAAAACCAAATTGGAGGGCAATCTGGGAGATCCTACCAAGATCAAGATGTACTCCCATGCCTTTTACTGCATGAGGTCAGAGCCTGAATATTGTCTGCTCCATCCTGGCAGGAACTTCTCCATCCTGAGGTTTCCCTTGGTTCTGGGGATTTTGATCCTCAGCTGAGCTGCACAGCAGAATTTTGTGAGTGAGTGATTTTGATCCTTTCTGGCTGCTTTTGGTAATCTCACATTTTGGGACCATATTTTACAGTTTTGAATTTTTAAAACAGTTTCATTCCTGGTTCATTGTAGGTATTTAATAAGTGTTAAATAAATAAATACAAAGAACAAATAATGACTGCTTTCCTGTTGCATTTTTTAAATATTGATATAAAATTTATAAGGTTTTATGGATGCTGAGTAAACCAGTTCTTTGCAACAGTAGGCGAAAAGTGTTCTTAGACCTGTAAATCTTGGGTGACTCAAAGAAGTATTAAGACTTCTTAGAAATCTCCAGCAGTTGAGACAGTTGCACAATAGAGACCTAATAGAGCGCCTCCCATTTATATCAATGGCTTATTTTTTATCTTTAATAACTTTATCCCCCTCATTGTAGTGTCTCAACACTTACTTTGGGTGCATCTTAGAAATGTGGAGCATCTCAAAGGCCAGCCAGAGAGTCACAACCTCTTTTCCCCCTTGTTGAAAGGGAGGAGAAAATGGAAAACATGCCCTTGGGTTAAATGAGAAAAGGATACTTAACTAATTTGGGATTTATATTTTAAGCTATATGAAATTCAAGGAAAGCCCTACACATGTCTTCATTAAGATCATAGTTTGCTGAATGTAGAGCTATTGCACCTGAAAACAAATCACCTTACGGGTGCCATATAGGCCTCAGCACAGGTGAGGGGTGTGGAAGAATACTGGCAGCCATGGGAATTGGTGATGGAGTTTGGACCTGAGCAGGTCAGCCAGCTTCCTTTCCAGTCTTTCCTGCTCAGTTTTCTTACTAAGTTTGTATATGTGATACTGCTAAAAGTCTACTATTGAAGCATCAATCTTACCTAAAACCTACTGTTTGAAATTTTAACCCTGCTATTTTGGCTTCTGTAAATGCTTGCTTGCTTGCTTGCTTAAATAATAAGGAAAATAAGACTACTCTAAAGAGGCCATAAACCTTCCCCAAACAAAGTTATCAGTGGTGGCACCAGGCAAGCCTTTGGTTGAGGTCTCAAAGCTCCAGCACACAGGGCTCTTTAAGAACTTGCAAAGGGGGCCGAAAACACCCCATATTTGGGAAACAAAGAAGATAAAAAACATATAAATAGGGAGTTCCTCCATGTTGGGGCCGGAATTTGAAATACAGTTTCTCTCGGCCTGCACATAATTAAAAGTGTAACTATGTCTCTTTAAGTGTTGCTTGGTTTTTCTCCGGTCTGCTATAACGCTATGTCACTTCTCAGTGGAAATTTTCTTCGAGAGTTCCATGATGGCAGCGAAATAATATGCTTTTATTCATCTCTCAGTTGAAAGAGTTAATGGAAGCAGCTGTGTGTCTGCATTGCTGTAAGTCTGAGCTGTGAGCACCCAGCTAAAGACTTGTCCTGGCAACTGTATTGTCCACTGTAGGTTTTTAAAGAAGGCATTCTGGAAGAACCTCTTACAATGAGAAGTGAGCTCAGATGAGGTATCTGACTGAATGGTGTTACAACTTTCCTATGTCCTTTAATTACAGTAGTCGAAAAGTGTTCTTAGTCCTGTAAATCTTTGATTGGAGTAGAGGGCTTTATTCCTTTGAAGAACTTTACGTGAACAAATAATTTTCAAATACAGGCTAAAAGAGTAGCATTCTAAAGTAAATGGGGATTTAGACAAATATATTTAATGTAACTGGAACTTGTATATAACATTATGTCAATAGGGTATTGATTTGTATTGTGATGGAGCCTTGGGTTTTAGTCTCAGACCAAAGTTAACTTGTTATGTTACCTTGGACAAATTACTTTACCACTCTGGATCTTCAATGAACTTGACTGTCAAAGATATACTTGCTAGTTATTTTCTCTGCCTCCCTTACTCTTTCTGTCCCTAATCACACTCTGTTCAGCCATGCTTGCATCTTGATTGCTGTATGCTATTGTGCATGGATGTAGGAAGGCTGTGAAAGCTAAGAAAAGCCTAATTGTGTGATTAGGGTACAATTAGGGTGGCCATTGATAGATAGAGGTTTTTATATAAAAGAAAGGAGTATCCAGGTTTTAGCAACTGCCTATTCAATCCCTGGGTCTGTCTTAATGCAACTGAATGTCCAGTTTATTCTCTAGTAGGGTTTTCCTGAACCTGGCTTGTAAGTTCTTATTCACATTGATGGATACGGAAAATCTCAAAGGAGTGGATTTGGGTATAGGAATTCACCCCAAATGGATCAGTTTGGAAAAAGGTGCTTCATCCTTATAATAACCCCTAATTGAGCCTTCTTAAACCTACCGAACAGAAGCTCTGGAATCCCAGCCTTAGAAGAGAAGTATTCTGCTTCTGTGTGGCACTTCCCACCAGCTGAGGAGGATAGAAAACATGGCCATATGCAAGCTTCCCTCTGCTTACCAGCTCTGGTGCATACTTAACAGCCTTTGGGAGGACCAAAGAATTGGGTCTACTCCAAAGAGAAAAGCAGCATTTGGTAAAACAAACTGCAGGATCATCATATCCGAGCTCAAGTCCTCACCAGGACACTGGGACATTTGGCCTGGCAAGTCTTGCAACTTTGCTGGATTCTGAGTTGCTTAATCTTTAACAAAGAAATGTGTGACTTCCTATAGATTATTTTGCGAGCATTTCTAGAACCAGACTTGCAATTTAAAACAAAACAATTTTGAAAAACCTGTGGTGCAGCATTCCAGAGTCCCAAGTATTTATAGTTGCCCTTCATAGTTGCCTGCAGTATCCCACACCAAGTGGTGATCTCTTAACTATGAGCAAAACACAAAACAAAATTTTGTTGTAGAATATTACAGTGGTACCTCGAGATACGAGTGCCCTACCATACAAGATTTTTGAGATAGGAGCCGTCGAGCGAGTGATTTTTGCTTTGAAATATGAGCAACATTTGAGGTAGGAGTAATCGCGCGGATCGGCCGGCAGCACACGACCCACCAGTTTACCGCCACTCGAGCGTCTCATAGTTTCCCACGCCTCAAGGTTACGGAACGAATTAAACTCGTATCTCGAGGTACCACTGTATATAGAAAACATATTTGTTTTGTAATGAGTAGGCTTTTGACAGAGGCTTTAGTGGACATAATTGTCATTGAACCAATATTCATTGAACATGAAGTATGCTGGACATAGTGTTGAAGGCACAAAGGGGAAAGAAGACAGACAAGGTCCATATGTTCCTGGGATGTGCTGATAAGTAAGCATATAAGTAGTGCATGTGGATTGTGATCAGGGTTATGAAGGCATTGAGGTGGTATGATTAGGGGTCTCCATGGAGAAACTATGAGAGAGCTTCTTACAAGAAGAGGCAGAGGGAAGGGAGGTTGGTTGGGGATGGGGCTGGAGAAGAATCACACATGTTAGGACTTGCAGGCCTCAGTGAGGAGCCCAGATTTTAAAACCAGTGGAAAAATGCTGTGGAGTTTAACTGGAAAGTGCTATTTATTAGACTCTGCTTGCCAGATGTGGCTGTGGCACTCAGAGAATAAATATGACAAAGGGACTGTGGTACTTGCCTTTATGCCTACAAGCTAACAGGAGGGAAGGGCTTTAATCCCTTTATAGATTAAACTGAAGGCCCAGTGTACAAATTCATACCAGTGGAGTCTCTCGGCCTGGCCTACAGGATAAGGCTGAAACGGACTTTCCAACATCCCCCAAGGGGTCCTGGATTTCAAGAGTGCACAGGCCAGGCTGAGGGACCCCACCTGTGCACAATTGAGCCTGAGGAGAAACACGGGGAGGTTGGCCAGCCAGGGAGGGCCACAGGAGGGCTTCAGGGCATGTTTGGTTCCTCTTGCTCAGTCCCAATTCGCCGGACCCCAGCAGCAAGCTAACCTACTGGTTGGAGCGTGTGCCCTATGGTGGTCAGTGCACATCATAGCAACCAATTGACTGTCCATCCCCTAGGTGTCAGTGCAAGTTATTGCAAGCAGTTGGGCAGCCTTACCATATCATTAGCATATTACACTTTGGTTGAACAGACAACTGGATACTTAGCATATTAAACTTTTATTATATAGGAGATGGGAGACAGGCAATTGGCCAATTCATGAGAAAGGGTTTTTATTATATGATGACTGGGAAGAATCTCTTCCTCTGTTTTAGTCATTTTAAAAAATGTATTTTTTTTATTGATTTCAAAGAGGAAGGGAGAGGGAGGAAGATAGAAACATCAATGATGAGAGAGAATCCTTGATTGGCTTCTTCCTGCACACCCCACACTGGGGATCCGAGCCTCCAACCCGAGAATGTGCCCTGACCAGGAATCGAACCCTGGTCTTTTGCTTCATAGGTCAATGCTCATCCACTGAGTAACGCTGGCCAGGCTGGATCAGCAATTTTGATTGCAGATGATCTGTTCATTAAGTTTGTCCCAACACCAAGCACCTACTCTACCAGGCAGGCATTGTACAGAATGTCAGAACTAAAATCCGTGGTTCCTGCACTTATAAAGCCGTATTGAGTTGATCTGGATCAATGGTCCTGATGTTACCAGACCACTTTCACTCTGGGAGCTGGCCTTGCTCTTCTATGGTCTGGGACATTTTGAATGTCAGGTGACCTCCAGGTTCTTGACTTGTACAGGGAAAATTTTAAGACACGAATTCAGGTGAAAGAGTAAATTTATTAAAGCTTGGGACAAGAAGGTAAAGGAAGGACCCCTGGAGACAGATTAAGGGATGAGCATGGGACAAGCTGCCACTGCCCATTGCCCCCCTAGTTGCAAGTCTAATGAGTACCTTTACTAATGGTATTTTAGCTTCAGGCCTAGAAAAGCTGTGAAACCAAGTGATGCCTTGGCAAATGCATCTGATGTCAGCCATGGCATCACTTGGTTTCACAGCTTTTCTGGGCCTACAGGTTAAACAACAGCTGAGGCCTAGATATTATCTCTAGTTTGATCAACAGACTAGAGCAAGCATGTTAAACTCGCAGCCCACAGGCCACATGCAGCCCACAACAAACTTTTTTGTGTGGCCTAGCCAATATAAGGGTATATAAGAAACATTTTAATAAAATTTTTGTAACTTAATTTTTACAATATCCTAATACACATAATTATTAATAATGAACTATAGCATTCGCTAATGACTGATTACTATAATCATTTCCCTATGTGCAAGCGCACCATTTCTCTCCACTAATACTAGCAGCGAATATTTTAGCAGTCAATTACCACGTCATTAGTCTTGGATTGACTTGTTTGGTGTGCGCAACTGGAAATATTTCACTTTTGGAGAACAAGAAAAATAGGTTTATTTGTTTTACATTTATTTGTGCAGTTATTCAGTGTCAGGTAAGTTAATATTCAAGAAAAAATATAAATTTTTATTAAAATATTTTACGTTAATGATTACTCATTTATTTCAGCCCTTTGTATTCAGTGTGTCTCTATCAAAATAAACCTACGTTTCTATGAAAATTGAAGCTTTTGGTTTTTTGTGGCCCACATAAACTTAAGCCTTGTTTATTTGGCCCGTGTCAGCCTTTGAATTTGACATGCTTAGACTAGAGGCTTTGTTCCTTGGATTACTTGATGCTCACCAGAAGAACCTCATTGTCCTGAGGCCTTAGTGGCTAAGGGAATGGTCTTGTAAGGCAGATGAGTCAGGATGCTGGATAAGGCCAATTTGAATTGAAAGGAAAGATAGGGGAAAAGGTCTATTAAAGAAATGAAGTTCCTACTTGATTGCAATATTAGTATTTTGAGTACCTTGCTACCAAGAAAATCTAGAAACAACTGGAAAATGGTTAAAAATTCAGTTAGAATACAGTTATAAAATCACTATACAAAAAATTGATAGTTTTACAAGTAACTCACAATAATCAATTAGAGAATATAATGGAGAAAAGATGTCATTCAAAATTGCAGCAATTTAAAACATATCCTGGAACAAAAATGGTAAGTGCTAACACCGTGCCCAGTACATTTTAAGCACTTCATGTGTTAATTCATTTAATCCTCAACACAATCTTCTAAGGGAGCTGCTGTTACTCTTCCATGGTGAGGAAGCAGGCTTAGATTCAGAGATTAAACACTTTTCTCTGGGCCAAGATCAGAAAACTAGGAGAACCAGGAAGTCTGACTCCAGAGCTTATTTTTAATTGCCATGCTAAATGGTCTTTCATTGCTACTCATTAGGGGAAAGCACCTGTCCAGAAACATGCTATGGTGGCTTGGGTGGTATCCTCCCAAATTCATGCCAATCCCAAACCTGCAAATGTAGCCTTACTTGGAAAAGGTGTCTTTGCAGATATAATGAGTTAAGATATGGTCATTCTGTAGTAGAGTGGGTGCTAAATCCAATGATTATTGTCCTTGTAAGGAGAGGAAGATTTGGAGGCACAGGGACAATGTTTGTTGCAACAGAGGCAGAACTTAAACTGGTTCTGGGTAATTGAAAGAAATTCTACTCAGAAATCCTCTAACCCCACCCATTTCTTCTCTATCTCCCCCTCCTTCCTCTCCCCCTTTATCAATACCTTTACCTCTTTCCCTTTCTCTTTCTCCCTCATATTATCCCCCTCTTTCTCTCAGTGAGTCACCATCTATTTTCCTCTTTCCCTCTTTCTCTTTTCTTCCCTTCCTCACTCTCTCCCAGCTCACTCCCACCTTTTCGCTTACCCCTCTTCCTCTCCCTCTCCATTTCTCATCCCACGTTATTTCCCTATCCCACCTCTCTAAAACCAACATCTACCTCTCTCCTTCCCTCTCTCCTTCAATCTCTTTCTCTATCTCCTCTACCCATGCTCACTCTCTACCCCCAAATCTTTCCCTTCCTCAATCTCTCCTCCCTCTCTTCCTCTACTTTCCTCTCATTCCCTCCCTTTTTCCCTCCTTCCTCTCTCTCCTTCTGTTCTGCTCCCACTCTCTCTCCCTCCTTCTTTCTCACCCTGCCTTCCCTCACTTCCTCTATCTCTTCCCCCACACCCTAGCCCCAGCATTTCTCTCCCCTTCTCTTCCCCTTCCTTTCAACCCCCCTCTGTATGCCTCTCTCTTTCCACCTGCTCTCCCTCCTCTATTTCTCCCTCTATCTCTTCCCACACTCCTCTATCCTCTTCCTCTCTCTCTTTACCCCCTTCTCTATTCTCTCCCTTTGTGTCCTCTCCCTCCTCCCACCATCTCTCTTCCTCTCTTTTCTTCTTTCTCTTTTTCCCCCTCTTCCTCTTCTCCCCTCTCTCTGACCCTTTTCTGTTCTGACACTCTTTCTCACCCTGGTATCTCACTTCTCCTCTTTTCTTCAACTTCTCCCGCTTCTCTTCCTCCCCTACAACTCCCCCTCCTCCCTCCTCTTCTTTCCTCCCTCTCTCCTTCTCTCCCTCAATTTCTTTCCGTCTCTTCATCAGTCTCTCTCCCCTTTTTTCCTTCTCTCCCCTCTTCCAAATCCCACCATTTTCTTTCCTCTTTCCTTCTCCTTCCTTCTGTCCTCCTCTCCCTCAATTTCTCTCTTTCTCTATCCCTTCCTCCCTCTCTCTCCTTCAATCTTTCTCATTTTTCCTTGTTCTCACTCTCTCCCTCCCCCTTTCTCCTTCAATCTCCCTCCTATTCTCTCCCTCAGTATCTCACTCTTTTGCTCCTTCTTTCTCTGCTATCCCCCTTCTCCTTTCTCTTATTCTCTCTCCCTCAATCTCTTTTCCTACCTCCCTCCTTTTCTCCCCTTCCATTCTCTCCACCCTTTTCTCTCCACTGGCCTTTCTTTTTTTTTCCTTCTCTCTTTCCCTTTCTTCCTCTCCTCTCTCTTCCTCTCATTCCCTTTTATTTTATCCATCTCCCCTCTTTCTTCTTTTTTCTCTTTCTTCCCTTTCCCTGGCCTTTGACCTCCCTCTTGTATTACTAAAGCAGTTGATCCACCAACTGAGAATTCATCTGCTCCCAAAGCTGAGCAGAATGGGGGTGAGTAAATGCCATCTTACCATCTCTACTACATCTGGGTTAGTCATCCAACAAGAATAAGTGAATATAGAATTGCAACAATAAGAAAGGAACAAAAGATTGGGGCTGAAGACCTTAAATGTTTGCTTTTTGCCTATTGACTAGATAATTAGGATTATCTGCATTCTGTATACAGCATTTTATTATTTTTTCCTAAAGATGTCTGTTTTTGGTAGTGATGTGCTTTTTATTTTTTATTTTTTAAGCATAGTTTTCCTCAATGCAAACATTTTAAAAACCTTTAAAAGTTTTAAAATTTTTTTCATATCTGGTCAATCTAAGATCGCTGAGAACCTCATTTTTAATTTATAATAAAAATTTACAACTTGATTTTTTTAAAGTCAATAAAATGCAAGCACCTATTAACAAAGGTTTTTATTGTCTTTGTGAAAGAGCCAGATGTATTGCTTGCTAAAGGGACAGTTGTCCAATCCAATCTCCCACTAAAGAGAAGAGCTAATCTCAGATTGTTGGAGAGCACAGGTTTGGAGATTTTCGAGGAGAGAGACTTTTGATTCCTATATCCTTTAAGCTCTGTGCAATCAAGAATATTCTGTCTTGTCATCACTGTATCCCTAGAACTTAGAAAAATGGCCATTCTAGGCACTCAGTAAATATTGTTGAATGAATGAATGAAAAAAAACAAAAATAGCTCTTTCCAACCGGCGCAGACCTATGAGTATCTCTCAGGATAACTGGCACAAGCACCGCAGAACCAGGGGCAAGAGAAAGCCCTGCCACAAGAAGCGAAAATATGAGCTGGGATGCTCTGCAGCCAACACTAAGTTGCATACACAGAGCCCGAGTGTGGAGCGGCAACAAGAAGTACTGAGTCTGAAGGCTGGACATGGGCAACTTCTGCTGGGGCTCAGAGTGTTGTATATGCAAAACGGATTATTGACGTCTACAATGCATCCAACAATGAACTGGTCCACACCAAGTTCCTCGTAAAGAACTACTTTGTGCTCATTGACAACACACCTTACAGACAGTGGTACAAGTCCCACTACACACTGCCCCTGGGCTGACTCCTGAGGAGGAAGAGATTTTAAACAAAAAATGATCAAAGAAAATTCAGAAAAAAATCTGATGAAAAAGAATGCCAAAATCATCAGTCTCTTTGAGGAGATGTTTCAGCAGGGCAAGCTTCTTGCATGCATCACTTCAAGACTAGGCCAGTATGGCTGAGCAGATGGCTATGTGCTCAAGGGCAAAGAGCTGGAGTTCTATCTGAGGAAAATCATGGCCCAGAAAGATAAATAAATCCTCTTCCCTCCTATCTTAGTTCAGCTAATAGAGGTGTTTATTCTAAAAAGAAAGAAAAACAAAAACAAACAAACAAATAAAAAACAGAACAATGGAGCCTATGCTGGGAAAAAACGGCCATGAGACCTGAGTTTGCAGGATTGAATTAAGGCCAAAAGATGAAACTGATATTCCTCTGTTGTTCTAGAGGGCAGAATGGGTGCCAGTGGTCAGTACAAGTGGTAGAAGCATGGATTTCTGCTCAGTGCAAGAAAGACTCTTTAAGGGAGGCAGCTGTCCACAGGTGGGAATGACAGCCTTGTCATGGTGTTGACAGGAGATTGAAAGAGTGAGTAGCTGGACCAAGAAGAAACTGCACGGACCTGGATGATTCCTCACTAACCAAGAAAGAGGCCTGTCTTTCTCAGAAGTCCTGGGGATCAGAAATATGATTGAAAGAGAGTAATTGCCTTCTCTTCCAAAGAGGACACTATTCCTATACTGTGCCGTTCTCTATTCTTGTTACTAGAGTGGTAGAATCAAGAAGTTTGGTACCAGGTCCTATTCATTGTTTGCAAAGATATTGGTCAGAAATTTCTTCCTTTCCTTCCAGCATTAAAAGGTCTGCAAATAAATGACTAAATGGATAGACAGCAATTTAGAAAGGCGGAGATTTGGAGAGATGCTGCTAAGCAGGTTCTCTGCCCTCCATTTATAAATGACATATTATCCCTCCTCCGTAAATTCTCCTGGGAATTTCAGAAAAGATCTCACCCTGAAGACCTCGTTAGCTTAGTTTTCCACAGAACATGAGGCGCCTATGTGCACACATGCTCTGTATTTGGGGGAGAAGCAGTGTTCTCCATGGATACAGGGAGAATTAGTATATGGGCTCAGAGTGCACAGTTGATCTATATAACGAGGCAAAGGAAAAGTATTCAGGGCCAGTTCATGTTGATAGCCTCCCAGAGCTGATAGTAACACTGAATCTGTCACTGTCACCCACTAGACAAGGTCAGAACTGGCCAAGAGAAGATCTTGAAAAAGCCAGAGGTTTAAGTAAGTGATATAGCATGGTCTCCCTCAATCTTTCAGGCAAAGGCATTCTTGACACTTTGGAGCAGTGACTGAGCTGGATCTTGGGTAAGCCAGATAGCAAAGATTCACTGAACTAATGGCACAAGGACCCACTGAATTCTTGACTAAGGAGAGAAGCCACATCTGACTCTGTCCAGTTCTGAACCTGACTTGACCTTTTTTTAAAAAATTTTTATAGTATACAAAATAAATTTATTACCAGATTGTAGATACAAAATAATTGGCCATTTACATGCAGTAAACATTAATATTTTAAGAAAAATGATTTAAAATATATTACATGCCTTAAACATGAGAACTTCAAAGAAAATATCTTAAATATAATAATACTAGAGGCCCGGTGCACAAAATTCAAACACTGGCAGGGGTTGTCCCTCAGACCAGCCTGCTTCCTCTCTAATCTGAGACCCTTTGGGGGATGTCTGACTGCTGGTTTAGAACATTCTTCTCACAATCCGAGACTGCTGGCTCCCAAATGCTCACCTGTCTGCCCCTAACTGCTTCTGCCTGCCAGCCTGATCACCCCCTAACACTCCCTTGCCAGCCTGGTGGATGCTTAACTGCTTCCCTGTCAGCCTGAAAGACCCCAAATGCCCTGCCCTGCAGGCCCAGTTGCCCCCAACTGCCTTCCTCTGCTGGCCTGGTTGCCCCTAATTGCCCTCCCCTGCAGGCCTGGTCCACCCATCTGCCCTCTCCCCCCCTGATCTCCCCTGCTGGCCTGATCACCCACAACTGCCTTCCTCTGCCGGCCATCTTGTGGTGGCCATCTTGTGACCACATGAGGGTAGCCATCTTGAGTGAGGGCATGACAGCCAATTTGCATATTACCTCTTTATTATATAGTATTACCAAAACTGTACTAACAGTATATATCACAAAAGTTGTAGTAAATATTAGAAATCTACAAATAACAGGATTACTTCTACTATATTCTAAAATATCCCCCCTCAGTTCTATTTTTGTTCATCAGTTTATGTTGTTCATTATATTCCATAACTGAGTGAGATCATGTGATAGTTATCTTTTATTGACTGGCTTATTTCATTTATCAAAATGCTCTCCAGTTTCATCCAAGCTGTTGCAAATGGTCAGAGTTCCTTCTTTAGCAGCGAAGTATCTCATTGTGTAAATGTACCAGTTTTCTAATCTGTTGATGAGCACTTATGGTGTTTCCAAATCTTACCTATTGTAAATTGTGCTGTTATGAACATAGAACTGCATATATCCTTTCTGACTGGTGTTTCTGATTTCTTGGAATATATTCCTAGAAGTGGGATTACTGAGTCAAATGGCAGTACCATATTTAATTTTTTGAGGAAACTCCATACTGTTTTCCACAGTGGCTACACCAGTCTGCATTCCTCCAAGCAGTGCAATAGGGTTCCTTTTTTTCTATATCCTTGCTAGCACTTGTCATTTGTTGATTTGTTGATGATTGCCATTCTGACAGGTGTGAGATGGTACCTCATTGTCATTTTTATTTGCATCTCTCTGGTCACTAGTGACTTTGAGCATGTTTTCATATGTCTCTCAGCCTTCTGTATGTCCTCTTTTAAAAAGTATCTATTTAGGTCCTTTGCCCATTATTTGATTGGATTATCTTCCTTTGGTTAAGTTATATGAGTTCCCTGTAAATTTTGGAGATTAATCCCTTATCAAAGATAACAATGGCAAATATGTTCTCCCATGTAGTAGGCTTTCTTGTTGTTGTTGATGGATTCTTTTGCTATACAGAAGCTTTTTATTTTGATGTCCCATTTTCTCCTTAGTTTCCATTGGCCTAGAAGCTGTATTGGTAAAGATATTTCTATGACATATATCTGCTATTTTGCTGCCTGTGGATTCTTCTAAGATTTTTATAGTTTTCCATCTTACATTTAAATCCTTTATCCATTCTGAGTTTATTTTTGTGTATGGTGTAAGTTAGTGGTCTAGTTTCATTTTTTGTATATACCTGTCCAGTTTTCCCAACACTACTTATTGAAGAGACTGTCTTGACTCCATTGTATGTTCTTGCCCCCTTTATCAAATATTAATTGAGCATAATAGCTTGAGTCAATTTCTGGGTTCTCTGTTCTATCACATTGATCAATATGTCTGTTCTTGTGCCAGTGCCAGGCAGTTTTGAGATCAGTGGCTTTGTAACAGTGGCTTTGATATCTGGAATTGTGATCTCTCCAACTTTGTTCTTCTTTCTCAGGATTGCTGCAGCTATTCAGGGTCTTTTTTTTTTATTATTCTATATGAATTTTTGAAGAGTTTGTTCTAGGTCTATGAAATATGCCATTGGTATTTTAATGGGAATTGCATTGAATCTATACATTGCTTTGGGTAGTATGGACATTTTACTGGTATTGATTCTACCAATCCATGAACATGGTATATTCTTCCTTTTGTTTATATCTTCTTATATCTCTCGCTTTTTTTATATATGTCCTGTAGTTTTCTGAGTACAGATCTTTTACTTCCTTATTTATTTTTATTCCCATTGGTGCAATGGTTTTTGTTTGTTTGTTTGTTTTGTTTGTTCCTCTTTCTGTGAGTTCATTATTGATGTATAAAAAAGCCATAGATTTCTGGGTGTTAATTTTGTCCTGATACATTACCAAATTCATTCATTAAGTCTAGTAGTTTTTTGATGGAGTCTTTGGGTTTTTCTATGTACAATATCATGTCATCTGTGAATAATGACAGTTTTACTTTTTTTCCAATTTGGATTCCTTTTAGTTCTTCTTGTCTGATTGCTATGGCTAGCACTTCAGCACTAATGTAGAAGAGGAGTGGTGAGAGTGCGCATTCCTGTCTTGTTCCTGTTCTTAGGGGAAATGGTTTTAGTTTTTGCCTATTGAGTATGATGTTCACTCTAGCTTTGTCACATATATATATGTGTGTGTGAATATATATGTATGTATATGTGGATATACATATGCTAAAGGGACAGTTGTCCAATCCAATCTCCCACTAAAGAGAAGAGCTACTGTAAATTTTGGAGATTAATCCCTTATCAATATATATATCCTTTATCATTTTGATGCTCTCTCTATTCACTTTGCTGATAGTTTTTAACAAAATTAGGTGTTGGATTTTGTCAAAAGCTTTCTCTGTGTCTACTAATATAATCACGTGATTTTTGTTTTTCAATTTGTTTATGTGATATATCATGATTATTGATTTGCAATAATTGTACCAGCTTTGCATCCTTGCAATAAATCCCACTTGATCATGGTATGATATTTTAAATATATTGCTGGATACAAGGTGCTACTATTTTGTTGATTTTAGCAGCTATATTCATCAGGGATATTGGCTTGTAATTCTCTTTGTAGTGTCTTTATCTGGTTTTGGAACTAGGGTAAAGCTAGCCTCATAAAAAGGGTATGGAAGTGTTTCTGCCCCTTCGATTTTCTGAAATACTATGCAGAATATGGGTGTTAGTTCTTCTTTGAACATTTGGTAAATCTCTCCTGTGAAATCGCCAGATATGGGCTTCTTTTTTTTTTTTCTTTTTTTTTTTTTTTTTGGTGGGAGCTATTTATTTTATTTATATTATCTTTTTCTCTTTTATTTATTTTTATTTTTTTATTTTGTTACATATATACATATCTTCCCATTGCCCCTCCCCCTCCCAGGCATACCCCAACCCCCCAGGGTCTTGTGTTTATTGGTTATGCTTATATGCATGCATACAAGTCCTTTGGTTGATCTCTTATCTACCCCTCCTCTCCCTAAACTTTCTGCTGTGTTTTGACAGTCTGTATGATGCTTTACTACCTCTGTATCTATCCTTTTGTTCATCAGTTTATAATGTTCTTTATTATCCACAAATGAGTGATATCATGTGGTGATTCTCCTTCATTGACTGGCTTATTTCACTTAGCATGAGGCTCTTCATCTCCATCGAGGTTGCTGCAAATGGTAAGAATTCCTTCTTTTTAATGGCAGCATAGAATTCCATTGTGTAGATGTACCATAGTTTTCTGATCCACTCATCTAGTGATGGGCACCTAGGCTGTTTCCAAATTGTACCTATTATAAGTTGTGCTGCTATGAACATAGGAGTGCATAAATCCTTTCTGATTGGTGTTTGTAATTTCTTAGGATATATTCCTAAGAGTGGGATTGCAGGGTCAAATGGGAGATCCATTTTTAGTTTTTTGAGGAAACTCCATACTGTTCTCCATAGTGACTGCACCAGTCTGCAATCCCACCAACAGTGCACAAGGGTTCCTTTTTCTCCGCACCCTTGCCAACACTTGTCATTTGTTGATGATTACCATTCTGACAGGTGTGAGATGGTATCACATTGTCGTTTTGATTTGCATCTCTCGAATAATTAGCGACTTTAAGAAAGTTTTCATGTGTCTCTTGGCCTTCCTCCTGTCGTTTTTGAAAAGGTTCTATTTAGGTCCATTTCCCATTTTTTTTATTGGATCATTTATCTTCCTTTTATTAAGTTGTATAAGTTGGCTGTAGATGTTGGAGATTAAACCTTTATCAGTGATCACATTTGCAAATATGTTCTCCCATACAGTGGTCTTTCTTGTTGTTTTGTTGATGGTTTCTTTGGCTGTGCAAAAGCTTTTTATTTTGATGTAGTCCCATTTGTTTATTTTTTCTTTAGCTTCCATAGCCCTTGGAGCGGTATCAGTGAAGAAGTTCTTTCAGCATATGTCTGAGATTGTGCTGCCTGTGGATTCCTCTAGTATTTTTATGGTTTCCTGTCTAATGTTTAAGTCCTGTATCCATTTTGAGTTTATTTTTGTATTTGGTGTAAATTGGTGGTCCAGTTTTATTGTTTTGCATGTATCTGTCCAATTTTCCCAACACCATTTATTGAAGAGGCTATCTTGGCTACATTGTATGTTCCTGCCTCCTTTGTCAAATATTAATTGAGCATAGTGGTTTGAGTGGATATCTGTATTCTCTATTCTATTCCGAGATACAAGTTTAATTCGTTCCGTAACCTTGAGGCGTGGGAAACTAGGAGATGCTCAAGTCGTAGTAAACTGGTAGGTCGTGTGCAGCCAGCCGATCCGCGTGATTACTCCTATCTCAAATGTTGCTCGTATTTCAAAGAAAAATCGCTCACTCGATGGATTGTATCTCAAAAATCTCGTATGTTAGGGCACTTGTATCTCGAGATACCACTGTATGTCTGTTCTTGTGCCAGTACCAGGCTGTTTTGAGAACAGTTGCTTTGTAATATTGCTTGAAATCTGGTATTGAGATTGCACCTACTTTATTCTTCTTTCTCAGGATTGCTGTGGCTATTAGCGGTCTTTTTTTGTTCTAGATGAATCTTTGAAGAATTCTTTCTAGTTCTGTGAAATACAACATTGGTATTTTAATGGGTAGTGCATTGAATCTATAGATTGCTTTGGGTAGTATGGACATTTTAATGATGTTGATTCTCCCAATCCATGAGCATGGTATGCTCTTCCATCTGTTTACATCTTCCTCTATCTCTTTTTTCAATGTCCTGTAGTTTTCTGCATATAGATCCTTTACTTCCTTAGTTAGGTTTATTCCTAGGTATCTTAATTTTTTTGGTGCGATGGTAAATGGGATTGCTTTTTTAGTTTCTCTTTCTGTAAGTTTACTATTAGTGTATAGAAATGCCACAGATTTCTTGGCATTGATTTTGTATCCTGCTACATTGCCAAATTTGTTTATTAAGTCAATTAGTCTTTGGATGGAGTCCTTCGGGATTTTTATGTACAGTATCATGTCATCTGCAAATAAGGACAGCTTTACTTCTTCTTTTCCAATTTGGATGACTTTTATTTCTTCTTCTTGTCTAATTGCAATGGGTAATACTTCCAGTACTCTGTCGAACAGGAGAGGTGAGAGTGGGCATCCCTGTGTTGTTCCTGTTCTTAGGGGAAATGGTTTTAGTTTTTGCCCATTGAGTATGATGTTAGCTGTGGGTTTATCATATATGGCTTTCATGATGTTGAGGTATGATCCTTCTATTCCCACTTTGCTGAGAGTTTTTATCAAGAAAGGGTGTTGGATTTTGTCAAATGCTTTTTCTGCATCAATTGATATGACTATGTGATTTTTATCTCTCAATTTGTTTATGTGATTTATCAAGTTTATTGATTTGGGGATATTGTACCATCCTTACATTCCTGGATGAATCCTGCTTGGGCATGGTGTATGATCTTTCTGATGTACTGCTGGATCCGATTTGCTAGAATTGTGTTGAGGATTTTGGCATCTATCTTCATGAGAGATATTGGCCTATAATTCTCGTTCCTTGTGTTGTCTTTATCTGGTTTTGGTATTAGGGTGATGCTGGCTTCATAGAAGGTGTTTGGAAGTGGTCCTTCTTCTTGAATATTTTTGAATCATCTGAGGAGGATAGATTTTAATTCTTCCTTGAATGTTTGGTAAAACTCTCCTGTGTAGCCATCTGGTCCTGGGCTTTTGTTTACTGGAAGCTTTTTTTGACTGCTTCAATTTCTTCCATTGTTATTGGACTATTGAGCTGCTTAGATTCTTTCTGAGTGAGTTTTGGAAGGTTATATTTGTCTAGGAATGTGTACATTTCTTCCAGGTTGTCCAGTTTGTTGGAATAGAGTTGTTCATAGTATTTTTTAACAATCCTTTGTATTCGGCAGGGTGTGTTGTTATTTCTCCTCTTTCATTTCTGATTTCATTTATTTGGATCTTCTCTCTTTGCTTCTTGGTGAGCTTGGCTAGAGGTCCATCAATCTTGTTTATCCTTTCAAAGAACCACCTCTTGGTTTTGTTGATCTTTCGAATTGTTTCTTTGGTCTCCATGTTGTTTATCTGTGCTCTGATCTTTACTATTTCCTTCCTTCTGCATACATGGGGATTTTCTTGTTGCTCTCTTTCTAGCTCTCTGAGTTGTAGGGTTAGGAAATTTATTACCATTGTTTCCTGTTTTTTACAGTAGGCTTGTAGAGCTATGAACTTCCCTCTCAAGACTGCTTTCACTGTATCCCATAAATTTTGTATTGTTTTGTTGTCATTGTTATTTGTTGCCATGATGTTTTTTATTTCTTCCTTGATCTCTCTGGTTACCCAGTCGTTGTTTAATAGCATGCTGTTTAGTCTCCATGTGTTTGATTTCTTTGTATTGTTTTAATTGTAGTTGATTTCCAGTTTTATGCCACTGTGGTCTGAGAAAATGCTTGATATGATTTCTATCTTCTTGAATTTGAAGAGACTTTTCCTATGACCGAATATATGGTCTATCTTTGAAAATGACCCATGTACACTGGAGAAGAATGTATATTCTGTGGCTTTGCGGTGAAATGTTCTGAAGATGTCAATTAATTTCATCTGGTCTACTGAGTCATTTAGGATTGATGTTTCTTTGTTGATTTTTTGTTTAGAGGATTTGTCCAGTGGTGACAGTGGGGTATTAAAGTCTCCTACTATGATTATATTGCTGTCAATCTCTCCCTTAATATCCTCCAGGAGGTGTTGTTGTTTTTTTTTAATGTATTTAGGTGCTCCTATATTGGGTGTGTATATGTTTACCAAAATTATTTCTTCTTGTTGGATTGTTCCCTTTAGTATTATGAGGTGGCTTTCTTTATCTCTTGATATGTCCTTCACTTTGAGATCTAATTCATCAGATATAAGTATTGCAACCCCGGCTTTTTTTTTTTTTCATTTCTATTTGCCTGAAATACCATCTTCCATCCCTTTACCCTCAATCTGTGTGCATCTCCTTTTCTGAGGTGGGTTTCTTGTAGACAGCAGTTATATGGATTATGTTTTCTTATCCAATCAGTTACCCTATGTCTTTTGATTGGAGCATTTAATCCATTTACATTTAAAGTTATTATTGATAGGTACTTATCTGTCCCCATTTTTAGTCTTTACCCCTGAGTTCCTTCTTTGCTTCCTCTTTCTTTCTTTCTTTCTTTCTTTCTTTCTTTCTTTCTTTCTTTCT
>JAAGEH010000032.1:18035339-18045339 GCA_011751065.1 Lasiurus cinereus
TCTTTCTTTCTTTCTTTCTTTCTTTCTTTCTTTCTTTCTTTCTTTCTTTTTTTACAGCAGACCCTTTAACATTTCTTGCATTGCTGGTTTGGTGGCAATATATTCCCTTAGTCCTTTTTTGTCTGTGAAGCTCCTGATTTCGCCTTCAATTTTGATTGAAAGCCTTGCTGGGTACAGTATTCTTGTATGCAGACCCTTCCTTTGCATGACTTTGTATATTTCATTCCATTCCCTTCTGGCCTGATGAGTTTCTGTTGAGAAATCATTAGGTAGTCTTATGGGGGTTCCTTTGTACGTAACTGTATGTTTCTCTCTGGCCACTTTTAAGATTCTTACTTTGTCGTCAGTATTTGCCAATTTAATTATAATGTGCCTTGGTGTTGGTTTTTTGGGGTTTCATTTTGCTTGGAATTCTGTGAGCTTCTTGGAATTGTGTGGGTTTTTTCTTTCCTATATTGGGGAAGTTTTCTATTATTTCCTCAAACAGGTTTCTATTCTTTGCTCAGTTTCCACTCTTTCTGGAACCCCAATTATGCAGATGTTGTTTTGTTTCATGTTATCCCAAAGTTCCCTTAGGCTCTGCTCTGGCTTTTTAATTTTTTTTTTTCTGGAAGCTGCTATACTTGGGTATTTCTTCCTACTGTGTCTTCTAGCTCACTGATGGGGTCCTCTGCTTCCTGTAGTCTACTTTTGATGCTTTCTATTGAGTTCTTTATAATAGTGATGTCATTTTTCATTTTTTCTTGATTATTCTGAATTTCTTCTTGCTTCTTCTTCATTTCCTCTTGGCCCTTCTTCATTTCCTCTTGGGTCTTACTCACATTGTCGATTTTGTCTTCCATTCTTTTCATCCACCTTTTGATCATTTTTCTAAACTCTTTCTCTGGAAGGTCTATTTCTTCTTATATTTCATTTACTTCCTTTTCTGGTGATACCTGCTTCTCTGTCATATGCGGGCTGTTTCTTCGTCTGCCCATGGTCTTTCTTCTCCGGTGTCTGGTTATATAGTTCTCTCTCCTATGTTTATTTAAAGGCACAAACTACAATATGACCAGGTATAACACACAAGGGTCTTCCGTGTTGTGTGTGGAGCTCCTCTGAGTCTGTGTGTCTGCGCTGATTGGAGAGTGGTGTTCTGGGTCCCCCAGCTGTTCAGTGGGTACTGCAGCTGTAGCTTTTCAGACCGTTGCAGACATCCACCTCCCTCTCCAAGATGGCGTGGTCTCAGCGTTCATGCTGGTGGCTCCGGCAGTCAAAAACCCTGTGGCAGTGGGCTGCCTGGTCAGGGGAGGCCTGTCCAGCAGTCCCCCACCTTCTCCTGGAGAATAACTAACTCTTAACTTGCCAACAAACACTCCCATTGCAACTCTCAGCTGCTCTCTCTGTCTGCCCAGTGATAAGGCTCCAGACACGTCTGTCTATTCTGCCGCCATTTTTCTCCCCCCTTTATTTATTTATTTTTATTACTGCTTCTATTTCATCAATTGTTATTGGCCTATTCAGATTTTCTGATTCCTCCTTATTCAGTTTTGGGAAATTGTATTTTTTTAGGAATTTTTCTATTTTATCCACATTGTTCAGCTTGTTGGAATATATTTGTTAATAGTGTTTTCTTAAAATGCTTTGCATTTCTGTGTTGTCAGGGATTGCTTCTTCACTTTCATGTCCGGTTTTATTTATTTGAGTTCTCTCCCTTTGTTTCTTTTTTTGTTTGTTTGTGAGTGTTTTTTTAATCTGTATTATTCAGATTATTACAGATGTTCTTCTTTCCCCCCCCCATAGCTTCCCTCTACCCAGTACCCAACCCACTCCAGGCCCTAGCACCCCTTACCCTCTCTACTGTCCTCGTACATAGGTATAAGATCTTTGTCCAATCTCTTCCCGCATCCCCCCACATATATTTCCCCCTTAGAATTGTCAGTCCACTCCCTTTCCATGCCCCTGAATCTATTACATTTACCAGTTTATTCTGTTCATCAGATTTTTTATTCATTTGATTTTTAAGTTTACTTGGTGATGGATATGTATTTGTTGTCACTTTGTTATTCATATTTTTTTATCTTTATCTTTTTCTTCTTCTTTCTTTTCTTAAAGAATACCCTTCAGGTAGTTTGTGTTTCTTTAAGAAGGTGGTAACTGGCAGGAAGGTAGGGAGGGAGAGTGTGTTGAGAGAGTGAGAGAGCGATAGAGGTGTGTGTAGATGTGTGTAGGTGTGTGTGTGAGTGAAATAGGGACAGTTAGACCCTGCAGTTTTTCCAGGGGGCTGAGAATCTGGGCAGTCTTTAGATGGCAAAACCCCGCGGCTGCTGCAAACCCTTGGGGGAGGACACTGGTGGCAGAGAGACCATGTCATCTTGAAGAACAGAACTGCTTGAGACTAGGATCCTACCCTTGCCACTACCAAGTCTGATCTGAGAAGCAAACCAGGACACTACAGCCACTCTGGTAGAAGACTTGCCACCACAGCTGCAGACCCAGGGACACCAGGAGTCTAGGCACCCAGCCGCAGATTTCTGTGAGTCACAAAGCCAATCCCCCTACCCCGCCACCTGTGTGGCAGCAACATAGAAACTACTAGACCCCAGCCACACAAGAAGGCTTTCTATACCCACAAAGCAGTGGCAACTCTGCCTGACTGTGAGTCTTGGTGTCAGAAATGGGAAGTTTGTTTCCTGTAAATAGTCTCCAGACAGGGAGACTGAGCGGAATTCCAGCCTAGCTGCTCATCTCTATGGACCTGGTCTTCTGCGACCAGATCCTGTGCCCACACAGGGCAGGGAGATAGCGCTGAACTTGACCCCGGACATGTGAACTCGGGGAATTTGTTTCCCATGACTCTTCTCCACTCCCAGGCAGGGAGACTGAGCGGAACTCAAGCCTAACTGCCCATCCCTAGGGACCTGGTCTTCTGCGACCAGATCCCGCACCCATGCAGAGCAGGGAGACAGCACTGAATTGAGCCTGGTCTTGCGAACTCAGGGAATTTGTTTCCCACAACTCGCCTCCACGCTCAGGCAGGAAGGCAGTCCTCAATGTGAACATAGCTGCACGACCTTGGGGAGATTGTTTTCTGCGACCAGATCATATGGCCATGCAGGGAGACAGCACCGCATTTGAGCCTGAGGATGCAAATCCGGGGAGTTAGTTTCCCATAACCAGACCCAGCACCTTAACAGAGAGGCTGTGGTGAATTTGAACCTAGATGTGTGGTCTTGGGAAGTTTGTTCCCCACGACCAGACCCTGTGTCCACACAGGAAGGCTGTGCTGAATTTGAGCATGGGTGCGTGGACACAGGGAATTTGTTTTCCACAGTGCACATCCATGTACCCATACCCCCACCCATACTAAGGGGCAGTGCCAATTGACTTTGATTCAGGGCAAGTGCACACAGAAAGCTGTTTACTGCAGGGCAGAAGTGGACCTCCTATCCACACAGTGTGACTGAGCAACTCAATCTCCCAGGCAGATCAGGGACCCTGAATCTCCATACAAGAGGCATCATTGACAACCAGTGACTAGACTCTGTTCCTCATTATATGTGCTTGAGATCTCTGATTCCCAGTACATGCACACTAAGAGCCAGTGACTCCAAATCTTGGTGCATGTGCACACAGGGACCTGATTCTCAGTGAGAGGTAGCACCAAGAAACAGAGACTCTGATAGTTGATTCTCTGCATGGACACAGGGAGCCTCTGACTCCTGACACACAATAGGGGACTTTGATTTTTGGCACATGCCAGTGGGTTCTCTGTTTCAACGTGGTGCATGCAACTTCTCTGATTCTAGGTGCACACACGAGGCCACATTAAGCACCAGTGACTGACCAAGGGCAAGGATGGTTCCCAACAACCCACAGCAACTGCACGTCTTGATATCAGAACCCTTTAGTGACATTTAGGGAGTGCAACACTCCCAATGCACATGGTCCATGCCCCACAACTCGATATCTGAATGTTCTGGTGATAGTCAGAATGGGGAGATAATGAAGCAATCCCCAGAGGAAAGAAAAGGAGGAATTGTCAAATAAGGAAATAAGTGAAACAGAAGCAAGCAACATGACAGAAATAGAATTCAGAGTAATGGTCACACAGTTCATATACCAGATGGACGAGAAACTCAGCAACCTTTGCAAAAAATCAGGAAGAAATGAAAAATGATATAGCTACAATCAAAAACACCATGGAAGGCTTCAACAGTAGACTAGAAGAAGCAGAGGGCCAAATCAGCGAGTTAGAAGATCAGGTACAGAAACAAACCCAATCTGAACAGCAACTAGAGAAAAAAATTAAAAAGCAGGAGGAGAACCTAAGGCACATTTGGGAAAATGCAAAATGAAATAACATACATATAATAGGGCTGCCACAAGGACAAGAAGAGCAGCAAGGATTAGAAAATTTATTTGAAGAAATAATTAAAGAAAACTTTCCTGATGTGTGTGTGTGGGGGGGGGAAGTTACTCAAGGACACAGAGTCCCAAGCAAGATGAATTCCAAAAGACTCGCACCAAGACACGCCATAATTACAATGGAAATGTTATCAACAAATAGAGAATCTTAAAAGCTGCAAGAGAAAGACAGAGAGTTCCCTACAAAGGATCCCCCATCAGATTATCAATGATTTCTCAACAGAAACACATCAAGCTAGAAGGGAATGGAAGGAGATATAAATGTGATACAAAGCAAGAGAATCAATCCCAGAATCCTCTATCCAGCAAGACTATCAATCAAAATTGAAAGGGAAATCAGGAGCTTCACAGACAAAAAAGGACTAATAGAGTTTATCACCACCAACCCAGTAATTCAAGAAATGCTAAAGGGAATGCTGTAAAAAGAAGAAACAAAAGGGTAAGAAGGAACAAAGCCTCAAAAAATGAAAATGGCTACCAACAAGTACCTTTCAATAGTAACTATAAACATAAACAGACTAAATGCTCCAATCAAAAGACATCAAGTGGCTGAATGGATTAAAAAAAAAAACATGACCCATAAATATATGCTGTCTAAAAGAAACCCACCTCAGAACAAGGGACTCACACAGACTGAATGTGAAGGGATGGGAAAATATTATTCAGGCAAATGGAAATGAAAAAAAACCTGGGGTAGTAATACTTATATCTGACAAAATAGGAAGGGAAGGCCATAACAGGTAAGGAAGGCCACATCATAATACTAAAGGGATCAATACAAGAGGATATACCCTGGTAAACATATATGCTTCCAACACAGGAGTACCCAAATACATAAAAAATCTCCTGAAGGATATCAAGAGAGAGATAGACAACAATACAATTATAGTAGGGAACTTTAATCCACCACTGACATCACTGGTTAAATCCTCTAGACAAAACATCAGCAAAGAAACAACAATTCTAAATAACTCACTAGATCAGATGGACTTAATTGACATCTTCAGAACATTTCATCCCAAAGCTGCAGAATGTACGTTCTTCTCAAGTGTACATGAGACATTTTCAAAAATAGACCACATACAGGATCACAAGCAAAGTCTACCCAAATTAAAGAAGATTTAAATCATACCAAGCATATTTCAGGCCATAATGGCATAATAGTAGAAATAAACTACAATAAAAACAATCCAAAATACTTTGAAGCTGAATAGCATGTTATTAAATATTGATGGATTACCAAAGAGATCAAAGAATAAATTAAAAATATTCTTGAAACTAATGACCATAAAAAAACACAACAATCCAAAATCTATGGGACAAAATGAAAACAGCCCTGAGAGGGAAGTTTATAGCTCTACAGGCCTATCTCAAAAAAAAAAAAGAAAGAAAGAAAGAAAGAAAGAAAGAAAGAAAGAAAGAAAGACCAAGAAAGAAAAGAAAAGAAAAGAAAAAATAGTAGTAAATTATATAATGCTATAACTCAAAGAATTAGAAAGGGAGCAACAAGAAAAGCCCAAAGTGAGCAGAAGGAAGGAAATAATAAGGATTAAAGCAGAAATAAGTGACATAGAGACCAAAAAAAAAAAATACAAAAGATCAATGAAACCAAGAGCTGGGTCTTTGAAAGGATAAACAAGGCTCACCAAGAAGCAAAAAGAGAGGACTCAAAGAAACAAAATCAGAAATGATACAGGTGAAATAACCACAGACCCCACAGAAATACAAAGGATTGTTAAAAAAATACTATGAGCAACTCTATTCCAACAAAATGGACAACCTGGAAGAAATATACATATTCCTAGACAAATGCAACCTTCCAAAACTCAATCAGGAAGATTCTAAAAATCTCAATAGGCCAATAACTATGGAAGAAATTGAAGCAGTCATCAAAAAGCTTCCAGCAAATTTGAGTCCAGGCTCAGATGGCTTCACATGAGAATTATACCAAACATTCCAGGAATAATTAAAACTTATCCTCCTCAGACTATTCCAAAAAATTCAAGAGAAAGGAACACTTCCAAACACCTTCTATGAAGCCAGCATCACCCTAATACCAAAACCAGATAAAGGCAACACAATGAAAGAGAATTGCAGGCCAATATCTCTCATGAACATAGATGTCAAAATCCTCAACGAAATTCTAGCAACACAGCAATACATCAGAAATATTATACACCACGACCAAGTAGGATTCATCCCAGGAATGCAAAGATGGTACAATATACACAAATCAATAAATGTGATACATCACATAAACAAATTGAGAGATAAAAATCACATAGTCATATCATTTGATGCAGAAAACCATTTGAGAAAATCCAATACCTTTTCTTAATAAAAACTCTCAGCAAGGTGGGAATAGAACGATCATACTTCAATATCATAAAAGCCATATATGATAAACCCACAGCCAGCAATGTACTCAATGGGCAAAAACTAAAACCATTTCCCCTAAGAACAGGAACAAGACAGGGATGCCCACTCTCACCACTCCTGTTTTACATAGTACTGGAAATATTAGCCATTGCTATCAGACAAGCAGAAGAAATAAAAGTCATCCAAATTGGGAAAGAAGAAATAAAACTATCCTTATTTGCAGGTGACATGATACTGTACATAGAAAACTAAAGACTCCATAAAAAAACTAATAGACTTAATAAATGAATTCGATAATGTAGCAGGATACAAAATTAATGCCAAGCAATCTATAGCATTTCTATATACTATAGTGAAATTACAGAAAGAGAGACTAAAAAAGCAATCCCATTTACCATTGTACCAAAAAAATTAAGATACCTAGGAATAAACCTAATTAAAGAGGTAAAAGACCTATATGCAAAAAACTATAGGACACTGAAAAAAGAGATAGAGGAAGATATATACAGATGGAAGAACATACCATGCTCATGGATTGGTAGAATCAGCATCATCAAAATGTCCATTCTATACAAAAAAAAATATATAAATTCAATGCAATCCCTTTTAAAATACCATTGGCATATTTCATAGACCTAGAATGAACTCTTCAAAAATTCATCTGGAATAAAATTAAGACACTGAATAGCTGCAGCAATCGTGAGAAAGAAAAACAAAAGTAGTTAGGATCTCAATACCAAATATCAAGCTGTATTACAAAGCCATGGTTCTCAACAACAGCCTGGTACTGACACAGGAACAGACATATAAATCAATGTGATAGAATAGAGAATCCAGAAATTGAACCAAACCACTATGCCCAATTAATAGTCAACAAAAGAGGCATGAACATAAAATGGAGTTAAGACAGTCTCTTCAATGTATGGTGTTGGGAAAATTGGACAGATACATGCAAAAAAAATGAAACTAGACCACCAACTTACACCATACACAAAAATAAACTCAAAATGGATAGAAGACCTAAACATAAGATGGGAAACCATAAAAATACTAAAGAAATCCACATGCAGAAAAATCTCTGACATATGCCAAAGGAAACTTCTTCATTGATACTGCTTCTAGGGAAATGGAAGGTAAAGAGAAAATAAATAAATGGGACTACATCAAAATAAAAAGCTTTTCATAGCAAAAGAAACTATCAACAAAACAAAAAAGGAGACAACTATATGGGAGAACATATTTGCCAATGTTATCACTGATAAGGGTTTAATCTCCAACATTTTCAGGGACTCATCCAACTCAACAAAAGAAAGATAAACAATCCAATCAAGAAATGGGCAATGGGCCTACATAAAGATCTTTTGAAAGAAGACAGAAGGAAGGCCAAGAGACATATGAAAACATGCTCAAAGTCACTAATCATCAGAGAGATGCAAATCAAAATGACAATGTGATACCATCACACACCTGTCAGAATGGCTACCATCAACAAATCAATAAATTACAAATGTTGGTGAGAATGCAGAGAAAATGGAGCCTTGCTGCAGTGCTGGGGGGAATGCAGATGGGTACAGCCACTTTGGAGAACAGTATGGAGTTTCCTGAAAAAAAAAATAATGGAAGTCCCTTTTGACCCAATAATACCACTTCCAGGAATACATCCCAAGAAGGTAGAAACATCAATCAGAAAAGATATATGCACCCCTATTTTCATAGCAGCACAATTTATCATAGCTAAG
Source organism: Lasiurus cinereus (assembly GCA_011751065.1). Taxonomy (NCBI): domain Eukaryota; kingdom Metazoa; phylum Chordata; class Mammalia; order Chiroptera; family Vespertilionidae; genus Lasiurus; species Lasiurus cinereus. The sequence goes on from JAAGEH010000032.1 coordinate 18,043,865, forward strand.
ATTTGGAAACAGCCTAAGTGCCCATCAGCAGATGAGTGGATTAAAAAACTGTAGTACATCTACACAATGGAACACTATGCTACACTACAAATGAAGGAATTTCTACCATTTGCAACAACATGAGTGAAACTGGAGACCATTATACTAAGTGAAATAAGCCAGTCAGAGAAAGATAACTATCACATGATCTCACTCATTTATGGAATATAATTAACAACATATACTGATGAACAAAAACAGTTCCTGAGACAGAAAAACATCAATCAGACCATCAAACTTTGGAAAGAAGGTAGGGGAGGGTGGGGTAAGGGAGAGAGATCAACCAAAGTACTTGTATGCATGCATATGGACCTAACCAAGGAACCCAGACAACAGGGGGATGAGTGGGGAGATAGGTGCTAAGGGGGGAATAAGGAAACATATGTAACACCTTAATTAATAAAAAAAATTAAAAAAAGAATACCCTTCAGCATCCTATCTAATAAAAGAGTAATATACAAATTAACCATCACTCTGCTACACCCACAAGCCACATCCACCAGCTAATCAGGAGCAAGTATGCAAATTAATCCCAACAAAGATGGCTGTGGCCACAGAGTGAGGAGGAGGGAGGCTTGGGTTTCCCCGGTGATGATAAAAGCCAAGCTTTCCACATATCCTGCCAGGCTCAGGCCTCCACTCAAGGCTACAAAGTTTTATTTATAGAAGGTAAATAAATCCCAACAAAAATGGTGTTAGCCAGGGAGCTGGAGAGAGCATGAGGCTAGGGTTGCCCCCAGCGATGGAGGAAGCCAAACTTCTGCAGCCCTGGCCTGTCCTGGCCTCCTTTTCAGGTTACAAAGTTTCAATTATAGAAGATAAATAAATCCCAGATACCAGGGCCTCCACTTTGGCTGCCTGGAGGCATGGACAGTCTGCAAATCACCACAGGCCCCTCGCCCAGGGCGCCCCCCACCCCAAGGGAATCCCCATCCTGATCTGGGACACCCTTCAGGGCAAACTAGCTGTCTGCACCCATGCACCAGGCCTCTATCCTATTTAATAAAAGAGTAATATGCAGATCGATCATCATTCCAACATACAAGAGAGCTGCCCCCATGTGGTCAAAGTTCCTGCCCCCATGTGTACACAAGATGGTCACCACAAGATGGGAGGGAATTTGACAGGGACCAGGCCTGCAATAGATAGCAGTTGTGGGAGATCAGGCCAGCAGGGAAGGAAGGTGGGAGGGACCAGGCTGGAAGAGAAGGCAGTTGTGGGTGATTTAAGCCTGCAAGGAAGGAGAGTTGGGGGGACCCAGGCCTGCAGGGGAGAGCAGTTGGAGGGGACCAGGCCTGCAGGGAAGGGCAGTTAGGGATGACCAGGCCTGAAAGGGAGGGTAGATAGGGGTGACCAGGTCAGAAGGGGGGGCACTTAGGGGCAAACAGGCTGGCAGGGGAGCAGTTAGGCATCAATCAGGCTGTCGGGGATTGGAT